>OW679197.1:116349621-116652242 GCA_940337035.1 Agriotes lineatus | reverse complement strand
GAAAATGTGCAGTTGAGAGAGCATAACAGAAACACGAAGAATTTCAAGAAATTCAATTGGAATTTAAATTCTGGATATCTGGACAAAGAAGCATTTCATGCATGAAAGTTTTTACGTCATATGCACATCCAATTTAATTTAATAAGAACTTTCTATAGATTCGCCGATGTATAAGGCACACTTCAGACCCAGCAGTGAGGGCAGGGCGCAAGAGACTTACAGTGTGCCAACCAAGAAAAACCGGCTAAATTACGACCTTATTACTGCAGCACTTGCGGTGGATGAATGCATTTTCGGGTTTCCACTGCAAGCTGAGAATGTGGAAACGAGCTGCGGCTCACGACTTGGCGAATTTAATCACCTGCACGGAATACCTAAAACGAGTTGTTATTACGGCAAAATTGTTGCAATTTCTCTATTTACGACGCTGGAGGATTATATTACGGGAAAGCGTTTTTGTGGCTTGTTATGAAGCCAACGATTCAATTTAGACGTAAGAAGTCGCAATGAGCAAAACAACATGCAAGATATTCATTAAAATAGTCGCGGTGGGATATACTTCCACTGGAATTACGTCTTCCTGTTGTTTTCTAAGTAAGAAAGACTCTTATGTACTGTGTTTTCGCAGCCGCTACATTTATATAATTATCAAGCGCGGAAAAATGCCAATCTTGATGCATTTTAATTTGCGTTTGAAAAATTAAAGCGTCGTTAAGATTCCAGAAATTTTGTAGTTAATGTGGCGTTGCCATTAAAAATTCATTTTGGCCGCAAAAACGCGGCCGTCCTTTGTTAACAATTAATTAATATTTTCCAACTGCCTAAGTTTGGCATTCTAAGAAAGATCTACAATGGGGCAAACTAAAAAAGGGGGCGTATGTATGAGGATGCAACCTCCGCTGGAACAAAGCTTTCCTTTGTGTTAAAGAACTATCGGGTATAAGCACCGACGTTAGGGTTTTTGCGTACTTTTATAATAAAGGATCTCTCGAGCCCCGTATTATTTTCTGCACACAACAAAAAATGTAATTTAATATCTAAGCGCCCGGGAATAACCACCAGTCGGAACACGCATTATAAAGGAATTAATAAAGAAACGAAGTAATCGTTTTCCGGGATCCCCGATTATTCTGCATGGATGAGGAACAATTTGACATCCCTCTGGCAATGTTTGGATGTAATGTCACGTATTTTACAGACACTTTCCTGCTGTCATTCTCTTATATAAATCATCCGGGCACGTTTTTAGCATTTGCAACTGAGGAACCTGACAAAAACATATCACCCTTATCCTTTTTGCATGTCTAAACTTCTGAAAAAAATACATAAAGCCATATCTCTATATAAAGATATATCCCTCCGAAACAAAGTACGACAAAAACAAACCTAACCCTTGATAAATCAAATATCAAGGGTTTATATCTCATTCAAATGTATTCAAGATAAACGTTCTGATTTAATGGTCGCTTTTTGTCATGCATATCCTCAAATGCAAAACTAACACGATTTAGTTTTAGGATTTAATGAAAAGCACCGAGTGTTCTGCAAGCGCTGCTTCTACATTCGTGCAGTGTGGCATTTCTGGCTAATATTGAGGAGGAAGAGGTTATTTACTGTATCTATTAAATGCAATTCAAAATATAATTCTTCTCGCATAGAACTTCAGCAAATTAGTGTAAATTGCTATTGATATGCTAGTAAATTGCTGAGTCAATCTTCGTTTAAAATAGAGCAAACAATAAGAAAACTATAATGGACTTTTAAGCAAATTCTCCTTTATTTAAAATATGCCTCTATATTTTCAATCATTTTAGTGTCGTAACTTTGTAAAAAAGGGGAATAATTTCAGAAAATTAATTAAACAGCTGTTCATCAGAAAACCGAAAAACTTAAATCACTAATGCTTTGACGAACTTTTATTTGACAGATTTTTACATCATGTCTATCAATGCTAGTGAAGCTGCGTGCATGTGTTGCGCTGAATCGTCACGAACCGGACGTAGTGCATCCGCGATACTGTTTACTTGCATGCGTCGTCCCCTCCACTTCATAATACAACAATAAGCGTTACCAAGCGTGTAGTTATGGCGTCTAACTAGACATCAAATTCGCACTGGGAGCGTAGGTTTGAATCATACCGACCAAAATAGTTTTTTTCTTTGTGAATTAATGTAATTCTTACATTCTTACATATTTACATTGTCAGCGATCGGACTTTCTTTGCCCACGGGGCTCATAGAATCTCCGTATAATATTGTTCGGTTAGTTAAAATAATTTACTTAGTTTTTAATAACGCAACCACCACTTCTAACAACCCAACTCATATACAAAACTTGAAACAATTCACTGAACGATGCCACTTCTGAAATAATATGGCCACCATTTCGATATTTACACAAAGGGTTTCTTCGACCGCTTTGGGGGTTTACTTCCCTCACACTTCTTTCTAACGGCAATGTCACAAAGTTTACTACTATACTGCTACAGGATACTGTGCCATTGTAGAACGTTAATATATCCATTTCAATAGTGGAACTGATACTGGTTGCATAGCCGCATACACGGACTAGTCAGTCTTGAGAGTTAAGGAACGTTTGCGGCGGTCGGCACACAGAAGACTGTCCGACTTACAGTGGTAGTAAAATCGCAGCCAGCCGTGCCTAGGAGAGCACGTTAATCCGTCGGGCCCGATTGTCATTTCAGTGACAGTTGTTTGGTTACGTTTGGGGCACTCGCGCAACCTGAAAACTCTGACACCAGGCTTCCTACCACTTAACATTACCAGTTAAAAACTAAGAATTTGTATAGGACGGCAGGTGCAGAGGGGAAACTAAAATATGACCGGAAAAGTAGGTGCATACCCAGCCTAGGAAAAAAGCTTTAAGTGTTAGAAGAAGAAAGACTTAGTTTCCGTCTTATGGTGGGCTGGTTCAGCCAGTAAATATTGAACAAGGATGTCAATTAATCAACAAGTCAGTGGTTTTATAACCAATTTTTGCTCTTTGCTAAATCTTTAAACCGAAAATAAATATTTTTGGAAAAAATATGTCAGACTTAGTTATGTATCTCTATATAAAGTAATTTAGCCAAAAATTCTGCTATATACTAGAACAATTCTAATAAGTATAGCTTACATTCCACGTAATCATGTAATTTATAACTTTGATGAACACAGCTGTGTAAATTTTTGGCTTCTGTAATACCTTAAACATTTTTTTAAATATTTTGTAACTAATAGAAGAATAGAAGAAAAGTATAATGAAATAACTGTATAATGGATGATTTTGCTCAATATTATTCTGAACAGTTGTTTGAGCTATTTGTAACTAAACTTATTATAATGGAAAATAGGTGATATAGGTAAAATTTCATCGTCGATTTAAATCGGATTTCTAGAATACACACACATTTTAATTAAACTATTGCTGTCGAACTCGGCCATTTTTAGAGATTTACTATTATTATCGTCTCAATCAATGAAAGAATCTGTATAATTTTTGGAAAGAGAGCAACCGCATTGGTCTTAAAGGAAATAAAATTAACTAAAGCAAAGATGTGACGCCAAATGTATGAAAACATAGTAACTGGAGAACGACATAACCTATCAGGTTGCTTTCTTCACCAGTTTGTGCTGATTATTACTGCAAAAATTGAAAAGCTTTTTGGGCATATGTTTGTCGATTTGCAAACGGGCTACCAGTAGCCGACATTAAGCAATAGTTTCGCCTCCTTTGAGAATTCTCTTTATTCAAAGCCGTCGAACATATGGTGAGAACATGTGTACCTGTAGTATAAGATTAAAATGGCCTTACCACGTTCATATAGCTTCGGTTAAATGAATTATGAATACTGAATGTGTCTTAGAAGTGGGTGTCCCTAAGAGCGCAATGCAAAAACCGCTTCGTGCCAACAGTGCGTCAAAGTATTGATAGGAGGTTGCACGGTCTCATCTTGGTTTAATGATAAGATATGATTAAAATAGAAACGACGCTTCGTGTACATAAAAGTTTAATTAATTTTTCAGTATACCCGTACCTTCGTATCATCTACACTTGCTCGGATATACTATTTTCTACCTTCTACATCTTCATTGCTTAACCATTGCTGATATGCAGTGTGTCCAAATACGTAGTAATTACTATATGCTACGAATGAACAGAAGGTTACAAAAGAAAAAAATAAAGACAGCACAGAACATCATAAAAAAGTAAATTGTGACATGAAATAATAAAACAAAAATATATAAATCCCTTGTAGAGGGTGATGCTATACATGCAGGTCAACTGTTGACCATAAATGGAAGAAGTGAATATAGTTTAAAATCACTATAAATGCATTTCTGGAATAGAAACTAAAGTATCTCAAGCCTACACTATATCAGGAATGATGCTGTAGCTAGGGTCCTGCAACAGCTCATTTCGACATCCACGACTGCTCATTGTCTGGGAAAAGAAGCAGTCAAAGCTTTGCTAATTGCAAAGGAACTACACAATGGGCAGCACCATATAAAAAGGGCTTGCAACGTTGGACCACTCTCGCACTTCATCGGCAGTCGCGTGAGTCTTCTGTAGTTGTTTCGACAATTCTGTCTCTATATTCGTGTAAAATATAAATAAAAATGAAGATATAAATTAATTTGTCAATTTACTCGATTGTTTTATATATTTACGTGTGACAGAAGCAACAAGCTAAAACATTGTAAGACACATGCACTTGAGAGGTATGGCGGAAGACATACTACCGCTAAGAACAGGTTTTCCAAACAGAAAACGAAAAATGAAAATCCCTCATACAAGATGGCAAACAACCGTAGAAGAAATCATGCACCACAGATGTATAGATGATCTCAATTGGATAAATAGGAGACAATGAAAGGTAGGATGTTAAAAACGGCGATGAAAAAAGTTGCAGGTAACTGGTAAATATATTTTTTGCACTACTAGTCTCAGAACGCACCGTTATTGGCCTATTTTGAGGTTGTGAAGTTGATTTTCTCCACCAAGGGAGAGAAAGTAAAATAAACAATTTTCACCGTGGTAACTAATAAATTGCTAAGTTACCAAATATGACTATTTTAATTTTGACGTTTTAAACAGCTGTATTGTCAGGTTGACAGTTAAAATATTTTCGAAATTTGTTGGGAATTTAGGTATTAAGCAGTTTGGTAGTGCAAAAAATAGTATATACACCACGGTAGCGAATCGTCTTATAACCTTCGCGCTTTAGATACTTCGCGCTGCGCGCTCAGTATCTAATATGCGCTCAGGTTATAATACTGCGCTTCGCTACCTTGATGTATAATATACTATTATTTATGCTATTTCAATAACATTTGTTACGACGATTACGTCAATATAGTACATATAAAATGAAGGAACTAAGATACTTTCAAGCAGAAAGAGATCAACTGATTCTAGTACAACTAAATTAGTACAAAACTAACAAGAGTATCGGAAAAACAATTCCGAGATAATATCAAAGAACGTACGGGAATCACCTGAAAACTCAGCAACAAATGTAAAAACAGCAGTCGAGAAAACCAGTAACCACACGAAGGCACTGGCGAATAGAACAATTACTCTTAAACTAGACAAAGACCAACACTATCTTAGCCTGCGAGTAGAATAGGGACACCTTGTTTTTGATAGCTGTCAATCAAATTTTGATTCGCGGTGTAATTCGCGGTTTTATTCGCGGTTTTCGCGGTTTTATTCGCGGATTTCGCGGTTTTAATTTTAATTCGCGGATTGACCCAATTAATTTCGCGGTTTGATCTAATTAATCACATATGAAGTTTGATATGTAATTTACATATGTGCTACTGATTAAATTACGCGCGGCCATTTTTAATTTGCTACTGATTAAGTTACGCGGCGGCCATCTTGGATTTCTGGCGCGAATATTTGAAATTTGAATTTTTTCCGATTTTTTCTAAGTTCCCATATTTGAATTTAAACTTCGCGGTGTGTCGTCCATCTTTGTTTTTCTGCGTGCGCACTTCGCACTGTCGTCGTTTTTAATTTTGAATTTTCGCGGAAATATTTGAAATTCAAACTGATAGATCTATCTAGCTCTTCGAAGCTGCTGTCTCTCTCTTGCATTGCAGAATGGCTGTTTATATTTAAAAAAATCTCAGCCCGACCGGGATTTGAACCCCTTACGTTCGTGTTGCACAAATCAACTACAACCTCTAGTGACACAGAGCCACGGAGACTGAACAAATTTTAATATGAATAGCTGAAAGCCATTTCACTACTGTGACGCTACGAGTCTGTGTTTTAAACAACTTATTTTTCCGAAAATTTAAATTTTAAGAACTGAAATGTGCAGCTTGATGTGATTAAAGGTATATGCATTTTTTAAAAATTGATTTCGCCCCGTGATTTCACTAGAATTAATTATTTTACTCTCTTATATAAATACGCGTATTCTGTCCGTTAAGAATGGTTTATCGCCTAGTATATAGCTGGAAATTTCCTATCGAGTTGTTGATCAATTAAATTAATCGTTTTAGTGTTTAAAAATTATTTATAAGACAGGCGAAAATTTTAAAGCTATACGGAAAAGAGGCAAGTTCTATCGTAAAATATACGGGCTACAAATTTGAGTTTAGCGGTTATTATCCATTTTCATATTTGAAATGCCAGAACATGACGAATTTCGGTTGTATAAAGAGGTTTTCGCGCTAGTATTTGAATGGGTTAAATTACGCGATTTTTCTAAGTTCCCTATTTAAAACAGGCCGGTTCCTGTGTATTGTTTGGTTTTAAAGGTTTGAACATTGTACCACTTAGCTGTTCTGACATTATACTTCCATATACATATTATAAATAAATTTTAAATGTTATTTTCGACTGAGTTTTAGCTTCTTATAAATTACAACAGTGCCCCTCGCCCATATAAAATAAGACATACGCATTAAATAAATGTTTTTATTGTATAAGAATGGTTGTCCCCCATAAATTTGAATAAAAACAGACAATTTCGTTGAAAAAAAATAGCTTTTCAATATCGTTTGCAAATAAGACAAGGGATACTTGTAAAAATATAAGCCAAACCATTTTTCCTTGTAAAAAACTTACGAAAAGACGTAAGTGTTGGCGACAAATGAAAATAAATTTGAATAAAAACACGCAAAAATTACGAAAAGACCTGGTTTTAAAGGTTTGAACATTGTACCACTTAGCTGTTCTAACATTATACTTCCATATACATATTATAAATAAATTTTAAATGTTATTTTCGACTGAGTTTTAGCTTCTTATAAATTACAACAGTGCCCTCGCCCATATAAAATAAGACATACGCATTAAATAAATGTTTTTATTGTATAAGAATGGTTGTCCCCCATAAATTTGAATAAAAACAGGCAATTTCGTTGAAAAAAATAGCTTTTCAATATCGTTTGCAAATAAGACAAGGGATACTTGTAAAAATATAAGTCAAACCATTTTTTCTTGTAAAAAATTTACGAAAAGACGTAAGTGTTGGCGACAAATGAAAATAATTTTGAATAAAAACACGCAAAAATTACGAAAAGACGTATGTGTTGGCGACAAATTAAAATAAATTTGAATAAAAACGCACAATTTCGTTGAAAATCTTTACAAAGCGACTTTATAGCACCGCAAAAATTATGTAAAAAAAGTTTTAAGAGTTATTTCTAAGCATAATTTTGCAAACGTTTAACAAATAAACCGTAATTTTTTAAATTATGAAATCGTAGTTCAATTTATATGAATTTTCGATACTTTGTATGTGAAAAAATAGCTTCAATTACTAATATTTGAATAAAAACATGCGATTTCCAAAGCATTTCGTTTAAAATTTTAGAAAATCGATAGCATCTCCCATGAAAATTTATAAAAATCGGCATCTTGTCATATTAAATTCTGTAAAAACGACAAAAACAATATTTTTTTCACAACTTTCATTGAAAAATAGTAAAATTTTACGAAAATACGTCTGTGCTGACGACAAATGAAAATAAATTTGAATAGAAACACGCAAAAATTACGAAAAGACGTATGTGTTGACCCCCAAAGTAACATAAATTTGAATAAAATCACACAATCATACAGCATCTCACATAAATTTTCGCAAATATCGACATCATGTCACATAAATTATACAAAAACTGTCATCACGTCACTTGAAATTATACAAAAAACGATATTTTATTCAACACACGATGAAAATTGAACAAAAATCACGCAATTACAAGCCATCTCACATAAATTTTCACAAAAATCGACATCATGTTACATAAACTATGCATAATTTTGCAAATGTTTTACACTTTTTATAAAATGCATCGCTCAAAATTAAAAGAAATAGCAATTTCGTTGAAAAAATCTACTACCACAATCATTTCGATAAACAAAATTCAAAAAATCTTATACTTTTGACGGAAATATATGTATGTTGACCACAAATTAACATAATTTTTAAATAAAAACGCGCAATTCGTTGAAAAAAATATTCTGACACCACCAAAACACGCAATTTCATTGAAAAATATATATATGTTGTCCACAAATTAACATAAATTTGAATAAAAACACGTAATTTTGTTGAAAAAATGTTCTGGCCCCTTCATTTCACTTAAAATTTTACAAAACTGCCATCATAACACTTGAAATTATACAAAATATATGTATGTTGATCACAAATTAACATAAACCTGAATAAAACACACAATTTCGTTGAAAAATTTGCAAATGTTTTACACTTTTTTATAAAATGTATCGCACAAAATTAAAAGAAATCACAATTTTCTAAATTATATCACGCTATTATGAAATCGTAGATTGATTTTTTGAAATTTTACACTTTGTAACTGTAAAATAACTGCAAATACTAATATTTTAGCTTTAGACTTTGTAATTATTGCAGATTCGAGAAAAAAAAACAAAGCAGAGTAGAAATAAAAAACACAAACACTTTGTAATAAACAAATATATTGTTCTTATTTCGTATAATACTTAATAATATAAATATAAATGTACAGCAGAATGTCTTATTTCTAAAAATTCGCTAGCAATTTACAAAACTGTAGTTTGAGGTGCACGACATTTCAAATTAAAAAGACTGCAAGTAATAAAATCAGAAATTCATTGTGTAATTTTAAAGTTTAAGATGCACCCAATCTAGAATTCCCTTCGTTTTTGGTGTTGATGACATCTGCCTTAGAGGCGTTTTTCTAACGGCCCTTTTTTTGAGGCGTTTCCTTATCGGCGTTCTTCTGGCTGAACCTTTTTGATGTGGACTTGGATGAGTAGCTGGTGTTTTTAATTTATATTCTAAATCGGACTCGCAGTTATCAGTTTCCATTTCGGTTTTTCCTGTAGTATCAGTCGGGGTTGGCTTCTTTTGCTGTTTAGGTTTAGCTAGCAGCACATTAGCAACGTTAAGGTCTTTGATGTACTCAGCAAACTGTAGGCGTCCGGGTGGATTAATAGTTTTTCGAGGCCGCAGAGTGTCATGAATTAAATCGACTATGTTAGACGCCGGTAAAATTTCACCCTTTATAGTAACGGTGCCCTTGTGATCCCAGCTCACATCGCTTGAGGTACTCAAAATGCGTAGGAAAACTTCAGCTTTTTTCTTAAAAGTTTTGGGAAGTGTAGATAAAATAACGGCATTTGATAGGCTGTGACTGGTTGTTTCAATAGGTATTTTGATTGGCTGCCGCGCCTGGTTTGTGAAATGATGGAATCGTTGTAAAACCTGATTGTACTGGATCCATTTATCGTGATCAGTTAATTTGGACTTTAAAACTTTTTGCATTTCGTCATCAAGCTGTGATAATATATTTTTCTCCGCATCATCGCCAGACTTAAGACGTTGGACAAATTCCGGCGATACAATCAACATCTTCCGCTCTTTGTCCATTTTAGTCGAAAAGGAGCTCAGTCGTTTGTTCTGGTAGAGCCGTCGTGAATAAACTAGCTTAAAATCAAGACTTTCATAATAAATATATAAAAAAATATGACAGGTACGGGAATCGAACCCGTATTCTCTCTCGAGATCAGAGCTTAAATCTGACGCCTTAACCATTCGGCCAACCTGCCTCCCTATATAAACGAGCACTCTCTGCATAATTAAGAAAACATATAGTTTAAAAAGCCTTCTGCATGCAATTTCATACAATATTTCATATAAATTAAGCCATGTACAAATTTCTTAATCAGGTTTTGATATATATTTTATCGAAAAACTTGACCCTCAGCTGCCGTTTTATTATTTGTCGTGATGCGTCATCGCTGAATTTTACAAGTGCCATCCTGCCTGCGATGTGACGCACGCAATGTTTCCATACCTTTTTATTTTAAAATTCTATAAAATCAGAGGTCCAAACTGCTGCAGCATCAGGTAACAGAGTACAATGGTTTAAAACGTGTTAGTGCGGCGTCAGTCGGGCCTCTGTTTTTATAGAATTTTAAAATAAAAAGGGGTGAATACATTACGTGCGTCACATCGCAGGCAGGATGGCACTTGTAAAATTCATCGATGACGAATCACGACAAATAGTAATAAAACGGTAGCTGAGGGTCAAGTTTTTCGATAAAATATATATCAAAACCTGATTAAGAAATTTGTACATGGCTTAATTTATATGAAATATTGTATGAAATTGCATGCAGAAGGCTTTTTAAACTATATGTTTTCTTAATTATGCAGAGAGTGCTCGTTTATATAGGGAGGCAGGTTGGCCGAATGGTTAAGGCGTCAGATTTAAGCTCTGATCTCGAGAGAGAATACGAGTTCGATTCCCGTACCTGTCATATTTTTTTATATATTTATTATGAAAGTCTTGATTTTAAGCTAGTTTATTCACGACGGCTCTACCAGAACAAACGACTGAGCTCCTTTTCGACTAAAATGGACAAAGAGCGGAAGATGTTGATTGTATCGCCGGAATTTGTCCAACGTCTTAAGTCTGGCGATGATGCGGAGAAAAATATATTATCACAGCTTGATGACGAAATGCAAAAAGTTTTAAAAGTCCAAATTAACTGATCACGATAAATGGATCCAGTACAATCAGGTTTTACAACGATTCCTTCATTTCACAAACCAGGCGCGGCAGCCAATCAAAATACCTATTGAAACAACCAGTGACAGCCTATCAAATGCCGTTATTTTATCTACACTTCCCAAAACTTTTAAGAAAAAAGCTGAAGTTTTCCTACGCATTTTGAGTACCTCAAGCGATGTGAGCTGGGATCACAAGGGCACCGTTACTATAAAGGGTGAAATTTTACCGGCGTCTAACATAGTCGATTTAATTCATGACACTCTGCGGCCTCGAAAAACTATTAATCCACCCGGACGCCTACAGTTTGCTGAGTACATCAAAGACCTTAACGTTGCTAATGTGCTGCTAACTAAACCTAAACAGCAAAAGAAGCCAACCCCGACTGATACTACAGGAAAAACCGAAATGGAAACTGATAACTGCGAGTCCGATTTAGAATATAAATTAAAAACACCAGCTACTCATCCAAGTCCACATCAAA
Source organism: Agriotes lineatus (assembly GCA_940337035.1). Lineage (NCBI taxonomy): Eukaryota > Metazoa > Arthropoda > Insecta > Coleoptera > Elateridae > Agriotes > Agriotes lineatus. The sequence continues at coordinate 116,640,719 of OW679197.1, read as the reverse complement.
AAGGTTCAGCCAGAAGAACGCCGATAAGGAAACGCCTCCAAGTAGTAGAATAGGGACACCTTGTTTTTGATAGCTGTCAATCAAATTTTGATTCGCGGTGTAATTCGCGGTTTTATTCGCGGATTTCGCGGTTTTAATTTTAATTCGCGGATTGACCCAATTAATTTCGCGGTTTGATCTAATTAATCACATATGAAGTTTGATATGTAATTTACATATGTGCTACTGATTAAATTACGCGCGGCCATTTTTAATTTGCTACTGATTAAGTTACGCGGCGGCCATCTTGGATTTCTGGCGCGAATATTTGAAATTTGAATTTTTTCCGATTTTTTCTAAGTTCCCATATTTGAATTTAAACTTCGCGGTGTGTCGTCCATCTTTGTTTTTCTGCGTGCGCACTTCGCACTGTAGTCGTTTTTAATTTTGAATTTTCGCGGAAATATTTGAAATTCAAACTGATAGATCTATCTAGCTCTTCGAAGCTGCTGTCTCTCTCTTGCATTGCAGAATGGCTGTTTATATTTAAAAAAATCTCAGCCCGACCGGGATTTGAACCCCTTACGTTCGTGTTGCACAAATCAACTACAACCTCTAGTGACACAGAGCCACGGAGACTGAACAAATTTTAATGTGAATAGCTGAAAGCCATTTCACTACTGTGACGCTACGAGTCTGTGTTTTAAACAACTTATTTTTTCGAAAATTTAAATTTTAAGAACTGAAATGTGCAGCTTGATGTGATTAAAGGTATATGCATTTTTTAAAAATTGATTTCGCCCCGTGATTTCACTAGAATTAATTATTTTACTCTCTTATATAAATACGCGTATTCTGTCCGTTAAGAATGGTTTATCGCCTAGTATATAGCTGGAAATTTCCTATCGAGTTGTTGATCAATTAAATTAATCGTTTTAGTGTTTAAAAATTATTTATAAGACAGGCGAAAATTTTAAAGCTATACGGAAAAGAGGCAAGTTCTATCGTAAAATATACGGGCTACAAATTTGAGTTTAGCGGTTATTATCCATTTTCATATTTGAAATGCCAGAACATGACGAATTTTCGGTTGTATAAAGAGGTTTTCGCGCTAGTATTTGAATGGGATAAATTACGCGATTTTTTCTAAGTTCCCTTTTTAAAACAGGTCGAGACATGTGTTTTGTAATTAGAATCATACATCGAATATTTAAATCAAATAATTTAAAAACGCTACAATGAAATTTATACTGTATTTATCTTGATGCTACAATGAAATTTATACTGTATTTATAGCAAATGCTCGTTTCCTGGAATAGTCTGTTGTGGACTAATTGTTAACGGTTTAGCCTGAGGCTCTTCTCAGTGCATCGTTTAGAAAACGCCTGCCAGAACCTGTATGTTTACACGGATTGCTTTGTTCGTTGAAAACTCAAGAACCAGCATTGTCAGACATGAATACAAAAGACGTTATCGCCCCGAGGGTAAACTTTCTATTTTAGTCATTCTCGACTACCTTTATGCGCAACACAGAGCTCATAATTGCTCGTACGATTTCGTGATATCTTCGTGTTTGTATAAAGTAGTTGCCCCCTATTGCAACACCCTCATTTCGTTTGCAGTGGTTATAGTGATTGTTTTGTGCTTTACGTTTTCAACTGCAACTATGAACACATCCGAGTTAGCTGCCAATCAAATTCTTGATTATTTCAAGAATGGGGTATATACAAATGAGGAATTTGTTTTACTAGCTTTTAAAATCATCCAACATAAACTAGCTAATGAGGGCATAGTGTTGGAACCAGTTTTTATATCCAAAACAGGCGATTGGATACCTGAAACGGGCGAGTTTTTAGGGCAGTTAACTGACGAAATTGAAGCATATGGTGTAGGGAGTTTTATAACAGAGTTTGTAAGCGGCGAGCCTAAAAATTATGCCTATAAAGTGCATTCATCTGAGAAAGATACAGAAATTGTTATATGCAAAGTTAAAGGTATCACGTTAAATTTCAAGAATTCGAATGTTATTAATTTTGAGTCTATAAAGGAAATGGTATGGAATAGATGTAATAATGGAATTGAAAATAATGCTTTATATGTTATTAATGATCGCAAAATAGCTCGAACGTCAAACTATGAGATAATATCAAAACCAGAGCAAAAAAAGTATCAATTTAGTTATAATAAACGTCGGAGACTTGCTGATACCTTTGATACAGTACCTTACGGATTTAGAATGCCTTAAATGGGTGTGTATTTCATTATATTAGATATAAGGTTATAATTTAGTATTAGAATAGTTATAAAACTGTTTTTCCATATAATTTTGGCCCCTATTTCTCTGGTAACAGTGTAATAGAATAGTTAGTATTATTATTTCTCCATCTGTATTATTGTCATGTATTTAATTAGAGATTGTGCTTTACCAGTATGTATTAACTTTTTTTCATAATATGATTATATTATAAACCATTTGTAACCAGCTTGTTTTTTAATTTATGCAATAAAACAATGGATAGATGTAAAAATAAATTTATTAAAATATTTTGTGTGTAATAAAAATATGTTTAATTACAAACTATTTGTGTTTTTTCTAAATAACATTAAGTAAGTTTATTAAGGTAAAGTATTGGATATATAGTGCTTTTACATATGTGTCATTAGAAACTAAATTATCAGTGAACAGGTTTACAAAACTTATCATAGATGCACCATTCATTTTAAAATATAAATACATTAAACAGTATATGCCGCAAACGTTAGAGCTAAAATCTTGCAAAATTTTTGGATTATGAGACCAGCTGATTGAATTTTGTTGTAAAAATTTTAAATGATAACCGCTTGGAGGGCGGCCGTATGAATCAAAGTATTCCCCATATCCATATTGGTCTATATACACTGCATTCCAATGTTGTCCAGGTCGGTTTGCTGGATCTGTGTTGACGATGATTGCTACAGGTCTTGCAATTCTTGTAGGGAGTTGATCAGAAGCAAAAACATAGCGTTTCACATTCAACAGACTCGGGATTGTTTGCAATATTTTCTGAACTTCCAGTGTATTCATTGCGCCACCAGTCGGATAAAATTAGTATGTTTTCCAATGCACATACAGGCGAACGGTACAGAGGTTCATCCTACCAGAGAGGTCATGGAATCGGAAGCTTTTTAGGAGGAATATTTCGTAGTATCCTGCCTCTTTTTAAAACCGGTGGTAAAGTTGTTGGAAAGGAAGCTTTAAGGACAGGCGCTAACATTTTAGGAGATGTTAGTGAAAATCGACCGCTAAAAGAAGCGTTCCATAACCGTGTACAGGAGGCTGGAAAGAATCTCAAACGTAAAGCCGATAGAAAAATTGATACTCTAATGGAAGGATCGGGATATAAAAGGCAACGCACTCTGAATTACAATCAGTCTACAAGAAAAATCGCTAGGAAGAAGCTGAGCAAACCCGCATACGCCGATATCTTCACCAGCAAGTAGTTTTCACAATGGCGTTTTTGCATGCGCAGTCTTGTGAGTGTGTTAAATCAGAGTTAGATTTGTTCGCTCTGCCCGCAACTCAAACCAGTATCGAAAATGGACAATGGATTTTTTACAAACCGCTTTCCTCGCTTAATGACGATGCGCCGATTGAATTTATTGTGCCTGGAAACGGTAACGATTATATCGATTTAAGTCAGACCATGTTATACATTACTGCTAAAATTGTTAAACAAGATGATACACCATTAACCGACAAAGATGATGTAGGCCCTGTTAATAATTGGATGCACTCTATGTTTAATCAAGTTGAGGTGTATTTGAATCAGAAGCTTGTGAGCCCACCAAACAATACATACGCATACCGCTCATACATTGAAACTCTGCTGAATTACGGCAATGGTGCTAAATCAACCCATTTAACATGCACACTATGGTACAACGACACAGCCAATAACATGGATGACATCACTACGCACAATGAAGGATTTGTAAAGCGGAAATTTTTTACTGCTGCAAGTAAGCAAGTCGAAATGATGGGACATGTGCATTCCGATTTATTCAATCAAGAAAAATTTCTTATAAACGGAGTTGAAATGAAAGTCAAATTTATCAGATCCCGAGATTCTTTCAATTTAATGGCAGCCGAAGGATCTACATTCAAAGTGAAAATTAGTGATGCCAGCTTACTAGTGAGAAAAATGAAAATAAACCCGTCTATTTTGTTGGCTCACACCAAAGCTTTGGCGACTGCGCCTGCTAAATACCCCATTACAAGATCCGATGTTAAAGTGTTAACTATTCCGGCAGGTGTGCAAAGAAAATCTTTAGATAATATTTTTCTGGGACAATTACCAAAACGATGCATTGTAGGTTTTGTATCGAATAAAGCATTTAACGGCCATTATGCAGCAAACCCTTTCAATTTTAATAACTACAAAATCAATTATTTTTCCCTATACATCGACGGTCAACAAATTCCTTCAAAACCTCTACAGCCTGATTTCTCTAAGAATGGCATGTACGTTCAAGCATATCACACACTATTTTCCGGTAGCGGTATACATTTCCTCAATGAAGGCAACGCTATAAAACGTGAAGATTACCCTCATGGCTACTGTCTATTTGCTTTTGATTTAACCCCCGATCTGGCTGCAAATGCAACAACACACTGGAACCTTCTTAAAAATGGCGCTCTACGTTTAGAGGCGGGTTTTCAAGACGCGCTAGAAGAAACCATTAATTGTCTAGTTTATGCAGAGTTCGATAACGTCGTAGAAATTGACAAACACAGAAATGTGCTGGTGGATTTTAGTAGTTAAAAACCAACAACAGTTTTTGAAAATTTAGTCATGCTCAAACATTTCGTCAGTATGGACAGTGTCTTCGTAGATCTGCAAGGGTTCCGTGGTGATAAGAAACAGTTTATTCCGAAAGAAGTGGCTGTTATTTCAGCAGATGGCAACCAGTTAGCAATTTTCGTTTTAAAACCCCCTGCAAAATATGATACTCTGCCCTATTTCGTTAAAAAAGGCATAAACTATCTGGAGCATAGACATCACGGTCTAACCTGGGATTCTGGTACTATACATTTTGATGAATTTGAAACAGAGCTAACAAGACTTCTCAAAAAATTTGAAAAAGTGTACGTTAAGGGCCAAGAAAAGAAGGAGGTTCTAAGTTTTCTGAATAAAATCGTCGTAAATTTGGAGGATCTCGAGTGCCCGTCTTTAAAAGTTCTGCGAAAAACTACTGCTGCCGTACGTTGCCTCAATCACAACATCCGTTCGCCTGTATGTGCATTGGAAAACATACTAATTTTATCCGACTGGTGGCGCAATGAATACACTGGAAGTTCAGAAAATATTGCAAACAATCCCGAGTCTGTTGAATGTGAAACGCTATGTTTTTGCTTCTGATCAACTCCCTACAAGAATTGCAAGACCTGTAGCAATCATCGTCAACACAGATCCAGCAAACCGACCTGGACAACATTGGAATGCAGTGTATATAGACCAATATGGATATGGGGAATACTTTGATTCATACGGCCGCCCTCCAAGCGGTTATCATTTAAAATTTTTACAACAAAATTCAATCAGCTGGTCTCATAATCCAAAAATTTTGCAAGATTTTAGCTCTAACGTTTGCGGCATATACTGTTTAATGTATTTATATTTTAAAATGAATGGTGCATCTATGATAAGTTTTGTAAACCTGTTCACTGATAATTTAGTTTCTAATGACACATATGTAAAAGCACTATATATCCAATACTTTACCTTAATAAACTTACTTAATGTTATTTAGAAAAAACACAAATAGTTTGTAATTAAACATATTTTTATTACACACAAAATATTTTAATAAATTTATTTTTACATCTATCCATTGTTTTATTGCATAAATTAAAAAACAAGCTGGTTACAAATGGTTTATAATATAATCATATTATGAAAAAAAGTTAATACATACTGGTAAAGCACAATCTCTAATTAAATACATGACAATAATACAGATGGAGAAATAATAATACTAACTATTCTATTACACTGTTACCAGAGAAATAGGGGCCAAAATTATATGGAAAAACAGTTTTATAACTATTCTAATACTAAATTATAACCTTATATCTAATATAATGAAATACACACCCATTTAAGGCATTCTAAATCCGTAAGGTACTGTATCAAAGGTATCAGCAAGTCTCCGACGTTTATTATAACTAAATTGATACTTTTTTTGCTCTGGTTTTGATATTATCTCATAGTTTGACGTTCGAGCTATTTTGCGATCATTAATAACATATAAAGCATTATTTTCAATTCCATTATTACATCTATTCCATACCATTTCCTTCATAGACTCAAAATTAATAACATTCGAATTCTTGAAATTTAACGTGATACCTTTAACTTTGCATATAACAATTTCTGTATCTTTCTCAGATGAATGCACTTTATAGGCATAATTTTTAGGCCCGCCGCTTACAAACTCTGTTATAAAACTCCCTACACCATATGCTTCAATTTCGTCAGTTAACTGCCCTAAAAACTCGCCCGTTTCAGGTATCCAATCGCCTGTTTTGGATATAAAAACTGGTTCCAACACTATGCCCTCATTAGCTAGTTTATGTTGGATGATTTTAAAAGCTAGTAAAACAAATTCCTCATTTGTATATACCCCATTCTTGAAATAATCAAGAATTTGATTGGCAGCTAACTCGGATGTGTTCATAGTTGCAGTTGAAAACGTAAAGCACAAAACAATCACTATAACCACTGCAAACGAAATGAGGGTGTTGCAATAGGGGGCAACTACTTTATACAAACACGAAGATATCACGAAATCGTACGAGCAATTATGAGCTCTGTGTTGCGCATAAAGGTAGTCGAGAATGACTAAAATAGAAAGTTTACCCTCGGGGCGATAACGTCTTTTGTATTCATGTCTGACAATGCTGGTTCTTGAGTTTTCAACGAACAAAGCAATCCGTGTAAACATACAGGTTCTGGCAGGCGTTTTCTAAACGATGCACTGAGAAGAGCCTCAGGCTAAACCGTTAACAATTAGTCCACAACAGACTATTCCAGGAAACGAGCATTTGCTATAAATACAGTATAAATTTCATTGTAGCATCAAGATAAATACAGTATAAATTTCATTGTAGCGTTTTTAAATTATTTGATTTAAATATTCGATGTATGATTCTAATTACAAAACACATGTCTCGACCTGTTTTAAAAAGGGAACTTAGAAAAAATCGCGTAATTTATCCCATTCAAATACTAGCGCGAAAACCTCTTTATACAACCGAAAATTCGTCATGTTCTGGCATTTCAAATATGAAAATGGATAATAACCGCTAAACTCAAATTTGTAGCCCGTATATTTTACGATAGAACTTGCCTCTTTTCCGTATAGCTTTAAAATTTTCGCCTGTCTTATAAATAATTTTTAAACACTAAAACGATTAATTTAATTGATCAACAACTCGATAGGAAATTTCCAGCTATATACTAGGCGATAAACCATTCTTAACGGACAGAATACGCGTATTTATATAAGAGAGTAAAATAATTAATTCTAGTGAAATCACGGGGCGAAATCAATTTTTAAAAAATGCATATACCTTTAATCACATCAAGCTGCACATTTCAGTTCTTAAAATTTAAATTTTCGAAAAAATAAGTTGTTTAAAACACAGACTCGTAGCGTCACAGTAGTGAAATGGCTTTCAGCTATTCACATTAAAATTTGTTCAGTCTCCGTGGCTCTGTGTCACTAGAGGTTGTAGTTGATTTGTGCAACACGAACGTAAGGGGTTCAAATCCCGGTCGGGCTGAGATTTTTTTAAATATAAACAGCCATTCTGCAATGCAAGAGAGAGACAGCAGCTTCGAAGAGCTAGATAGATCTATCAGTTTGAATTTCAAATATTTCCGCGAAAATTCAAAATTAAAAACGACTACAGTGCGAAGTGCGCACGCAGAAAAACAAAGATGGACGACACACCGCGAAGTTTAAATTCAAATATGGGAACTTAGAAAAAATCGGAAAAAATTCAAATTTCAAATATTCGCGCCAGAAATCCAAGATGGCCGCCGCGTAACTTAATCAGTAGCAAATTAAAAATGGCCGCGCGTAATTTAATCAGTAGCACATATGTAAATTACATATCAAACTTCATATGTGATTAATTAGATCAAACCGCGAAATTAATTGGGTCAATCCGCGAATTAAAATTAAAACCGCGAAATCCGCGAATAAAACCGCGAAAACCGCGAATAAAACCGCGAATTACACCGCGAATCAAAATTTGATTGACAGCTATCAAAAACAAGGTGTCCCTATTCTACTCCTGCGTTTAGAAAGGTGAGGTATGTCTTTAAATCAGAACCTGAAAAAGCGAATATACAGCCAACACATTCTTCCAGCCTTGACATACGGTGAAAAAACATGGTGTTTAAAAAAAACACAGACGGTATCCAGAAAACAGTGAGCTCACGAAACAAAGTAATGTTGGGTATTAGACTAACTGATGGTAAACAAAACAGTCATTGGCGTCATAAAGCAAATTGACTAACCAAAATGGAAATGGTAGGGCACGTCGCGCAAAAAACAGATAATAGATGGGCCAAATGGATATTGAAATGTAGGTAGTCCAAACACTAGATGTAGAGACGTCAAAAAGGTAGCTGCAGTGCACTGGATGAGAGAACCCAATATAAGGTGACAATGGAGCAGGTGATCGAAATGGGCAAATTTTGATAGTGCTCATGAAGTGGTGATAATGATACGTATAATTATCTAAATGGTCCACTAATCACGATTGCCCAATCAATAAATTGATTGAACTGTATAAAAGATTTCACATTTGCAAACCCGAAAAAAAGTTCAGACATGAAAAAACTAATACATTTAATTAAAAATATTCTGTCATCAAACTTTTTTTCCACAACCGCTGCAAATCAAAACGTTTTTTTGGCAGGAATTATGAAATTGGACGAAAATTAACAGGAAATTGAAGAAAAATATTTAATGTTTTAGAAGTATTTAATTATAAATATAATATAAAATATATATAAAGGCGAATGTGTATAACTGTTATCGGTTTCAGGATATTAAGCCTTTGTTTACATATACAAAAGTAGGCTCATACCTGTATCTATACGGTAATAGTCCTTTACCGTACATGGCAACCATTACCATACTGCAACCGATGAACTATTGAACAAACCACGGATGTTATGAATCATAACAGCCCGATGTCTTAAAACCCTCGCTCTACGAGCTCGGATTTCAAAACAACATCTGCGGTTGTTATGGTACTCATAACATTCCTAGATATGTTAAAAGCTATTACCATATCGTTCGCCAACGCAAATCAATTGATAAATGCTTTCAGCTTACATAGTCTACATCGTTGTTATATTATTGAAATAAAGTAATACTAGGGTAGGCAAGTATATCAAAATACAAACCTGATGCTCGTCACCAGTAAATAGCTGTGTATTTTAGAGTAATGTATAATACAAATTACTTTAAAAAATTGTTTTAATAAACTTTATAAATTAAAATAACTTGCGCTGATTCGGATAGTACATTACTTTTGGTGACGTTTTTTCAATGTGAAAAAATTATATAAATTCGTTAGATAAAACCCCTAAGGCAATTACAGAGCTTCGATATATCAGTATATTACCAGCTCTATATGACTTATTAAAAAAAATGTCGACAACAAGTTGCTTTCTTATATTAATACTTGCAATTTTATAGTTAAGTATAGTTTAGATGTGGTTATAGTAGTTAATGACTTAGCAGTCGCAATATATAAGTCTTGCTACTAGTCTTACATAACTAGGGAATTTCACCATCAATTACTAATTTCAAAATTATACTTTTATGGATATGACGATACAATACTTAAATGGTTCTCAAGTTATTATTATTATTAAGACAAATAAAGGGTGGAGGACTAAGTCCTATATGACCCAACAAATTCCAAACATACAGGTTAAACTAGTATACAAGAAAAGAGGTAACATGTACAAATAAGAAGAAACTTATACATTAGTGCAGCTAAATAGAAAACAAAATTATAAAAATACAAAAGGAGACAAAAATAAAAATATTGTGAAGTCTGTTTAAAAGTATTTACATTGTAAGTTGTTCCAAGTTGAGAAAACTCTGTTTGATAGAAATAACTACCATGCTCTTGTTTTAAAATGTTATTCCCACGTAAACGAGTATTGTTAGTAATATCGGATATTTTACGCAATTCTCCAAAATCTAAATTTAATATCCTGAAACTTTTGATAAGGTTTGTTCGAATAAGACGTTCAAGAAAATGAGGCAAATTTCACAGAAAAAGTACTTCATCGTAAGAAGGCCTCACAACACCAAACGGCGGTCTTGTTAACCAACGTTGTAATAATTTACCTAACAGGTTTTGATCACGAACCAACTCAGGACACCAAACTGGACCCGCATATTGAAGAAATGGACGAACGTACACTTTATAAAGTAGTATGCAAGTCTGAAATTATTCCTTTAGCAGGAGTATCAGGTTGTTAGCTTTTTTGCAGATTCGCGTTATATGTTCGGACCAACTTAAATCAGAGTTTATTTTCATACCAAGGTCGTTATGAGAGCTTACCTTTTGCACATTTTTATTGATAATAACATATTGAAGACATGGATTGTTCTTGCCAATATGCAACACACCGCACTTATTTAACATTCAGAGGAATCATCCAATCAGTACACCATGAAAATACTGAATTTAGATATTTTTGAAGTTGCCAACCTTGGAGAAGTGGATTGGTGTAAATCTTCGTATCATCGGCATAGAAAGATTTTTTGCTTTTTATATGAAACTGCAGGTCACTAGAATATATCAGGAAAAGCAAAGGCTCCAGGACAGCCCCCTGCGGTACTCCGCAACGAACTTGTTTGTGCAATAAATAGGTCTTTTCTAACGTTCTTTCAGAGTGAAAGTCAGAAATCCATGAATATAGATATCCACGAATACCGAAATGCCCCATTGTCTGTAGTAGGTGTCCTTTTTGACACAATATCAAACGCTTTCGAACAGTCAAGATAAACGACGTCTGTTGGATTACCAACATCCAAGGCCTTAGTACAGTCGTTGACACAGTACAATGAGTTCGTCATTGTTCACCATCCTTCTACAAAACCGTGCTGTTCTTTCGGTATAATATGTTCTGCTCCCCGGTTATGGACTCGATTACCTTACATACGACAGGGGTGAGGCTCATGGGGCGATAATTGCTTGGGAAATTTGTCCCCTTTTTTTAAAATAACCCTGACTGAGGCATTCTTCCAGACAGGTGGCAGAATATGGCATTTGAAAGATGCAGTCATGATTGAAGAGAGGGAAAGTGCCAGGGAATTTGGAAGTCGTTTAAGAAAATACGAAGAAAGTCCGTTCCAGCCTGGTGATGAGTTTCTTTTCAAAAGTGTAAGATATTTTAAGACAAAGTAAAAGTGACGTTCTTAAGGTGGTTTGAATGCGGGAAAACATAATATCTGACAGGTGGTTGTCGGCCTGTTCATCAGAATATACATCCGAAAAGATGTTGGAGAGATTCTCCGTTGTTCCGGCATCATTTTGGCATAAAGCTCCGTCAATTTTTCTTAGGGGGGGAACTGATCTAATAGAACGCTAAACGATCAAATTACTTGCAAAATTTTTCTGGCACAAAGTGTTGCTCGAGGAAGTATCCTGCGATCGATACTATTTGTCCTTTTCTGAGTTGTCATCAAATATGTCTTCAGAATGCTCCATTAATTTCCACCGCTGATGACACTCAGTTTTGCATGACTTGTGATAGATAAATGAATCGGTTGAACCACTAAATAGAAATGTTATTACAATTTTTTCATTGTGAGGAAATGATAGACTCTCTATATAAGGTTAGAAGCATTTAAGTTGACACACCAGATGAATTTATTTTTGTAAAATATTATTACATCGTAAACAATCGTAGAAGCTCAAATATTGATCAAACCAACATTCAAGCATCAGCATTTTTCAGGAACAGCTAAAGCAAAAGTCAATCTTTTTTCTAACACTCAAAAAGCTACAATAGGATTTCTATGTTTACAAATAAACACATTCCGAGCAGTAGCCTTAAAACGATTGTGGCAGCGCGACAACGCCGTTGATTCGTGAGAAAGAAATAGAAATTTTTATTCGGCAACTTCCATTATTGAACTGTTTCAGTGTAAACCCGAGTTTTACGGTAATCCCGTTTCCAATCTAGATTGCTCTTATAAGTGAAGAATAAAACCAACAAACTGCGCCTTTTTATTTCCAAATATATTAAGCAGGCAAATCTAACTTCCAGGCGCCTGCTGCTGAACCCGCTTGGAGGTGAAAATTCCAGAATCTGATATTCTAAAAGCTATTTGCGAAGCTACACTGACCTGTCTTCAACTGTACAGATCTCACCTTCACTTTAACAGAACAGAATTTAGTTTCCAAGTTTCTGGATCTTGACATGTTATCAAACATAAATTTAACAAGCCAAGGAGCTCCAAGCACGAGATTTAATCGCAACTCACTCACTTCCTTACTGTAAGTAACCGCAGCTGTAGTATCTGCAGAAAGCAATTCTGAGCCCGATAATTTGCAATTTGGTTGTGTACGGTTAACTAATCCAAGTTTTTGTGAAAAGGGGAAGCGCTCCAGGGTTTATTGTGGATTTTAAATTAACCTTGTTATTTCAAGACCTTGTTATTATACAAATTATTATTAACCAGTATAACGTATCTTTTAAAGCAGAGTACTCAAAATTTGTTAACTAAGTTGTTGATGGCGCAAGGTTCCCTAAACAGTCAAATAAAAACAGTGAAACATAGGTGGCAATTAATAAATACAAAACAAAAGTAAAGCTAAAAAAGGCTTTCGATGCTATAATAATGTATTTAGAATCGAATGAAAAAAGATAAATGATTCAACTGGCTCATAAATAGTGATTTGTACAACTAATGATGAATGCGATATTTTTTATGAGTTTACAGGTTGATAAGTTAAAAAATGCTTTTATACGTGTTTTATTGCATAGTGATATCTTGCAACTCGAAATTTGGTCGAAAAGGGCTTCAGATGAAAGAAAGTGATACTCCTGATGATCGAACTACCTTGACAGCCGTAGCCTTACCTAGCCCAAAGCAGAAAGCAATAGTTGTCACATCCCAGATGTGCATAAGCTAATACAAGTTCTGAAATGATTGAGGAATATTTTCTGGCTTCTTCATATGACGTGTATCGTATATCGAGAAAATCTCGATTGTGGACGAGATTTCCAGCTCATCTTTGAAAAGATGTGTTGTCAAGACTTGTTTTTTGTACATACGTTGTACATGGAATCGTTTGTCACTATGGAGTTCTGAACAGATGCGTAAGAGTAATTAACTGTTTTCTGTCACTACCATAACAAAAGTTGGGGATTGGCGGAGAGGCGCATTTAACTATTAGTTAATAACTAGGCTAGCAAATAAACATCGTGTCCCTCTAGTTGTGGATTTTGTACTGAAGCTATAGTACTGATCAAAAACTAAGTACGTGCTTGAGATTAAAGATGAATTATTTGACGGTCCTTGGTTTGGACAGTCAACAACCCACAAAAAAGTCATACTGTCAATAATAGTGACATTCCGTTGGGGCGTCGTTATAATAGATATATTTACATGTAGCATATTTTTAAGAGCAATTTAGTTTTACCTATTCGCATTTGTCGTGCTTCAGTAAACGTGGATGCTGGTCGAGATGATTGTATCTATCTCACGGGAACTTTCCTAGAACCCAATAATTCGCGAATAAATTATGTCAGTATTTAGTAATACCTTTCCATCCCCGCTATACACTTCTTTGCCCTAGCAGATATATTAGATATTTCATTTTCTGATATTTTATATATTTTATATCATTTTTAAGAACATGTTTGAATTGAGCACCTCTGAATTCATATAATTTATTACCAAACAAGATCAGAATTTCAAAAATTCTAACGCCATCTTGAATACCTATTAATAATAAATAAAGGTCCCGGGTAGTGTAGCTTGAACAAGCGTCCACGTTCGATCAGCAGAGTTAAGCAACGCTTTTTCTGGTCAGAACTTGGATGGGAGTTTCATGGCTGCATCTCGCGGCGCCTCGTGATACGGCTGCCACGGAAATAGTTGGTCCCGGATGTCATAATAACATTATGACAGTCGTTAGTGGGGTTGGAAGTCCCCATAAAATGTACAGTGACGCCTATAATTGGCCTAACGGCTATTGGCTGAGTACTAAAATAAATAAATAAATTAGAAAACGATCAATGTATAACCTATCCAACCCGGCATTTCTTATTACCAGACATCAATTCATATGACAAAAAACCACAGCTATAGACCACTTTTTCAACCACATGAATCGATGAGAGCGCCCACGATGAACAGAGTTGCAGAACGCACAATTTATTGGTAAGTTACATAGCCTTTGTTTATTCTCATAATTGTTTCGTTGTTTCCTTATAGCCATTTTGGACCACCCTTCTTATTAAATTATTAATTTGTTTAATATTATTATTTTATTAGCTCCATATATTTCAATATTATTAAATCACTAACAAATACTTTTCCAAAATAATTGATTTATTGTACCTAACACGTTTATCGTCTTTGTCAGAACACATTTGAGTTGTTTTAACATACTGAGCCAAACCAGTTTATTTATTTAGGTCAAGTAACCTAAGTTATGTGAGTGCAGCAAGTTATAGGTAGAATGATTACCTTATTAGAAATTACTCTAAAACCAGGTTCCAACGTAATTTCTGACATTGTCAAATACTAATCATACAGCTTCTGTACAATCAAAGAATCAAACTTGTGTTATCTTGTTAAGTACAGTATATGCATATTGACAGAAATTAACCATTTGTAGATCCTTGCTCTAAAAAGTCCAAAACATCAAGTTTTCAGATTGGTAAAAATTTGCGTTAACTTGGCAAAAAAGGTGAAGAAACTATGTGTGATGATAATGTTGATACCAATGTTTTAATCTATAATATCAAAATTAAACTTCGAGACTACAGTGAAGACAGCTGGTTTCTACTACAAAATGAAATTACTTAATTAGGACGCCAACTAGTCTTTCTATACCACGAATATGCTCAGTTAGTGACGAGAACTCGTAAACTCAATGAAAGGTATCCAGTCACTAGATCACCTCAAATAGAAATTACATAGGCCAGATCGATCAGAGCACAATAACCAATAACACATAATGTAATAGCATCAAATATAATTTACCAGTAATTCGGAATATACATACCATTATAAAAGCGCAAACTATAATTATATATGCATGGCGCAAGTACAGGTATGCACTTAAATAGATCACAGTTACTGTATTACATACTCTTTCCGCTATCACCAGGTCTAAGGTACCTGGTACTCTGCATGCCTAGACCTTGTCCATTAACAAACAAACAAAACAAACAAATCATACATAAATTATACCAGCACTCCAACACCAAAAAATTTGGTGGCCCGAAAAATCTAGAAACACATTTAAATGAATATTATTATTTCGAAGTCAAAATTAACAACCACTGGATACCCCACCTTACCTAAGGTAAAACGTAAGCAATTCTGAAAGATCCGGCTTTCGAGAGAGTCCGTTACTTAGCTCAAAATTTCAGCCATACGCCCGCTAAAACACACAAGTTTTTTCACGCCGGAGCATATAGGTTGCTCGCAACCAACACCAAAAGAATAGGGGGGCAGTCAACGTTGCAGCGGGGGTCCACGTGCAACGTGCGGATTGAAGGTTATGCTACCATCAGGTGGGTGGAAAAGATGCGTCAGCAGGAATATGAGAGCTTTAGGACATAGTTTTACTATGACGGAGTTACTGCGCACACTCAGACCGCAATTACACTATGTAGTTCAAGAAGAAAAGGAAACAAAACGAGATAAACTTACTCCGTTAACTTAACGGGTAACAGGTGTTGCGTTGAACCACCTCATTAGTCCAAAAATTCGTCAACGACGTGGTCTAAATTATTCCCCAGGTTAATTAGTACCAAAAACCCCTCACAAGCGGGTGTACAAACCAATGTCACTTAATACGAGGCGCCTAAATTACTCGACCAAAGCAGGTACGTTTGTGATAACATACAGTAACATGCGGAAAAAGAAAGAAACGCTCTCAAACCAGCGCCCATTTAAGAAACCTTCCTTATCTGAAAACCCACCACAAACTACGCAAAACAACGAATCGTTATCATTAATTTGAAACATGTTATGTGTTAGAATAACAAATACGTATTTTACGCTTAAATTGCCATTATATTTAGTATGTGTTTTGAAGCCATGCGTTGCGAACCAAGTCTTAGGACGCATCCACGTTCGTAGTGCAGTAACGTCTTCAGCGCTCAGCGCCCGTATTGTAAGGCGAGAGAATTTGTCAATGTTAGTTTGTCGAGGGACATTTCCAAAAAACAAAAAATCTTGATTAAAACATTTTCCGAGCAAAATCATGACCTAGAAATACATTTTGTGGATTATAAAATTGAAAAATTGTTTCAGTAGGTACAGTGGCCAATTATACTGATAATGAGAAGGTATAATTCTTAGAAACTGTGTTTGGAAGACTCTTAAAAGAGCTTTTTGAAATTTCTTGAATTATTTTTATTTGTGCAGCGTAGTGCAGTTTCCCGAGTTTTCCGGCTAAGTAGCTACTTCAAGATACTATAGAAGTAACCTAAAGTGCAAACAACACCGTAAGCATTTGCAAATGTTCCAAAACCTGGTAAAATTAAAATCCCGGAGCAGAGCACCGTACATGTTTCCTACTACCAGCAGGGGCGGACTGGCAAGGGAAAGGCCCGGGGGGACTTCAGCCTTAAAAGGCCCCTGTCCGTTTGTAAAAGCCTGGATACTTACCTAATATTAATGAAAAATGCAGAAAGTAGTTAGTACAAATCTGTAAAGGGGTTTACACGGAACTTCCCTCGTGCGATTTACATTTGCTTACTTCTCGATCTATACTTAAAATACAGAAGAGAAGTGGCTGACGTTTGTTTTCTAAATAAATTGTTAAACAACAGAATTGACTGTGTTTTGTTATCTACTGTCAGTCTGTATATACCGGCACATAGAACTAGACCAAAAAATATATTCCATCTACCTACATGTCGAACGAATTCCATACTTAACTCGCCTATGATAAGAATAATTATAACCACCAATGCATATTTTCACCAGTCAGAAAACAATATATTTAACATAAAGCCTAAATTCTTTAGAAAAAAAAGTTAATATGTATTATTATAATAAAGTTTGATTTCAGCCATCTCTATGAAACCCGAACCAGTAGTAGAAATGTTTAGTTTTTAATTTGTAATTAGGTATTATTAGTTTCTAAATTACAACTTTTGGTTATTACTTTGTACTTTTTATTTTTTATATTATACTAGTTAACTAGTATATACGACAAGGGGCCTGAACCGCCAATAATGTAATTGGGCATGCCCCGTTTTATTGGTATAAATAAATAAAAATAAAATATAAGGGATGCATCGATCTCTGTATATCTATCCATTTTACGATATTTACGCAATCTTTTGGGTTCCATTTTCATTAAGGGTAAAAATTTAAGCTATGTGCAAATTATTACTTTTATCTATTCCTGCGTTAAATCAAAAATAGGCAACATTTTATTTTTTAAGGTGCTTACCCTGTATATATTTGACCGAAAATATATTGGGTCTCGAGTTCGGTATACATATAACTCGTTTGAAAAATATCGTTTTCTTCCAAAAAATGGTTTTTGAACAATACCGCCAACAAGCGGACAGACAGACGGATAAACAGACGTAATGACAGACAGACATATGGAATTGAGAAATCATGTTTTTCGTCATGTAGAGACCCTGAATTTTTTCACAATTGCAGTACTTCCTTCATCTTTTAGACCAAACAAGTAAAAATGTATTTGCCATTTCAATACAAAGTTAGTAGGTTAGAATATTGGTGAAAAGTAGGGTTGATTTTTAAATTTTTTTTCAAAATATAAAAATTTTATCAACACTCATAACCATAAAGGCTTTTAATAAGTTTTGAAAAAGACTTACCCATAATCGCGATGTGCTTATTTTAAATTAATTTAGTGCCCTTTCACAAGAAACTTGTGTGCGGCTAAGCAATAATACGTATCGTACTTTAAAAATACATTTGTAAATGCTACAGTCTCAGCATATTTTAGTCTACAAGTAGTACCAAATTCTTAAAAAAATCAAAACTACATGTGCCTCAGCTTCAGACAAAGTTTTTTTTAAAATCAAATTTACTTTCCATTATTTTCTCTAATGCAAACAATACTACAGGATGTAGACAATTTTCACACCTGCAAAACCCCGCTTGAGGGCTTTTTCCTGAGCCCACAACCCAGTTTGTTCAATTTTTATATATTTTTTTATTTTAACGTGGGAATATGAGCTATTGTATCACGAAATATCCATCCATTTTAAGATTAACCGAAAAATGTCGATAGTCGACTTGGTAAACCAATTAAATTTTTAGTATTCCTTCTATTAATTTTACCACTACAAATACTTGACACAATACATGGATATTTTTTTCACAATATTTTTTATAAAGTATGTATGTACCTAGATTTTTAAGAGGCCCGCATTCGTGGGGTATGAGGGCCCGGGGGGACTTTGCCTCCCTGCCTCCCAGCCAGTCCGCCCCTGACTACCAGGAGGTTTTCTTAGTCAAACTCCATTTACATTGTCGCCTTGAACACTAACTGGCACTTAAATAAAAATTAACTTGACCCCCTTACCGAGCGAACGCCTGTTCTTACCTCCATTCAAGACGCCGCTAATCTCCATGAGCTACTCAGCACCCAATAAGTTTGTTACATGTCATAATCGGAGATAGAAATTAAAAGGTATTAGATCGTCGTATGTCTGCATATCTGGTAATCAAATTAGTGAAGTCATTGCTGGTTTATTGTACGAGGAAAACATAATTGTAAAAGCGATGTAATGCAGCAGTAGGAATCAAATATTCAGCACGGGTCCTGACAAGGTAAAGGGTTGATTATAAAGAAGTTGCTAAAATAATGTCAGAAACCGGTATAAAAGAGCAGATTATATGTTACGACATGGCACGAGGACAAGAAATTTAACCTTCGACCATTAAAAAAGTTGTAGTAGCTATAACAGCCTACGTTCAAAGACCTAAATATACAAAGTCGAGATAATATCGTAATTGAGGAACCAGTAAAAATGTTAAAGTTAATGACAAGCGTTTTCTTTATGAAGCAATAAAAAAATTAGTTATGACATTATCGTAACCAGAAATTGTCTTGTGTTTCTGAAAGGTCATACATGCCAAATATTATACGCACATGCAATTAAGCGTGATGGTTGTTAATAAAATTTCAAATTGCTGTCCTAAGAGCAAAATTAATGGGATATGAGGGATAGAATAAATGGAGTTCATCCTATACCAAACTAGGAATCTTTCTACACCGTAAATAAAATTCCCTTACGGAAATGTAAGGTTTAAAGGGCATCTAGAGACTGCTAAATATTTTAAGTGGATGGCGCACCTACCTTATAGTTTTACAAAATTTTTGTAGTTCTAAAGTCTACTATTAATTGGTTCCGAAGTAATACTGATTTGCTAGGCTAATTTCAATGTATTTTTGAGATTTTAATATTGTGCAAAACGAAAATAATTTATTATTTTTTATAAAAACATTTGAATTAGTTCTGGAAACATATCTTTTCGTAATGCCTGTAACGGTCTATAAAGGAAGTGAAAAACTATTTGGACAGATAATCGCTAAATGCCGATTTTCATTCTTATCTGTTTTCCTTATAACAATAAAATGTAGTTTACATCAACCAAAGGATTAAAATAAATATTCTTGGTGAACACATTTGTATTAGGACATTTATATAAAATAAAGATTTGACGTCAACATGCATCACTATTTGCTTCAGATCAAATTGCAAAACTTCGAAATTTATGACAAAAACTTATCTCCCCTAAAAAGAACGCCACATCTTAAACAAAATTCCACTCTGAAA
The DNA here is from genome assembly GCA_940337035.1 of Agriotes lineatus. NCBI lineage: Eukaryota > Metazoa > Arthropoda > Insecta > Coleoptera > Elateridae > Agriotes > Agriotes lineatus. The sequence continues at coordinate 116,620,638 of OW679197.1, read as the reverse complement.
GTAACCGTCACTCGTATTCCCTCCATTTTCATATTCATTGTGTAATCGATTCGCATTAGGAAGTATTTGCAAGCAAAACTTTTAGGCCTCTAATTGCCCTGCAAGTGTCAAGTTGGAAATGAGTACAGCAACATTTGGGAAGCTGAGCAGAAATTATTTTCAAAGTTTAAAAGCTTATTGTAGGAACAAAAACCGAATTCGCAAGCAGTAACGCTTATAAAAACTTTTCCATTAAGCAAAGGCATAAATTATAAGAATATAGCTCGCGAGATATCGAAACAAAAGAAGAGAGAGGTCCGGGAAGTATCTCAGATCTACACGACGTAATACTTTTTAATTGGAACATTACAAAGCCGCACAGAGTAATCCAGGAAATAAACTACTTTATATGTATTAAATTGCTCGAAGTCGGGTGCAATCAGGGTTCGATACTTGGCTGCCGTTTCGTTTGAAATAACTTTTAATGCTGCCAGCAAGGGTTAATGCTTTCCTAACTGGAGGCGATCTTAATGAAAGGTTCTCCAGCGAAAATTAAGCTCCCTAATTATGATAAGTAGTTCCCGAAGAAGGTTATTTATAGCATTCGCCTATCAGCGGATTAGAACAATGGAGGCAGAATGCCAATTTTTCCATTCGGAAAAACTATCACAGTTACGCACTAACATCGAATCGATCACGGTAGAGAGCTTCCTAAGCGAAGAGAATGACGGGGAGGACATAAATAAAACAAAACCGAAAGTACACATAACCCCTCCCGGACGTATTCAAACCAAACACAAGAAGAGGATCAAAAAGTTTGAATCAACAAAATAACGCAGTCACCCAAAGTTAATTAAAGCAATATCTACATTAATTTCCCGCGAGATTCGGGGTTAAATATGTACTAAGGCATCCTTTAATGATAGGTCTCCCAATCCCCAAAAACCCTTCTCATTCTTAACTAGGACAAGATTATCCTACATTATCCTTAAATATCACTGTCCTTTGCCGAGAATCCCTAGTTTTATAGGGGACGCCGTTAAACCTAAATTTACAGACGTTTATGGAAATACGCAACCCTGCATGTTTCTTTCTTCCCAACAGGGAGGAAAACACATGCGGAAATATATTTATCTTTCAAATCCTCCCTTGCAAACATACAAATGAAAATAGCTCGGAAAATTAGATAAATATTCGGGGTGCTGCCGCTGCAACGCGCGCGCTTAGCAGGATAAAATGGCAATAGCAATTATTGTTAAGAGACATTTTATTAAATATGCAGTTGGGAGCAAAGAACGATGCATAACAGAGCTTCCTGCTAATAAAATTAAAGTGTCCTCCGTTCGTTGTCACAAGTTTCTGTGAAGTTCACTTCAAAGCTAAGTTTAATTTCAGAATATTAAAACTGCATTTAATTGCAATTTGAATGAAGCAAATTATAAACTGATACTGCTTTGTTCGCTGGGATAAAAAATTCCATGCATTACTAAAATATAGTTATGTGCTGCACTTTAAACAAATATTTTCTAAATAATAAAATTCATCAAAACCGTTGATAGCAACTGGATTTATGTAATTTTAGAGCTTCTAGTAATATAGTCGGTATGAAATTAAGAATTCAAATTTTCGCACAAATACAGGGTGTCTGGAAGTAATTTTCTTCTTTATTTGATCGAAACCTTGTGGTTAAAGGCCACGTCTTGGAAGTTGCAATGGATCGGTTCACCAGTGAACAACGTGTCGTACGGTTTAATAGAGAAAACCTTTCCATGGACGTCGTTTGGACCATATTTCCAGGAAAAGTAATTTTTGAACGAGAGAACACTGATAGGCAACCTAAAGAGGGCCTGCGTCTTTGTGTTTGCCGTGTGTTGCTCTTATCCCTAAAGAGAATAAATATCAGAAATTTTAAAATGATTAACATAAAAAAATATGCCAAACAGTGCTAAATATTTAATATAATAAAGCTCCATGACAAGATGATCTGCTTGCCAAACGAATCAAGGAAGTACAAGAAACAGTTACCCCAAAAGAAACAACAAGCCATACCTGAAAACTAGAATAACATAACAACAGTGATTATGCTTAGGAAGAGCGACACAGCACTTTTATTAAAAGACTATCAACGAATAATCCTTACGTCACAGATGTATAAACTGTTTATGCGGATACTCACAAACAGAATGGAGAAAAAGTTGGACTACTAGTTCATAAACGTAAAGGTGGTATTAATTGTAGCTTCCCCAATAAATAGGTAATTGTTAATATGTGAATATATACCCTTTTCCCAGTCAGTGTGTTTGAAATTAATTGTATATCCTTTGGGTACGCTGTAGCAGGTTGCAGTGATTAGTAACACATCTGCAGAGAGGGCAAAAGTTGAAACCCTAGGTGTTAGACGACGGCTGAATTGGATGCGTTTTTCGCAACGGTCGAGCTATAGGAGTCGTTCTGCAGGGCGTTCAGCGGCTTGTATCGGCAGGCAAACGAAGAAAGAGGGACCCATGCATCCTGGGACTTGCTAGGGACTCGAGTTAAACCCTAGTTTCCTTGGAAAGGCAACAGAAAGGTTTGAAAAGTGTATCCTAAAATATTGAATTTAGTGGCGTCGGTTTTTGTGCACTTCCGGCAGACGCGTCTTCTGAGTGTTTTTTGTTTGTGACGTGTATTTACTTACAGCAATTGTTATCACCTAGGCAACGCTTTCATTACGTAATCACTGTTGAATTATAGCAAACTTGTTTTGCGAATTGTCAGGTTGGATCGCAATATTTGATTTAAGTTCCCCTTAGTTAAATAATGTCCAGAATTGTAGCGATCACAGCAGTTAAATTATCATTATATAAAGTTTTTGCAATTAATTTATTAAAAAAGGTTACACGATAATTAAGTTGACAGCAAATGCATTTCCTATACTTTATATAAATCAAAATAATACTTGCTAGTATGTAGAAACCCGACCCATATGAAATAATTTATTTTTCACAAAATTCAATAATAATTATTATTCACAACAATTAATAAACCATAGTAATATACAAGAAAGCTAAATCAACAATTATATTATACGAAGACAAAAAACGGATATCGATTAAAAGAAGTATTATACAAGGGGACATTATAAAACTCAAAAATTTTTATCCTGGCCCTGGAAGGAGTTTTGAAGAAACTAGAATGAAGACAAGAAGGAATTAACGTCAATGGTAAAAGAGTCAACCACCTCAGGTTTGGCGACGACATAATTTCGGTTTCAGACAACAAAGATTTCACAAAGACGATAATAGAACTAAAAGAAGAACAAGAAAACATAGGACTAAGAATTAATATAAACAAGACTAAAATAATGAACCCCAAGATAGACAAATAACAATCAATGGAATAAAAATAGAAAATGTCAAAAAATATGGATGATGTGGAGATATATGATAGGCATATCATTATGACGCAGAAAGCGGAATGAATGAATGAGACAAAAAAGAAAGATAGCTGACATCATATAGAAAACAGCCAATCTAAAATGGAACCTTCCTGGGCATATAGCATATAGGAAATATCCGATGAAATGTCAAGATCTTGTGATGGATACCATGAGACGGAAGAAGAAGAGGGAGGTCAGACACAAGTATTAGTAAACTAATAATACTTGAAATGGTACACTGCGGATATTGGGGCTGACTGTAGAAGAGTACAGCCACAGCATGTGTTTGTTATGGGCTAGATCTAGGGATGCATTTTTGCCCGTTGTGGCCCGACGTCCGGTGTGTTTTATTTTATTTTTTTATGTTATTTTTAACAGGATATCTAACAGAATACATAATATCTCAATGATAGGACATCACATATTACACATATATACATAGATGATTAACGTTAACATATTCAGCGAACGAAATGAAACAAAAAGATATATCTAACTATGGATTCATAATTAGTTTAAAGTGAGGACAATAATTGTTCAATATACAAAAGTAGTTGAATATTACATATACAGACACTATTTGAAATTTTAAACATAGATTACATACGAGTAAAAATTATTATAGGTGTGTTGCTGATATTTTTTCGTGTGTAGCTTGCAACACAACTGATGCCGGGCTTGCGTGACCCAAAAGTCCAGATTTGATACCTATGGCTCCCTATGGAGCTACGTATCTTAAAGGAAATGTTTATAGTGAAATCCGAAAGGATTTAAACCAATTAAAACAAATGATCCGTGAAAAAATTAGATAATTTCACCTTTGATTTGAGATGAGCCCAGAGAAAAAAATCCATGGGTGTTAGATCTAGAGTTCTGGGCAGTCAATTAATCTCCCTCAGCTTAGAGATCCCTTTTCCTGGGAATATGGCCGAAGCGACTTCCATGGAAAAGTTTGCTCTAACACATATGGCACGTTGTTCAGCGGTAGACCGATCCATTGCAACCAAATTCTCAAGGCGTGGCCTTTAACAATTTACTTCTTTTTCAGATAAGCGTTGGTTATCCAAACATGACACTCTTTTAATTGTGATAGAAGTTATTTATTATGTAAAGTGTAAACGATACTCTTTACTTTCGTTTGAATGAGGTTATGCAAAATGTATTTTTATGGTGTTTGTACATATGCTTAGTAGGCAATCATCGTTCACTCTTAATCGAATAAATACACTCAAGTTTACATTACCATGTGACAATACCGGCTCCTTAATTCAAATGACAAGCAAATGACATAACCGCGTCAAGCCTCCAGCTTTCTAAACACTATAAAATTGAATGAATGTGGATGGACAACGTAACAACACTGAACCGTTACTACATTAGTATGTGACTGCGGGATGAAAATGTTTCTGCTTTACCAAGCAATCTAATCTCTTTATATACATACTAGTCGAAATGCGTCGTATATGTGTATCTAAACACCAGACTTTGATAAAGGGGTGGGTTTATATTGAGTGTATTATATTGTCCTGTGACAAGCTTGTTAAATAGTTGTTTATTTTCGATCCGCGAAAAGGATGCGCTAAATGCATTAGAAGAGGCATTAAGCGGCATTGCAGTATCAAAGCGAATTTTCCTACGGCCGTGGCAGCACTCAACACGGCCACAAAGCCTAAAAAAAGTAGATAGCAATTTTGGTGGCCTAGGTTTATATTTTATTGTTTATGAGACGTTTGGTATGAATATAAGCTACTCTTATAAACATAATAATTTTCTAATGTTAAATGTTTGAGGGATTAGTTTAAATTATTATATTAGCAATTATAAAGCTCTATACTGTCTGATTTATTTACATTATATTTTTAATATTGTAATAACAATTTGTGATATCATAAACCGAGTCAGCGATTTATATATGCTCGCTGCAGCTTTATCTATAGATAAATATAGATGATGCATGAAAATTGGCCTGGGTACTATAATGGCCATCACTTGAAGGATTGACGCCGTCACTGGTTTTAAACCGGCAAAAGGGGGAATTGCGTTGAACTTGTTCAAGCAAATGCTAGCGCGATGTGCGAGATTTATAAGCGAGGTATTCAACGTCGAGTTAGAGTTGAAACGGAAATCAGGCTCCCTCGCCTGGAGAGTTTATTTTCATGTTTACATATCATCATCATCATCAACCCAGATTGTCCACTGTTGAACATAGGTCTCTCTCATTTGTTTCCATGTATTTCTATCTTGTACCTTCTGTATCCAGTTTCCACCGGCCACTGTACGAATATCATCACTCTATCTCTTTGGTGGTCTTCCTACACTTCTCTTTGTGGGTCGAGGTCTCCATCTCAGCAGTTTTAAGGTCCATCGAGTCGGCTCGTGCCGCGCTATATACCCCTAACGATGTTAGAAGTTACATATATCGCCACCTTGTATTTATATGCATTTTTATTGTTAATTAGACTTAAACTTTGTAATCCTGCAGAACAAAAAGTGCGAATCCAACCCTATGCAGTGAGTAAATTGTGAAGCGTGATTTCGTATGTGTAGCGATTAACGAGCATCACGGGAAATTTCTATTTAAGAAAGCAGAGCTGCTCCTAGTTGTGCGAAATAAATGGCAGCAGCTTAAGTATGCTTTACCGTGTGTATGGTAAAATTCCACGGGTTACGCCGTTCAAGGTTTGGTGACGCGAGTCCAATTCGAGACTACGTTGCAGTCCGCCTGTCCGATTTTCACTTAACTTAATCTGCACTGGAAGAAATTACGTTAACGTAAAGGAATGCGCTTACATACATCAACTGAGCCAAGTTTTCATTCATGCAATCCCGTACAGGGCCGGTTTCAGACACGATCGGTTCTAGGAAGTTTAACGTTCGCATTTCTAAAGCCTGTTATTTTGGCGTTCTATCTCAATATTTTTTTATGTATGTTTAAATGGACATGCCAGTAGCCCCAAGCTATATCGCCTGCAGTGTCCATTCTTATTGTACATTTATGTTTAGGAAAGGCCAGCCATTCTAAGTTCTAACTATATTTCCTTTTGTTTTCTTTGTTATTCTGTATTGGTGTTTTAGAGTAAATATAATTGTGTAGGCAAATTAGCTTTTTGTGAATAAGTCAGCTGCAGGTGCACACCAGCTTCCTGTTTTTGGCATATGGTGATCGTTCGTAACCACGAGTGGGCATCTAAAGGGGCTTCGTGTATACTAAGCTAACGGAAAAAAACGTCTTGTGTCAGGGTGCGGTTTGAATCACTTTAAGGTGTTTGTGGTGATTTCGGCATCTTAGCCCGATCTAGAAGCTTCCAGCTCATCTTTGAGATTTGTTCTCGTATCTTTGAGGTATTGGAGAACTTTGTCTCGGTTTTGTACCAAACACTGCAACCACGTCTTTGGTTCCGTCATCATTGATCTATATCGACGCCGTCTTTCTATTAATGTCATACCCTGTCCTGATCCGTTTCTTCTATCACGGATCTGTACGGTCCGAAGATCCTAGAGTCACTAAGCCGTCAAAGCCAACATCACGCATGTAGATAGTTTAATTGTGATTTATTGCAGTTTTTTCAGCTGTGTCTGGCAAGAAATTAATTCATTTTGATGTGTTGCTTACTAAGATCGTTGTAGATTTCATTCTGTTTGATTTATTGAAATGCAAAATGCAGTGCGCTTTCATTCAAGTGAGATAAGCTTCTTTTCGGGGTTGACTCTGCGCGTTGAGCCCACACATCAAATTTTCTTATTCCTCTTCTTGATGTTAGGCTATAAGCCTGTTGTTATCGGTCTAGGAGTCGCTCCGGTTGAAATTTTGTTGGTGAAATTTCCTGCTACCTCACCGGCTAATGGGCGTCAGATGACACACATAATAATAATAAACAATCTTCCTCGTATCTACTATAGTATTTGGACTATCATCAGTGAAACCCTGTTTTTCGGCTTACGGCCTTCCCTTCCCACTAGCTAGTCTAGCAACATTTAAGAGTGTTGCATGCCGTAAACGGCAATTCTTTTGCAATAAGCTACCTGGAGCAATTCATAAACTTGTGATGACAAGTTTAAGTTAGGTATGAATAAGAAGTTACGTCGTATAAAGTGCAAATTAAAATCCGCACGTTAAATTCGGCAAACACATGTTTTTACTATACACTCATACTTATATTCTAACGACTCATAAACAAATTTTTAAACTGTACTTAGTCCTGAAACTTGTAACTTTCAGGTGGAAATTCAAGAGACCGAAAGAAATTTCAAATCAACAAGGTAACGCTAAGTATCGCCGCATTTTAATGCCCTGAATAGAGAAGCTGTACATGAAAGGGCATTATATTTGGTATTGAAATAAACACTAGACAAATTTAAAATGTAGCTACTATAAAATCGTGCTTTTTGTAGATGGTGCGTTTTGCTTTTGAAAAGATCAACTTTGTTATCTTAAATGAAATGTACCTTTTATTGCAGGATTCATGCCAGCATTTAATTTCGAAAAAATGGTGTTTTATATTATAAACCCAAACATTGAGGAAATATTTGAAACAAAAAAAAATGTGACCTTTACATGACGAGCGTTTGTTTCTATAAAAAATAGCGCTACCTTACATCCCTCTCAAAGTTTTGTTTAGTGACTTGTTTAGGTACCAAATATATATTTAAAGCAAAAACTAATGCTCCAAACCGTTTATCGTAATTAGTTCCTGTTATGCATTAATAGGGCAGGACAAGTCAAAAGAGATACATAGGGTTGTGTGACTTAATTTGATTGCTCTAATATACGTACCAATTTGTCCAACTTATTCGTGTTTTACATTCATGATAATTAAAGTACACATTTTTCGTTCAGGTACAATTTGCAGTACTTTCATGTAGAATATTCAATACGTTATATCCCATCAAATAACTCAATGATTGTTATTGAACCTGCATATAAGTAATAGAGGGGGGTCATATATTTATAGCCAAATTGATAAACCTAAAACCATTGATATATTTTTCTTATCAGTTATCATACCCCCCTTCTGGGAACGTAAGTTCGAACATTAGCGATTGCAGAACTTTCTCACCTTGTGAATTAATGTAATTTACACTGCTGACTGTTCGAGTCTTGCTAAACATTAAAAAATGTCTACCTATATTACCCATATTTTGAACATTATTATGCATACTTCATCCCCGATCAAGATTGCTTTCTTCAGCGCCATTTAACGGCAATGGCACTAACTTTACTGCTACATTAGTACGCTCAGGGTGCTAGAAGAACAAAGGCTAAATGTGCTACAAGAAGAAAGGCTGTAGGTCCGTGTCATAACTAGTAACTACATATTTCACAATCTACAACGACGAAATATTCGAACCTATGCAGAAATACGTCAATCTGCATTTAAGTGTCACTCCCAACTGACCTGGCGAATATTTTAAAAAATATAGTACATCGGAAATGTCAACATACAAACTTCACTCGATTGTAACAAACCCATGCGCATGTGAACTGTTATGGAATATGAATTTGCTAAACCATCACAGATTATTCATTATTGCAGAGCTTGTTGCTATGTTAATCTCATATGAATTCTACACAATCCTGCTTTAGTACATTTTAGAGGATACAGTAAGCGTTTCATATAACTTTTCCACACCTCTGTTAAAGCTGCAAGTGCTCAAAAATGTATCATAAAGTGAATTGGTTACTTTTAAATATAAGATGTCAGAGAGCATTTTTTAATTAAAATTTACTATTTCATTTCGTTGTGTGAAAAATTTCCAAACTGAACTTAGCAGAGCCAGTGATGGATTTGATAAAAATCTGGGTAGCCGGATGCTAGAGGAATCGAACCTTAATTTTAGTACCATGTTATCGATAAGCTAACTTCGAGACGAAGCGACAACTGAATCGGATTAGCTTACTAAAATACCTCCAGGTTGACCTTCCCGACCAGCTCAATCAAACCCTTCTTAGTCTTCCTAAAACCTACCTCCCTAACACCCTAAGACTGGCTTATCCCCGCAAGAAATTTCAGATCACGGCCGCGGCTCCCACATGACGGAGGCTGCAAATTTGTTTAATAAAGCCATCTTAATAAGCAAAATCTGTCGGGATTCAAATCCGTAAGCAAGACAAATTGGCCGAAGGGTTGGGAATAACACAAACACCGGTGTAAGTACCTCTGGAATTATTCGCTAAGGCGCATTAAGTATTTTCCTTATGAACAATTTCATTTCCAACTTGTAGATAGAATCTATTCAAAGTTTCAGCAGCGAAGTATGTTTAGAAAATTATTTTATAGTTAAGTGGTGCTCTTAAAATATCTCTTGTATTATTAAGTAGTTTCAATTTCACAAACACGATGAAATGCAAAGACTAGAATTTAATGTTATCCGGTTGACAACTTTGTTTATTTCGTAATATACAAAAAGTTATTTCTGGAAAACATCAATAAGAAAAACTGAGTATGCGTTCGTAGATACTTCGAAAACTTCTAAATAAAATTAAAGCACATACTGATGTTTCTACCTTGAATAACTTCGACATCCGGGACTGCCCGTTGTCTGGGAAACTAAGCAGATAAAAGCTGAAGCCAGAAGAAGTACGTAATGTTGAGCACAGTATAAAAAGGATTTGGGACGTTAAACTGCCCTCTCACTCCATCGACAATCGCATGAACGTTTACTGTAGTTGTTTTTAAAATGTTATATTAATCTAGTTTGTTAATCTACTCAGATCTTATTTATCTACGTGCGAGTGAGGCAACAGGCGCATATCTAAAAACACTTTTTTAAAAACATTACTTAGACAAAATTCATTTTCAAAAAGTCTGCATATTAGTTGAATATGACTGTAGGTATATGACTGCATTTTATTTAAAACGTTTGCATACTGTAAATTCAATACAAGAAAGCTCTATTTAACAGATTTCCCAGTAATCACTTACCGGCTTCGTAGATCTATGACAGAATTTATCCAAATGATCCTTTTCGTGTTATATGACATTTGCCGCTTCTCTGTCAATCATTTTTTGTTGAGTAAGATTTTTTTGCGCTTCAAATTATATAAGTTTTAATTAAGCGAACAAACTATATTTCTGACATTAACATCGTTTGGATCCTCCTTCCAATTACCTGCTGAATTCAGGTTTTCCTGCATAAGAACAAATAAATATGTATCGTGCGTTTAGAAAAAAACTCATTCGCAGCGTGCCATGATCAAATTGAAGTTTGCCACAACTTGATACATACCCATTGAAGCAAATGAACTACTATAAGTCAGAGATAACTAAATTACATCTTGATCTTGAACTATTTTCCTAAAGATATACAAAATTCTTAATAAAAAAATTTTTATTGACTGTTATGGTTAACACACTCGTTGTTGTTGTGTAAATGTTATCTTATTTTCCTTTTTCCTTGATACAAGTAAACTTTTATCTTTATCTCCAAGACCTGCCCTAAATGAGTTTTTTTTTTTGGAACACACGATAGTATTGTACGGCTTCTAAATATTAAAAGAGGGCTAAATAACTATAAAATGACGCTAAAATCAATATATGTCGTTACAAATGTGATTACTTAATTATTTATGGATACTGAATACACGTTAGCATTATACATTGATGGGGTAATCTTAGTATGAATTTTTAAATGGAATCGTTACTCCTCTTTATATCTCCTCCACCAGATTGTTTTATTTTAAGTATGCTGAATATTATTTTCTAATCTTACAAGCAATAAAATTTTACTTGCTTAGTTCGATGAACGAACGAGATGTGTTACACTCTTCTAAAACATAAAATTTTGATGGCATCCACTGGATGCGAGGTTCCGTAAATTTAGATTTCCCAGAGCTGTGTATAAATAAAACTTGAAATTTCAAAGGATTACAAGAAATCACCGGTAGTAGACGTGACTTAGAGGCACTAGCTTCTGGTTTTGAGCCATAAAATCTAAGTTCATACTCCAATGGTCATAAAAATCTTGTTCCGACTTCACTGATATTCCCTAACCTTGGCAACCCTGGGGTCTCAATGCGAAATTTTCAAATAGGAGAGGCCGCTGCCTCAGTAGATGCGATATTATCAACAAAGCTGACAATAACAAAAAAATAAATGAAACGCCTGCATTATGTAAGGACCTTACTGTACGTTTAGTGGATGGTTCACACTTTTGCTTTCCAGCATAATAATTATTCACAGAGTCGAATATTAATCATTTGAAGAAACCTAGTGCAGTGAAATGTAGTATTGACTACTGGTTCAACCTCCACCCCAAAAATCTAAAATATACATTAATTTATTTGAAGCAGACGTTAAATGGGTATATTCTACGGAAACACAAAAGGTTGTGCCTTTTTTAACTTCCAAAGGATGTAATACATACTATGTTAATGGATGATTTTTTCAACAAAAAATACCATCTTAACTGAAATAGGTTTAATAAACTGCAATATTTTCTTCGAATGTCCTAGGAGAGATATTCAATTCGAAAAATTTACTGAGCAACTAAGAAACGATTTCGCAAATCTAAAAGCAAGCTGATTACAGTAAACCACCTGCGTATCATGAAAATTCAAGAAACATTTCACGAGTCTAATATTTGACATGATCAAAGTTCTTCAAAATATTATTTAAAGAGAGCACCGTGTCCTACGCAATAAAAAGGCACAAAGAAATGTCTCTTCTGCCATGCAACGTTAACAAACAGTTTGAAAAAGTCTTGTTGTTTCTAAATAATTATCCCCAACATTTATAGATTTTAATTCCATCAAGCCTATGTAGGTGCTCAGAGTGGTAATTTCATGAAGAAAGGGAGATTTCGGAACTGTCCAAATTATAGAGAAATTTCCTTACAGTGTATAGCATACAAAATCTGAATTAAAAACCTAAACCACGAAATTGGGACGAGATGTAATAATCACTCACCAAGCAGGATTGAAAAAATCTAGTTTAAGTGCGCTTGTGACAATTATACACAACCGTCCTGTACTGTCTTCGGATTTTCCCGTGCTCTATACTCTACTTTACTGTGAATTTAGATTGCCATTTGTTTGCTAGTTAACTCAGTCGTAGACACACAACACCCGCCTTTACCTCAGTGCAGCTAAGGGATTGTCAATATTGCTCTTGCCGGCCTGCTCGTGATCACCTATAGTGCTGTAATTATATATGCAACCCTGCCAGAAATGAAAACCAGAAAGTTAACATGAAAAGATATATACTCTGTAACATACACATATAGCTTGGAAATACATAAAAAGAATACACAATGGTAGTATATAACTGTTATATGTGCTATTAATAGTAGCAAGCGACAGTCCACGAACTTAACTCTGAATCTACATGCAATGTTTACATTCTGCACACGAATTTACTGAATACGGCGCTAACTCCAGTAGTTTGAAATTAGCCGGAGTGATGTGTCAACAAGATCATTCCAGCGTTTTTTTCTCGGGCACCGAATGAGCTGGTTGAGGCTATTGCGTAATTTGCTGCAATTACTTACTGAATCGCTATTATGGTTCGGCTCCCAGTTTCACGTTCCGGGCATTCAAACGTATGTTTTATTTATGATAATTAAACTTGCCTTTATCTTGTTGAAAACTAACCAAAAGTTCAGCTCCGAGCCCTTGGTAGTTGCTTCCACAATCTCCTAGTGTTAGCAAAATCGGCTGGCTCCCTTGAATCTCGAATGGCAGCTGGAATAGCAGCATCTGGCTATGAACTGCTCTATCTCAGAGAAGCTTCCCCAAGCTAGCACTTATAATACTTCGCGTGGCGTCTCTTTTGCTTCAGGCGACACGCACACCTCGCTTATTGGCAAGCGACTGCCCCCGCTGTCTCCAACGCTCGAAGTTGCTCCAAACCGTTACGCCACTTCGACTTCTGCAATTTTAATAATAGCACGCGGGATCAGTATTCCGTTGGCTTGCACTTCACTATTCGAGCGCGCGGAATGTAAATTGCAAGTTTTCATTACACAATACTTGTTAATTTAATTACTAGAATGTGAGGAATACAGTTTAGTTTTATTCCTAGCAGAATAATGGTTATATACCAAGGTAATTATTAAATATCAAGGTGACACAAACTCGGCCGTTACATCTACTACATTAAACCAGATGCCTTTGGCTAACTCACATAATCATCTTAGAATACCAAGTTGGAGAACTTAATCGTGCAAAAGATATAAAATACATGATAATTCACACCAATTGCACAATAATGAATTAGGTATACCTAGTGGTAGGCCATTCAGACGATCAGAACATAATACTTAAGACTGCTCTGAATCTTAAAAAAGAGTTTATAAAACTGAAATCAAACGCTTTGGTAAAGAGCCTTCTTTTTCTTCTTCTTCTTTATTCAGGCCTCTGCTGCTCATTGTTGGACAAAGGTTCCCCATTAATTTTTTTAGTTCCCTCGGTGTTGAGATTTTTTGACCCATTTTATTCCTATGGCATTTATTACATCGTCTTTGCATATTGTTTGTAGAAGACCCCAGTTCATAATTTCCATTTTATCACCCTTTTCGACTATTTGTTGTTATTCATCTTCGCGGCAATCCCAGTCGATCTCCATTTCAATTCTGTTAGTACTTTAGCTGCTAGAGTAGCTAGTGAAAAATTTCACCTATCTTAGACTAGTTAAATGAAGATGATGTTGTGATACAGTCGATAGGGCAAGGGATAATTGTAGGAAACTGGGCATATTAAGCATTATGGGATTTCTTTAAATCCACTCTAATATGTATGGCAGCTAGATCACACACTTTCTATAAAATGATAGTAAGATATGTGATTACTTATTTGGCCAAACAAGAGAAAATATTAACATAAATTGTGGATCAGATAAATATAGTAATTCATGACAAAATAATAATAGTATGGATTGTGCATGTGGAACGTGTACAAGAGTAGCAAACTTAAAAAAGATCTTCACGATAGAGTTCCAAGGATGTTGGGGTACAGGAAAGTCACGTCTACGATGATACGATAACGTTAAAACCATGCATTATTTATTTATTTATTTTAGCTTTACGTGCCTCGACTACTTGGGAATGCATCAGATAATATGCTCCAGGTGCGAAATTTTAAAGTGACAGTCCAGTAGAAGAGAAGGATTGAAGAGGCTCAGACCCTTTGAGGGGTGTAGTACCATAGAAGAAAAGGAAGAACCTTAGGAATTATATAAATATAACAAAAATAGGTTTTTATGTGTAACTAATAAACCAACTAACAAATAAGTTAAAATTGTCAATAAAATACTAATTTTCTTTATTAAAATGTGCACTCAAGAAGCACAAACAAACGATGGTTTCATCATTAAGGGAGGACCAAATTTTTATGCAGATTTGAACGGTTGCAGAAAATGTCTTTTCCGACTCCACACTTGTCGGTGCAATGGTCAATAAGTAATCGTATGCCTTTTTTAAACACGTCTGTTCCAGTTTTTTCGAAAAACGGGGTCCCATCTTTTATTTTTTGCTAAAATTCCAGTATTTTTTTAATCGTTTTTTTCCTATTGTCGCCTGCAGTTTTCTCTTTCTCTGAATTTTCAAGTGAAAGTTGTTTAGTTAAACATATATTTTTTATGATTGGAACTTTATAGATACACGTATACGTTGAAATAACATCTTTATGGCATCTTGTGAGCCCCTTTGTAGGTACTGAAGTATCTGTGACAAATTTGTTCGTCGCTGTAAAATTCCAAATTTTAAAGCATCTAGTGATTCTAAAGCTATGAGATTGTTGGTAAAGAGCCTCCATCGTAAATTTGAAAGATGCATCAGCCGTCGAATAATGTAATTTTTAGGAATATGTTAACACCGAAATACCGGTATTTTTTACATCAACACCCCTTTTCAATACCGGGAAAAAATTCATCCGGGATCCCGGGATGCTTGCCATAAATTTTTTGGGACGCCCGCTCCTTAAAACATTTATTTTTCGTATCTGTTGAACCGGTGCTTTAATTGTGATATGGTAGTTATCATATTATGTTATACGCATATTTGCTTCAGGTGTGCTACGACTTCTGCTTAAGAGAGTTGGCAGAGAAGAAGGAAACCAATCATTGGGAACCCTAGACGGAGGAAATCGGTTTAAAATCGAGTCCATAATTTACCAACACATTCATCCGGCATAATATAGTTTTATTAATTTACCGACATTCCTGTATCGAAAAAGTGGTTGCTGTCTTTATATAAATTGTGTAATTTTATGATACCTTTCTTATAACTTTTGGTTGGTTGCAATTAATTGAGACGTTGCGAAAAAGTGATAATGTGCAAAGTGAAAGGCAATGTTTTGGCAAGTTTTGATCCTGAATTTGGTACTCCAGCTGACATATTATCTCCATTTCTCCAAAGCAAAGATATTCCAGCATAAAAATATCTTAAAAATAGTTTTTCCAAAGTGCATGTTATTCCATTATGTTTTTAAAATATGTGTTAAAATTAATTCTTCATCAGTAAATCAAAATTACAATAATTCTTAATAAAACTGTAAAAGTAAAAGTGCTACTATGTAAACACAGTTGGAAGTAAACTGGAAATTGTTGTTTAAATTACATAAAAGAGATAATAATCCACAAAAATCGTTTTTGAATTAGTTTGCAGAAAAACTTACGTGTGAATTTAACTTCAGAATATATTCAAATATTGGTTGTTATATTTTTTTAAAGATTTAATTAAAAGAAAAGTAGATAGAAGCAACATTAGGATTCAGTCTCTCTGCTTAAATGCCAGCATCGTCTAATTTGTTTAGAGAATCACTGCCCTAAGCTACTTTCAAACTGTGTTGGCTAGGTAATTATTTATTAATAAACCACGAGTGCGCTCTCTAATCATGCAGATTTAACACAATTGCGCTAACATGCAGGTATTTGTGCAAATAGTAGTTCATCAAATGTAGCTCCACAATGCATGATAGCACAGCAGTTGTGCTAATAATAGCGGAGGGTCAAAGACATGAAAGACAATTTCCGCAAAGCCTTATTAAAATTCTTTGCCACTATTTACAAACTGCCAATTTGCTTTAATTTAGTGATGTCATGATTTTATTAGCATTGCTATTTTGAATCCTTATGCAACCACGCCTGTTCGTTCTCGGAACGGATAGAACGGGAAGATTCGTTTCAACGAAAGAACTTTAGTTCCAGCTCGTCATTCCCGGCCCATAATAATTAATTAAAATTAGTATGCGCGCTCGTATTTTAATTAATTTTAACCTAATCAAAACCAGGCTAGTTTGTTCTGTTTAAAAGTTCCAAAGTAAACGAAAGGCTAGTTCTACAACTTAACCCAGTAAAAATCAGAATTACCGTTCTAACGTGTTTCGACATTTAAATGTTTCGTAATTACTAGGAGGGCAGCAAGAGTTATTTTTTAAGCAACCCATACATACGTTGTCCCCATGTTTTGCGTTTCAAATGACTTTACCATTCATTCCCTTTTGTCCCCATTCGGCTTTCTACGGCTGGGCATTTCAAACATTAATTTCGAAAGCCCCGGGGTTGACGGTGAGCTATGCTAATATCGTTTTTCGCTTTTGCAATAATTGAAACTCAATATTTTATTTAACGGGCTCATTTTGACCGTTCTATTTATAATCCAAACATTAACCAACTTACCAGATTTTTCTCTGTGGATATTTCTACACATGTACAAGTCCAGATCTGCAACAAAAAACACCCCGTTAGTAACAGAAAGTGAGTAATTGCAGTTTTCCTAAGCCTAGTTTTCTAAAAACAAGTCCAGTTACGCACTGAGGTCTAATAGAGCATTCGATTTCTTCCGTCCGGAAACTAGAATTAATACTGACGATTACAGGGGTAAGGAAACCCGACGTTAAACACATAATATACGGAAGATAATGTGGGTGTCATTACGATAATGCGAGATGGTGACCGCACGTTTCTTTGCAGCACTTGAACATCTGTCGGACTCCCACAAGCCCTTCAATTAGAAACAATTTCACGTTCAATTTTTAACCATCCGTCACAGAATGGCCAATTATAGGAAATGGACCTACACACTCTTATACTTAGAGCAAACTGGCGAGGCAATTAGCACCCGTAAAATTTTAATTGTGATCTTAATGTAGGAATCAACTCCCGCGTCACGTTTTAGAAGTCTGCAGGGGGCCACCGGGGTGGGGTGCCTTTTCTTCAAGGTTATAAATTTACCTTTTCTTATTATGGTTTAACGTTTTACAAATTGTTTGAGAGTAGTAAATAATTGCATTAGTTATTATTAGGGACTAAGTTCCTAATCGCTTACCTTCTGGTTATAATAAGAACAAGATGTTTAGTAAAATTAAGACATAACCTTTTAGACTTTATAATACCTTAACAACAGTAAAATGCGCTAATTAACAGGCAGACGTTTAATGTTGGGTTAATTGTGCCATCAACTTGGCAGAAAGTGGCTTCAATGAATAAATTTAAATTTATTGCCACAGATAATTTGTGCAGACACTTATTTTTAAATATGCAACAATTACTCCAGAGACGTTTAAACTCATCAATCATTAATTATTTGGAAGATTTGATTTTCTCCAACCTATTTCAGATTTGCATAATTGACATGCATCTTTCTTAACCTTGTTTGGGAAATATTTCGATTTACTACTACATGCTTAAGATGCCTATATTGAATTTTTAATTAGAAAGAACTAAAGATGTCTACCATTAGAAACAATATTGAAAATTCATCGTTTCTCTTGAAAGAGATAGCATATGATCGAGCCCATTAAAAACGAACCAAGTCAACAGATATTTGGTTTCGCCTTCTTCAAATATTTACGACTGCACAATGTCGTTTAGCCCAACTACATCTACTTTGTTGAATGGCTCAAGTAATTTACTCCAACAGAAATTTTTATATTTATACCAATGCATCGTACAAATACATTTTAACGAATACAACGGTCAATTACGTCAATTGAAATAGACAAATATGTAGTCTTTACAAGTCTACCGGGTGACCATGAGAATAGCGCCATGTGTATATCTCCTATATTTATACAAGTCTACTAGACACAATTTCTGATTGCAGCTGGCTCGTATCGGAATTTTGAATTTTAATTTTTAAATGCTTATTTTAACTTGACCAAAATTCGATACATTTAGTTTCAAACTACTTGCTTCGGGTAAAGCTCAAATGCCCATGGGTTCGTTGTTCTCAAATATATCAACGATAACACAATGTAAAGAAAAGTAACTTGTATAATGTGTTTAGAGGTATACAAAATAATTTGTAATTAAGAAAATGTTGCACATCAATATAAAATAAAACTCCTGCTAATCTCTCGTGTTCTGTTTCTCTGACCGGACCGCAACCCAAATACCACCTGAGTTTAGCTTGGTTGCCGCGCCTGGGCCCTCTTAAAGGAAATTCGAATGAAGTAGAAATTAGTGCACGTTGGTTTGAATGAGGTAATTCCGCCGGACTTGAAGTGGATCTGAAACAGGTATATTTATGCCATTAATAAGATGGCGATGGATTGTTATGATTTTGCGGGAGGACAAATTCGATTGAATAAAGTGTTGTACGGTGCCTGTGATGTGTGTAATTAGGATGTTAAGTTCGGCAGGCCGCGGGGCTCCCTTGGTATACACGTTTGGGATGCCAGGAATAACTTAAACAGGCATGTTCACCTGGAGCGAAGTCCGCCTTTTAACGACTTGGTTTTGCGGGAGTCGCTGGAAGATTGTTTGCCACTTTAGCGTGCCGCCTGACAAAGTGCGACCTGCGTTCGGTAAACCATCAGGGTGGCCTCATTGGACTAACAATGCTGTTGCTACAGGTACACCAGTATTTTAATGTTTTTATTTTATAATAACCTTGGTGACGCCGATTATTTCTGGTCAACGTAGCGGACGTCGGATGCGGGGTTTAGATTAACAGACTCCTACGAGACGGGATCCCGCCACATGGCAGAACTCTGTCAGGTCCGGATTAGGGGAAGGAGTTCTCGAAATGGGTTCCCGATACTAGGCAAAACTGCGTCAGGTTGAGGTTCAGGAAGATGCCCTACGAGACAGGTTTCTGTCACAGCGTAGAACTAGGTCAGGAAAGTATTAGGAAACGGGACCAGGCCCCCGGAGGGGGATTCAGAGCTGGAGGCTAGGATCAGGATATTAGGTCTCAAGGCTCAAGTGCTTGAAATGGATGCTGAAGTTGCTTTAATACTTGTTGTTTCTCCTTATCGGTACAGTCGCTCCAGGTACAATTAAGTGGGGGCGGCGCGGTGCGTGCTTGTACGAGAAGTCTTCTGTTCGAATGCTAGGGGGATGTACCCGCAGATTGTGACGGAATAAGAGTCGTACAAATTTCTGGCGTTAACGTTAGAGATATAGTTATAGCTATTAACATATCTAGGAATGTTATGAGTATCATAACTGCCGCAGATGTTTTGAATTCCGAGCTCGTAGAGCGAGGATTTTAAAACTTCTAAGGCAGTTATGATTCATAACATCCGTGATTTGTTCAATAGTTTATCGGTTGCTATATGGTTATGGTTGCCATGTAGGGTAATATTCTTTAACCCTACAGATAAGTTATGATCTAGTTACCAGCCTACTTTTGTATATGTAAACAAAGGCTTAATATCCTGAAACCGATAAAAATGGTTAACTTCCTGTTTTATTGGAAGTGACATTGATTGTTGTAATCACCCTGTATATTTTATTTTTAAGGATTTTCGACTAAAATTACATACGATAATTTTGGTTAATTGTCACTTTTTCAAACAAAAACATCTTTTTTCTGATTTTATTTTGTACCGTGGAAGGTCATGACTGGAAAAAATCTGTTCTAACTAACTCTAGTAACTCATCATAATACGTAGCTGTTTTATCAATTAGGTCAATAGCAAATCATCCATGAAGGAATAAAATTTATTAAACCGGTCTTTTAAGAAGTTCCTTTAAATTGCACCTACTAAGGATGGCCATTAGATAGCATATTTAATTACAAATCTAACGGTATGCGTCATGCACTACTTTATATCTAAAATTGGAAATGTTTGATTAATAACGTTTTTTCAATATTTTCGTGTAGTATGTAAATTTTGCAACACTGGAGTATGTAATGTTGGTCGTAGATTCCGAAAAACATAAAATATACATGTCTATCCATTTAAAACATCAAAGTTAATGACATTTCCGGTGAAACCAAAGTCGACCATTTTGATTATATCTGTCTGTTAATCCAAAATAATTATATTTGATATCATTGCAATAAATTTCATCCAAATCCGTTCATAGATAAATGAGATCGAAGTATGGCCCTGTTCTCATTGACACCTGGTATATCTTGCTTTTTCAAGATGTTTCAACATGATGAACATTTCTATATGCTACATATCTGGGCTGTTCCACGTCTATTTCAGAAGTGAAATATCATTTTGTAATAGCCACTTCTTCACCTTTTTTCTGTTAAAAACAATAAAATTTCTAGGAGAGTTTTGTTTCTCGACATATTTCGTGTCGTTATTACTCTGCTCCGACGAACCCCTACAGCTATTATACAACCCTTGTTATATTTGGCCCAGATTTTTCTACTCTTTTTATGTTTTTCGGAAACAACGATTTTCCGTTCGTCTTTAGGTGCAAATATTTATAATATTGGTTTGTAAAAACAAAATTACTAGTCAAAATCAAATTGTATAAATTAGTTAATTCTCCAAAAGTACAACGATAATGTTGGTTTCATAACCCCTGCCATCAGCAGAAGTAATGCTTGAATTTCTTTCAAAATCTAGTGTTTATCAACACAAGGTTCTCTATGCAAAGGAAATATATTTCTGACTCCTGATAGCAGGATGTGTTTACATTCTTGCTTGTGTAGAAAATGCAGCTTACATTTAACCAGAAAAATTACAGGTAGAAATATAAACCCCAAACTAAAAAAAAATTTAAAATAATGAAACAAGCAGAAGTACACATAAAACCAAATCTTCAATAAAAATAATTATAAAAGATTCAGTACTCTGATAGAAAACTGAGGTTTATGATAAGCATAAAAGCATTTAATTATTTAAAACCGCCAGGAATCGACTAAGTAAATCATAGATCACGCAATTAGGGTGAGCATCATCTCATATTTCAAACTATTAATAATTGCATTAAAAAACCATATTAGTTTACGTGGAAAAGCTTGAACGCATAATCATAATCAACAAAAGAGCCAAAAACTAAACTATCGAACTCTTCGCAATAATCCGAGGATTTACGCACACAAGTTTACTGTTACGTAAAGGCCGTCTACTATCTTACAAGGTGAAAATAATTTCAAACTGCAGCTATCGTTCCCAAATTAAACACAATTAAAAAATTATTAGAGAGGCCGAATGAGATTTTCACACATTAGCCAGCAGAGGAGAGAATAGATTCGGTACAATGCAGTGGCAAATGTTTCTCCCAGTCTGTGAGGTTCAGTCAAGCAGAGAAATGTAATAAAAGCAGTTCCACCAGTAGTTTAGTAGGTTCACGATGACTAACCATTAGTAGATTGATTATAGGGATTCATGCAAGATTAACTAATATTATGCTAATCGGACTTGTAGGATAACTCAAAGGTAATGGAAAAACTTGCGATATCATGCGGCCAAAAGGTTAGTTGCTCCTTAAATACCGTGTGGTCCTGATTTAATTATTCATTGAAGCAAATCACAAAACCCTCACATAAATACTGAACCTGATTGAGGATTCTTTTTGGAGATATCTGCTTCTAGAGCATGTAACGAAAGAACCCTGAAAATTCTGTCTTGCGATATGAAAAGCAATCTGAAGAATCAATTTTCCGACGTAGGAACAGGAAATGGCACACCTCGAACTAAACATAAAAAGAAATATCAGTTGTAAATCGAAAGTTACCAAAATTATATGCTCAAAGATTGTCAAAATTGAAAAAAATAATTAGAAGCGCAGGCAACCCACCATATGGAGTAATTGTTAAAACTTGCAACATTACTGTAAAAACAAAAGACAAGTTTGGGATCATTCCCAGAACACAATGCCTAAAAACCGCCACCCCAAGTTTAGGTAAAAGTGAAATAAACAAGAAAGACTAGTTACGGAAATGCTGCATTAAGATTGGGACAACCACTTCATAAGTATTCAATCCAATCTAAAACCACAATTATAAGACCAAGACATCCATCCCTAATAATCAAAACAAGAGCACTCAAAACCCAAAATCATATAGCAACAAGTGAAGTAAAATCCAAAGCCCACAGAACAGAAGCAAATTCCACCCTAAAAATAAAGAACTACAGAAAACTAAGAGAGAAAAAACAAGGATTTAATCAACCCAAAACACATGCAGATAGATATTAATCTCACACCAAAAATAACCACGTCCAAAATCCCTACTCACCAAACATAAGATTATGTGAAGATGTGATCGTTCGATATGAAAAAGTGATCAACCTTACTATTACGGTTAAAATATTTGCTTAAATTTGAAATATTTGGAAGGTACAGTCGCGGAATTAAAAATCCGGGCACTTAATATGATACAGTGTATATCTTACTTTACTTTACTTATCACGTTACCTGGTGAAACTAGTCAAAGTCAAAATAATTACTCGTATATGACAGCATGCCTCATTGTTTAATTGTCATTTGCTAACCTAGAAACGCAAAGTCCAATTTACATTACCCAAAAATTGCAAAAATCCTCTATAAGACTCGCCCGGATTTTTAATTCCGCGACTGTACATTCTTTTTAAGTTTACTATATCAGGAATATTTTCAACCCTAAAATGTAATACAATCTTGACAAGTATATTAGGCGTTAAATTGAGATCCAGAGTGCAGGTGAATGCACCGTGTCAAAGAATTTGTGCTGAGTTAGAGATAGAATTGGAAATCGGGCTTTTGCAGTGGCGCAACGTGTGTGTAAAAGTGGACTACCCTGTACAGTTAGCGTGTGAAATTACGCGAACCAATAAAATGAATTATAATGTGGTAAATTGCAACAATTCTATGCGTACCTGCGAGTACTGCAGTGCGTACTCCTAGTTATTGAGGTAGGTGGTAGCTACAGCAGAATATACGTACTAGTTCGTTTCATAATCATAGTATTTTTGCAATTAGAGCAGGTGATAAATGTTAGATATTCTGGCTCGTGCTAGATGATTATATGATAATCGATGGGCGGATCCCGCCGAATACATGCCGTTCCGCCTAGTGATCCGTGGAATGCATGCTGTTCTGCAGTGATTAACAGGGCAGCGGATTTACAGTAAGTGCTTTAGTGTGAAAGAGCAGTAGGCACCAGGCACTTACTAACTGTAGGTTGTACGGGTTGTAAGAATGGTTAGCTCAGCGGGTTGCTATTGGGCAGTACTAGCGATAAGTTTCAAGAGCTAAGCCAACCAGTGAAGGTAGCGATGAAGTGATAAGGGGTTGACGCTGACTGATGCAAGGCCAAGTATTGTAACGCCGCTGCCCCCCTAATCCTACCTGAAATTTCATTGTCAAAAATAAGCATTAAAGAAGGCCAGGTCGCTCAAAAAAATATACAGTTAAAACTACATTAATGCTGCTTAACAGAAATCGTACATTGTATATTAGAAATTTTAGTATAAACTGGGCATTAGAAACGCGGACGTTAAGTGGTTGTAATCCTACTGTTCGAACATATTAGTGTACCCCTGTGACTAATCATGAATAAATAATTTTTCTTTTTATTTATAATTCGCATATTAGTTTGGGCACTTTATTTTGCTTTTTCAGGATTATTTCTTTTTCCAGAAAAGGTTCGTCTTCAGAATTTGAATGTTCCTATAGTAAGGTATAATAAAACCAAAAATTGAGTTTTCGATAGAACTCCTTAGCTACATTTGTTCAATTTAGAAAATCGTAGTTGACCTAATTTTTCCCGAATGTCTCGCCAGCGATAAAATTATAATATTTATCTGCCAGTCAGTCAATTCCAAAACCATAGACACTGGATAAAAAGTGTTATGAAATCTACTCAGTGTGCTGCCTCAAAAGAAGGAAGACCTAACGTAATTTAACGAAAACTTACTGAACAAAGCAATGTTCCAACGATATTCGTTGCTTTCAACAACAGCAATATACAAGAATAATAAGAACCCTAAACACTAAATGGCTTAATCTAGATCTAAGAGGCACGTCAGTATTGATTAGAATTTCCACTTTGAAACTTTGAACATCAAATCAATACACCCTGTAATTAAATGTTAACGCCGCTGTTTTATTACACACTGCATTTCCCAACTGTTTTGGTTTAGCTGTATATAGCAGTTGGCGCAGTTGGCTCCTTGAGCTCCATCAACCATGCAATTATGTACAAACAAGTCAAATGTGTTTCGACAGCGACTAGAGGCGATACTAATTTCAACGGTCTGAGCTTGGGCGCAATGCAATTGAAATAAAAATAAAATGATAATGTCAACTAGCTTCTCGAAGTAAGTCTTACCGTGCCGATAATTCAACAGGCGTAGTTCTGGCAACCAGAGTTTGGGTAAGGAATAGTTTGCCTAATCATAGAATTTAGAAGTTCGAATATCTTGCTACAGGAGGAACGCTGCGGAGGCTAACTGGATCGAAGTTCCTGGAAGTTGCGAAAGAATTTTCAGAACTTAGCTGCACTGAGAAACGTGAGAGAACAGTAAATGAACACATAACGGATGTTGTATGTTTAACAATAAAATATGTAATAGGCCGGAAAGCTCCAACAGGGAAGACCTAAGGATTCCATAAAAAATGAATAATGTATCTGCCACGACTGCTCCGGACAAATTGTTATTTGGTAAGAGTACACTCATAATCAATTTTTCTCTAAACCCGATTCTGCTATCTGCTGCGTTTAAAAACGATAAGTTAGCCTTACACAATGTTTATATTTCAGGTACCCTCTTTTGATGACGACGTATGTCAAAATTTTATACAGAACCTAACATACATAATACATAATTGAAAAAATAAAGCTTGTAATACATCCTGTTGTGATATTAGCTGTGGAATTTGCTTAGCGAAACCTGTCAAAAATGCCGTAACCTAATTTCTTAATATTATATTAAGAACCTTCTTTATTAAAAAAAAAATCTAAACTAAATTTATCAGAAGTGGTTTTAAAATGTCAGATGAAAGCAATATCAAACAAATAAATGACGATCAATTCGTATTGAATACATTCAGTAACATTCAGGTTGAAAATAGTGTAGTTCAAATTGATAGAAAAACTTACCTAGGGTTACGGATATGAGGTAGGTGGGGCACAAAGAAAACGTTTAAAATAAGGAGTGTCACCAGCCTTAAGGCCATGGTAAGCTTGAAAATACAATAAAAATATATAGTGGATACACACTACTCCAAGCATAGGTCAAGTTTACTCTAAAGTAAGATCCTGTTTCCTACAAGACATGTATAGGATTAGGGGGGGGGGGGTAAACTCTCAGGGACGCTACATGAAGAAAAGGTGGAGGACCGATGTTATAAACTACATTTATTTAGGATATAATGAGACATACAGGAGGTACTAGAGACTCCAAGAAAACCAAAAAACAAGAAAATAGAAATTAAGAATAATGTAATATTAACTACAAATTTTAATCTATAAACTAATCTTTTCTTTTAAGAATCTAGACTAATGCTGTCGTTAGTTTAACTAATTCGTCACTGCTAATAAACCAAGCAGCTTTGAAGTACGGTAAAGCAGTAATGCTACTCAGATATGTGTTGACTAAGATGATTTCAAAGGATTTCACGTCATTATGGAGTGAACAATTTCCAGGATATGGTGTGTCATTGTTGAGATAAAAGAGCTCAAAGTTTTGCACGCATTTATAAGGGAATTCACCAGAAGTGAATGGTAACTCAACGTGTCAACCGCGCCAGAGGCGAAACTATTCTATCGACCGAAACGGAGAAGGTGAACTTTATAGTTAATAGCTGTCGTATTGAGTAAAGAGAGGGGGCTGTGGAAATGAGCTCGTTCCACGTAGAAACAAAGGAGCAATCTTTGTCTAGATTGAGATTATTAGGGAGTTTGTAAATCTCAATGGCTTCGCAAATTTTTTTACTGCAGAAGAATGGAATGCTTGTTTCTAAGAAATTTCTGACTATGAATCAATTCAAAGTGGACGGAAACACGATTATTGAATTAAAATATTACAAAAAATATCTTGTACTTTAGTACTAAAAAATGATGATATAGAGGCGATACCCCTTGAAGAAGTTTTCACTTAAAACTTTCAACTAACTAGCTATCTTATCATAATTTATACAAGTTGATTTAGCCTAAAATTGGCTGTTCCATCGCAATGTGGTAAGTTTTTAGCTGCTTGGTTTCCCAGACAACGAGTAATAACGCATGCCGACATTCGTATTACAAATTTATTGAGTTGATTGCCAAGTCTGCTACACTTTACAATAGAATAGAAAACTACGAAGATGGTGCAGTTTGCTTAGATATTTTCTCCTTCGAGACTCCTGTTTTAGAAATTCGCAAAAAATACTGGTAAATGAATCACCTTTTTGTTTGAGGTTAGAATATTACTATTGTTATACGTAGTTTTTAATTATTTCCTAGATATTATTAAAATAAAACAAAACTTCTTACCAAAAATTTCTGAAAATAAAGCAAGGTGAACATTGTTTCGGCAATAGTTATGTATGGTACAAGTGAATAATGATATATTACTCCTGAATCAATAACATTTCTTTATATGGGTGTGACATATATTTTTTCCAATGCCTCCATTTACTTATAGATATAAATATAATTTTAAATTGAATAAATAATTTTAAACAACTAATCATATCCGGTTGTGTGCTAATTACCAAGATATGTATTTTGTTAGTTGCTGTGAACTATAAACTGTTTTATTCACTAGTGAATAATAGTTATCCACGAATCAATGACGTAAACAGGTGATTTTGGCCCACGGTATGAAAATTATAGCACGAGTGCGGCTCATCGAGGGCTATAACATGACAAGGGCCAATGACGCTGGTTACGCCTGAGATGCATACAAAACTTTATGTACGATCGACATTTAATTTAAAAAGCAACAGATTATATAATATCGGTGCCAATAAAAAGGGAAATTTTTACAGTTATTTTATCTGAATAGTATCTTTTCACTATGGTTTTTATGAGTAGGTGTTTATAAATAATGTGTAAAATGACGTCAGTCGCGATAAAATTCTTTTTCGCCCACTAAAATGACGTCAGCGGTGATAAAATTCTTTTTCGTCGGCTGACTGGCCAAAAGTGATTTTATTGCCCAAGGGCGAAAAAGACTTGCTTTACGCCTGAAATTGATAAGTGATCGTACATAAAGTAATTTAAAAAGTGCAAATTTATTGCAAACACGTTATTTTAAACTAATTAGTGTCACCATAAATTAAATTAATATTAGTAATTTATAAACTAAATAAGAAAGAGTTTTTCTTGACTTCTTATGAGTTGAATTAGGCACCTTTTATGAGTTAAGGGATTAATAGTTATTTATTTTACAAGTGTGGAATGTAGCGTATTAGTCACGAAATAAAAAGTTCAATTTTCTGGAGTGTTTAATATGCATTCCACACGAGTAGAATGCAAAATTTTATTCAACATCTCCATATGTGACCCGGGCAGAGATCATTTCAATTTCAAAGTTCATTTGACAAATTAATTTTTCCATACAGCAGTATAATGGATCTGCTATGGAATTGTTTCATGGTAGATTGTTACGTGTAGTTTATTTGTTAACAAAAGTACATTTTTACAAAAAATCTTCATAGTTTTTATAATAATTACAATGGAGGAAGTATTTATTCCAGAAGAAGTTGATTAGGACAAAGTGTTTGGAGAATGGAGAATTCAATGACTGGGTCAATAGCCAGAAATATACTGGTGTGAACTAAGATGTGTTGCTGGATTATTTTTTACGTGTTCAAAAGAAATCTGCAGCTTCTTGAATGTGGACGAAGTGTTGATGGCTTTTCTGAAAAGAGAGTCGAGAAATCACACTCGAAAAACAAGAAAATTTTGGAATGTCACAACATTGAAATGTTTTTAAGAGAAGCACCTGGCAGTAATTATTTGATGATAAAGTTTGGAGTATTTTTTTTCTTTAGTTTTCAAGTAAATACATTGTCTATTTTTATTTTCAGATTGCATTACTGATGGGTATTTCTGGTGCCTGTAGATGTGTTGAACTTGTTAATTTGAACCTATGAGATTTACCAAACAAGGAACCTTATTTGCATTTTCAATCTCAGATGGAAAGACTAATGGTCATGTAGTTTTATTGTTATTGCTGAAGGATTTTCTGTTGACGATCTTGGATGTATAGAAATTATGTTTCTTTGCGCTCTAAACATACCCGTCACGTCGATTATTTGCAGCATTCAAACAATCGGCAATAACATCTTGTACAAAATACCCTCGAAGGTAGTTCTTTACTGACAACTTCTGGACGCAGAATACTACACTAGTCATAGTTTGAGACGTTTATCTGTAACTGTGGTGGCCCGCGCTAGGGGTCACATTTTAACTCTATGGTGGATGGATATCTTCCACAGTAGCAGAAAACTACATAGGGGATTCAATGCCGAGCAAAATAGGCATCGCCAAGAAGATTCAATGCGCAGAGCAAGTGGAAGAGACATCTCTTGTTAATATATCAATACCAACCATTAGTTCTGCAAAAGCTGTTTGCGCTATTGCTGTCCTTCAATCGACAAGAATGTTTTGTTCAATATGAATTTTAATATTAATTTGAACAATAAATAGTGTTGAATCTAATTTGGTTTATTCGTGGTGTCTTTCCTGTAGAAAGTGACTCACAAGTGAGGAATATATCGCATTACTCGTGCAAAATCAACTATCTTATGTATTTTGAGAAATGTTTCTAAATTCAATACTGACTCATTATTGACATTCCTTACTTCCCTCTTTTTTGGTGGTGGGTTTGTGATCTTAACATATGATCTTGTTATATTCTAGTTATATGTTTATTGCAATATTATCGTTTTGGTATTACCCATTTTAACACATCCGCTGTTCCGCGATTTTGTTTAAATAGTTATTCCGTATCGTTTTTCTTACTTTTTGTCACCCTTGATTCTGTTACTTTTGCTAGTTTCTATTCTGTTTTATTTCACTTTATACGCTAATCTAGAGCAATATGTCCTGGTGTAATCTTGCTGTTGTGCGGAGGCTGTAATATCTTATTGCCTATTGAGATTAATATGTTCTATCAGTTTCTATAATTTTATTCTTTACTTATCTGTCAACTAGTTCAGTTATTATTGCGCCATCAAGGCTATCTAATAATTCTAAAATAATTAGCTCTATTTGCTGATATGGTCACAATATATCCTTTGTATGTGTTGTTGATTTCTAACAAGAGCGTTTTCATTATCGATTGACATTTGTCGTTGTCCTCACTTTTACTCATTAATAATACTATTTTTTTTCTCCATGCCCATCTAGTACGTTACACTTACTTTGACATATCTCTTGCAGGTAAGTAGATTTTACTGTTTGTTTAATGGTTGTCATGACATTAGGGAAGTAAGGTAAAACCTACTCCCCAAGGGAGGTAAGTGGACACATGATTGTTTATATTGACAGAAACAACTGAAAAACAATTGCTACTAAGCAACTCGACACTAGGTGACTACTTGTTCTGTTTGTATTAGATTAATTTTCTATCAATTAACGTGGAATTATTAAGGGAAAATTATTAAAATTTTTGTTGGGCATGGAGAAAAATATTATAAGTATGCTCGGGAAGTAACTATCTACAACCAGTCTCGAACTTTGCCAGCCCTCGCTCGCTCGGGCTGGCAAACCCGTTCTCGACTGGTAAAAGCTACTTACTTCCTTTGCTGCTTAAATAACTATTCTAGGCTTTATTATTTACCCTTAGCAACTTTGGAATTAGTGACAGCAGTCAATCAGATTTTTGATCTTCTAGGCAGACTAGTGAAATTTTAAGGGTCAAACAATTATGCAATACATTTTGTAAGTAGCTGTAAAAATTTATACTGGCACAGCACTAAAATTCGTTAATACAATTCTTATAAAGGTAATTGAATGACAGTTTAGATTAACAATTCCTGTACACTACATATTTAACATTTCTGAGACGGGCAATGTGCAAAGAAATGGAATTACATAATCGAAAATCTGTTATTACATATATATCGTTTTATTAGTGTAATCTGCCGTCTTTTTATAATTAGTAATGCGTATATGTGTTCAAAGCAATATTATAAGCTATTATGCCATTAGATTTTTTTTCAGAACAACTTTTATTTATATATCTCCCGAAAGGGGTAGAAAAATAAAAAAAATACTAGCCTATCAAGTCCTCACGACAAGTGGAGGTGGTAACATACGTTTCCTATGATTCGAGCTCATCCAAAGAGAACCGCATAAACGATTTGCCTTAATCACAAAAATTCCACAAAGTGACATGCTCCCGAGTGATAAACAACGAATTCCCACTGCCGTAGCACTATAGTCTACAAGCACACCCCAAGCGATCTGTTGCGAACCGTTGAATTAAAGATTAAAATTAGATAATGAATTTCGTAAAGCAATTTATTAATGTCAGTCCTGCTTGAGTTCGTACAGTAAAATTCATGCCGGCTTAATTACAATAATTTATGCACCCTGTACATGTTTCAGCCTGACAAAACCCCGAAAAAGCTAAATTAATATGTTCAGACACCTCGCCTTTAGGACTAAGCGTATTTCGACATGTAGGCAGCCTGGAAAGTTTCGGGAAACTTCTCCCAAATCGGACAATCATCGAGGGGACACTAAAGTTTCCCTCAATCACAGCAGCCTGAGGAACCAAATTAATATGTGGTCGTGTACCAGCAAGCCATCGAATGCACCAAGCTATAGCAACAGATTGCGGCCACTGAAAGTTTCAGGTAGTTGCCAAAAGCCATATTGGGCGAGGAACAATTTATTCTATTGATTCGAACTTTTCCGGTGAGTAAGCGTCGATGACAACTTTGGCTGCATCTTCGCTTTTAGGGCAAATATATTTTTGGTGAAACTTTTACATTACCTATATGTTTCTATAAGTTCGGTAAGTGTTTTGTTTTTCCTATCAAAATGTCGAAAGAATTGAAAAAGACATCAGTGTGTTTATAACATAGACGATTAGATGGGCAAGTTTTATACTTATTTTGAAATAGTGACCATATTATTGTATGGTAACCTTGAAACAATACCAGCAGTACTACTTAGCACTAATTATGTTCTATTTCAGTGTACAGGCAATTATGGCTATACCGATATCAAGTATTTTTTCTGCTGGTTCGTGTATTTCCCTTTAACCCTACAATGCCTCTACTGATAAAAGTGCAATACTTTAACGTTAATATATGGTAACTGTATACCTCAATATACTTCGCGAATTGTATAATAGGCACCTGACAGGTGTAGCTTTTTAGATTTTTTTTGAATGATGCTCCAAATAACGCAGATAATTAAGCTAAATTCTGTACTGCTCAGTAATTCAGCAAAAAAATATATACCACCGACAACAATAAAGCAACTAGCAAAGGTATTGATAAACATTAATTAGTTTCATCGTAAACTATGATTAAGTAATCAAACCTCAATAACACATAATATTACATATTATTAAAGATAAAGGATCTTATTCAGTTGCACTGGTAAAATTTCAATAGGCATACAATTGTAACCTGTGTAAAGCCTAAATCGCCCAACTGCCGAATTAACTGGCTCAATTGCAGTATTGGCCAAATTCATTTCGGCAATTAAGACAATTCGGCATCTGAACTTAACACATACAATACTGAGAATTTAAGTTATTTTATGATCCCCGTGTTGGCGTTTTCGAACGTTTGCAATAATCTCCAAATTCTCTCTGATAGTAGTCTTTGTAGATTCATTCTATCGATATATTCCAACGACTGTTCTCCTATATTGAATAAGTATTTCAAGAAATGCATCCCCTCTTCTTAAAAGTTGGTCTTTATATCTCGACCTTGGTCTTCTCAGTTGGGTGTTTTTCATAGTTTTAAAATCACACTCATCCCTTAACTTTGTGTACAAAGTAAAAGTTTTCCTCACCATCAACGGTCCCAAGGTTGTCACTTCCCATTCTTGGTCCCAAGTTTGACATCCTCAACACTGCTCATATCAAGATTTTGCTCGCTAGCACTTCCATAATATATTTTTTATTATGTAAATAAATCCAAATAAATATTATTTTCGAATCAGTTCTGGCCAGATAGAGATTGACAGACAGTCGTCATAGGTCTCAACTGTACTAGAGAAACGAGTCGTGTGGTAGACTCCACAACCAAATCTTCGGGGATGTGATCCCAAACTCGACATAGACAAGTACACGCATTTTAGCCCACACGCACAGGGAGCGTTTTCGTAGTCGTCCAAACGGTAGGAGAAGTGGAGATGGGCACCGACTTCAAAGCGACCCGCAGTAGCTCCTGTACGTGCAGGTTGTATGATACCGATTGCGTAACCTGCACTTGTCCCACCACGCGCACGACTACATGCAAGTACAGCCAGCCAAGATAATCTTCTACCAGCTGGAGCAGATTGATAGAGGCTCCAAAATATGTCAGTAGCGAGATAGTAATTTCGAAGCTATCGAGTAGCGGATACTTCAAATTCTGAATATATAGGGATGAGAAAGATATGTAGTATAAGCACACCTAGCTGAAGATCAGCAAATAATGCTAAGACCAAGACATGCTGTGAAGGTAAAAGGAAATTGTTTGAATCTTTCTCTTTACTTCGCAAATATTTCTTGATTATTCGTTGTGAAGAAATTCATCCTATGAACGCCAAGACGTGTACAAAATACTGATATGCTCAAGTTTGAAGGCTAGATCCATATCTATTCCCAAACAGTTTGAAATCAGATTCCTCCTTCTTTCTTCTCTGGTCTATCTGAATCAATTCTTGCATCTTCGTAACCTGAATGTATTAAAGGATTAAAAGTTATAATTTTTCTATGAGTGTCTTCCATTCTTTTATCCCAATTGTGCTACTGTGTAACGTGCTTTACATCAAGCAACAAAAATTTTCTGTCTTCTTCCTCGGTGTAATGTTTTTGTACTGATACGGATAAGGAACCTGTGTCATTCAGAGGTTTGATAGTTCGTCTTTCTAATCCACCTTTGGACATTTCACTGTATTTCTAAAATATTTATTTGTTAGCGTGCATGAATTCACACATTAAGCGTGTTCGTAATACTGAATTTGTGAACGTAGAAGTTAGCACTTTAACCAGTTGTTTGATAAATTCTACCTCCTGCCTTGTCTGGTCTTTCTTGGCTTCTCTTGTATTTACATAACATTAAAGCTGTTAAAATTACAATATATGAGGACTCAGAGTCTTCATTTTCTTTACCTGTTTTATAATTCTGATCGGAAACCGTATTGGGAATTTTTATGTTTTAACTGGAACAAGCCAGAATGCATAATTCGTAAAGTTGACGACGACGATGATTTTTTTCCAAAGTAGTTGAATATCTATACTCTTACTTCTTCGTAACCCCGAAGTTTGACGTTTTCACTGTATATGCCTTCCATTATTACTTTAGATGGTCGGTTGTACCACACCGTGTATAAAATAGCAAACAAAACGTTTTGTTTCATTCCAGGACATGATATGAATAAGTTGCACGGTGGGAATTCGATGATACATTATTAATAAACTTTTTGTATTGGTAAAACACTTCGTTATACACGCAGAGAGTGTCAGTAAACAATCTTAAATAACAGATTTGTAACGCGCGCTTGTAGATTACTAATTTAACTTTCGTTTAGTTTCGCGAACGAACTCTTTGGGAGTGGTCAGAGTTTAAATATTTATATGAAGCAATCCAAGTGTTCATGGTATGAAAGTTGGCTTCCATGTCTAATTAAAAACTAAATTGTTATTTAGAGATTTGTTATCAGGCATTTCTAAAACGGGTTTGGTTTTATCGAACCGCTTCGAACTTCCCTTCTTTATTATTAGATTTGCCGATTTATCTTACCGATGTATTCAGGACTCATGGTTGGGTCAGTTGGGTCACTAGTAATTATTTTGGTCTAACTTCTTGACGCGCCAGGATTTCACGCGGAGAACCTATATTCAGTCAGGCAAGTGACTTCAAACGGAGAGGTTGCAGGTGATATGACTATCATCGTTTCGCGAAGGTAACTGTTTGGGAAAGCATTACTGTGTCAATTTTAGAAAATTACCAATATTCGGATATAATTAATATTTTGAAATTCTGATTCGACCTTTATTGAATACCACGGAATTTCATATCGATCTCCGATCACATATATTTAAAGAAAACCTCAGGCCCGGTGGAATATCTCATTGTAAGCATGTAAAACGTCCGTCGATAATCTTGAATGTTCATTTAGTTCCATTGATCACTTGCCCTGATTTTCGCATCTGGCGTCGACTAAATTACTGCAGAAGCTACGTTGCACCAGTTGGAATGCATGCGTCATTTACCGTAAATTTGTAATATGTACTAAGCTAGGTTTTCTCACCAATTTTGTACATGTAAAAAGTAAGTAACATAGTTGTGAAATCAGTTTTGTGGTCCATCCTCTTTAAAAGTACAGTGACACCTTAAGTGCTCGGTACCACGGAATCAAAATTGTTTTCTTCTATGAACATCTGCTGGGAAGTTTGCCTATCGAGCGAGGTGACGTCGCGGGCAGGTAGAATTCTTAGGGATTTTGTTACCGTTGTTTGTTGCAGTTAATGCATTCCGCTGGTGCCTGCGGCAATGTATTTTTACGATTGTTATTTTAATAGAGTTGTTAAATTTAGGAACAGGGAGGAACATTTCCCTGATAGGATTTTCCCCATTACATTACCGACAGACAGATCACTCTTTAAAATAACACGAATCTGTTTCCGTGTTTTTCCAGATTCAATATTTTTAACTATCACGAGCACCCCCCCCCCCCCCCTACTATTTTAGTTGAAGACTTAGTTTTCATGCTGAGTTACTGGATACCTTTAGGCGTGTTACGTGTCGTAAGCAGAGATTTCCCTATAGCAAAATATCTGGTGAACTTATAAAATGACAAGGCAGATCTACACTTATCTTCAATTAATCTTAGGACAGATCCTTTTTCTTTTCCTCTCAGATCTAAGTGTCTTGATCAATTGTTGCTGGTTTTAACCCTGAAGCCTGTAGGTGTCGCACCTCTAAGGGCTTATGTTGTCAGTTTCAATATGTATCTAATGTCATGCTGGCATATTACGTATATTATATTGAACAACACCAATTATCTTTGTATTTTTCAGTGCATATCCTGAATTTTTGACATTTTATTTCTTATACGTTCCTGTGATAGTCTCATGCTCATGCTATTGGCCTGCTGAAGTGCTGAAATTCGAAAGCTATTTTTGTCTCGATCTAAAACTGTATTAAAAAGGATATCTCTCTAAGTTGTTCAGTAGGTTTTTATCAGTATATCTAATAAAAGTTGCGTAAAAAAATTAATTCAAAACCTTTATTTATTAATCACGTGTGCTTTTTTAGGTAAGTAGTTGAGCAAGTAAATAAAAAAGCAACTCCATTCTTCGAAAAAATCTGCTATATTTTTCGTACATGCATTGTAAATATAAAACTGTCAACAAGGCAATAAAAAACTACCCGAAAGGAAGCTTCAAAATTAAAATGCAAACACAAAACATAAGTAAATAAATACGCTTAATACATGAAAGAATCACAGCAATCAAGAACCGGAATTTATTTTCATTAAATTGAGACGCTGGCAAGTATTTGGGGCTTTTGTATATTTAATTTTAGAATTCCAATGAAAACATTTGATATATCTTTCGGTAAGAACTTAAAAGTAATTTTTTTATCAAAGGAGCGATCTTTCAACTCCAGTTATTTATTTGCGCGAGGAGAGCTTGCGAGCAAAGCATGTCTTACGGCAACAGCGAAACGTAAATTTTATCTACAAAACGCAGCTAGACTACAAATTCTATACTTTGCTAAAGCCACTGACCGAATATTATCCTTCATGTTCAATAAGCTCCTCCAGTGCATAGATAACTAGAAACGCTGCGAGGCTTGATACTTGATACAGTTCTGTCATTATGTTCCCTGCAACAAACAGCGTGCGCTGAAGACGCAACATAAATAGTAAATGGAACAGACTTTAAACTTTTAGGTACCTAATCAATTCGGAATTTACGTGAACGACGGAAGTGAAGTCCATTTACTTGTTTAAATATTTCATAATCATCTTTTCAGCAGCAATTGGAATAATGGACGAATGCATAAATATTTTAACAGAGCAGATAAGCGTAATGAAGGAGTTGCCCGAATTAGATTTTAAAACGAACTTTAGAAAATACCACTTACCACGCTTGCTGCAAAGCTCAAGACCTGTTAATATTTTAACTAGAAATTTCCCTGACCCTAATTAAGGCCTTCGGTGCATAAATAAATTGGGATAATCTAATCTCGCGAATATTTTTACTAAATTTGCACTTCGACGTGGGCACAGTTCTTCCGTGGGAGGCAGCTTAAGCGAACCTGACAAAAGTTAATTACATTTCATGCTACAAATCCAATGGAAGACGTACAACATCGAGACAAAGGAAATAAAAGTTTATCGCTATCATTGTGTTAAGAAGTAATTGAGGTTTTTCAAAGATAAACGATCCGCTGAGTGACTCCGTCCCTTTAGCGAAGGAACTTTCTTCGTACACCTCGCTTACGTGGCAATAGGTGCAGGCTGGCATAAAACATTCAATTACCCGAGACGAGCAGTTTTGGCGCAGCTATTTTAACTTTGGTTTTTTAATTTTCTTCCCCATTAGATTGGATTTCATCCTAAGAGAGCAGTAACAAAGAAAAACAGCAAGAAGGAACGCCTAATCCTGCTACGAAAGTCGCCTTAAAATGAAACAAGACAGCCGGGCAGAGATAACGTCGCTTGGTAGGTCAGGCGTTGCACTGACGTCGCTTCCTGTAATGAGCCGCATTGAGGAAACTAGTACTTTTATTTGTGATCCGTTCCACCGGCTTTGTATAATACTACAGCAAAAGCGACGTGGAAACCCTTAAAATTCCTCTATTAGCTGGGATAAAAAGCCGAAGCATATGGGTAATTATCTCGAAAAACAATATCACCTTCACATAACGCCTGTGGGAGCTTTGAAAGCCTTTTTGTTCTACTTCAAACCAGATCAGTAATACACCACTATTATGTGGTTATGACAATAAGTCATTGGAGTATAAGAAGTATAGTTCATGTAAATCTACATTTCGAGGGCCTCACTCAACATAGTATAATATTACACTGGTTCTGCTTTGTAAGTTGCAAGCCAAGTTGTAATATTATCTCCCTCAGCCCTACTTGGGGTGCCAAATTATAATACTACCCTCTTCCTTTTACTTAATAATAAGAAGTAGTATCAGGTCTAGTTTCTTATATACTTACCTTACTCCTTTGGAATTATGTCATGTGATTCTAATTTTAAATACCTCGGCTAGACAGTTATTGAGTAATGGAACTCCTCATTCCCAGCTGAATGAGTTAACGTTCAAGTAATCTCTTATTACTATCAAAAACTGGATTACTATAAAATATTAATGAATTGATTTCGTTGATGAAAAACACTCCTCATTGATCTTATTACTTCGTTAGTTAGTACTTGAAAGTTTGGCCTGACATTACAAAAAATCAGATATTAATTGACAAAATATGTAATCAGATGTTTAACTGTTCCAAACTTGATTTAAAATTATTTCTAATTACCTACTTCAAAATAAGTAAATTTCAAATTATAATGACCGAAATACGTCGATTACCCAATCACTATATAAATTTAGAAAACTAATATTCTATATTACGCTCTAAGTATAAAATTACAATTGTTATATATTTATTAATTAGATATAAGGAATAAGCACTAACCTTCTTGAAGTATCTTTTGTACCTGAGTGTCTTTTATGCCAGCTCCTAACTGGTTGTTGATCTGCAAACACCTCCTTGGTTGTTCACGACCAAAATAAGCTCGTTGCAGCTCTCTGACCCCTTAATATCTGAATATACAGTTCTACAGCATACGACAAATACAAACACTTGCACCTTTTTTACTTGTTTCGAAGTAAAATTTACCACTTCAAATGGCTTCAAACAATCTTGAAATATATTTTTAATAACAGTTGTGACTCTCAGTCAAATTTGATCGCAAAGAATATAGTATTACTATTACGTATCAAATATACAATTATTACTTTTCACAATTAGAGGGAATCCAACCCTTTAACGTGATTATTTTAACGTCTATTATTATTTCCAAGATACTTTTTTACTTCTTGTAAACAACCACACTGGTTGCCCATTACTACCCCACCAGTTATCTACATACAACTGTTATCACATGATAACATTAGATATCTGGACGTTATTTTTAAATTAAATTAATCATCCACACAGCATGCTGCATTACATTAGTAATTCCTTTGTCAATAGGTCGTCATGACATTTAGTATTTTTTAGTGATAATAACAATTTTGAACAGACATTTTACTTTTAAGTCAATTGTCAAGCAACGTACTGCGAGTTGGTAATATTTCGCGCTCCAGTAAAAGCTAATCTTAATTGTTAATTTTTAATATACTGGGGGTCCCACTGGTCGGTACAATTTTAAACGTGAATAACACATATTCAGTGACGAGTGGAGGAGCGGGGGGAGGGGGGTTATATTACTTTCATTGTGTAACTCCTTTTTTGCAAAGTTAGATGCAAGTTTGACCAATAAAGCGGGAGTATCAATTTTCATCGTGTTTTTAGAGTAAATTCATTCCTACAAGTCAATTCAAAAGCGCCTGCTACACAAATAGGTGACTCGAGTAGCCTAAGCATGTAGTTGGAGGCCCTACCAAAAAGGAAGGGTTGATGGAACGCGTTAGCAGTCTGGCTATTGTAAAACAAATAAATCTCCTAGAACTACAAATCGACAAATTAGCCTCAGAACAGGACGGATATTATGAAGACGATTACGGCATAAGAAGAGAAAGAGGGTCATTAGAGTGAGATGTTGAAATATATAGCCTTAAAATAAAAATTACAAGAAGTAATGTTGGAGTTGAATAGAAACAATATAGACATATGTTGCGAAACCAAGGCAACAACAAAAGCTGAAGAAGTAGAAACATTATTATGGACCAATAAACCCCGTTAATCTTGTTCGCGAGTTTATTACAGTTTTATAGGTAGCGACATATTTTGAAACCAAACTGGCATTCTAAACCTTGGCATCAGCAATCTCAATCACTTTTTATCTTGTTGCTTTAATAACCAGTATAACGAGTTTTACAATGTAGTTCACTGCGTAATTATTTCAATTCTCCACTTGTATGGTGTTTTACAGCCTTTGTTTGACTTGTATCAAAATAAAAACAGACCAGGAGCAAAAATCCATGCTACATTAGTGATAACGGAAGAGAAAAAGTAGCATATGAAAAATACAAGTCACTAATGACCAACCAAGAATAATAAGAAAGTTGGCAATGAGGTAACCTCTAAAATAAGAGAGATAAAAGAGATTTTTTATTGGAAAAAGCATACAAGAAATGAGAAATTATATGGAAACGAGCAAAATAAAGAAAGAGACGTGTATAGACTAGTTGAAAAACCTTTATGCGGGAAACACACCAGATGAAAAGCACAATAATGGTGCGTAGTATATTTGAAGTGTATAGAGGAGCAATAGTAACAGGTTTAAGCAAATTAGAAAATAGAATATAGCACACGAGATGTTAAACTTCGGAGACCCACCCCTAACACTAATACAAGAACCAGTTAAAGCGATCTAACTTGTAGCCAACAACTCTACAGTCCACACCCCTGGAGAAGTGGAATACTCACCTCCCTGTGCAAATAGGGGCAAAAAAATTCAAACAATTACCGGTGCATCAACCTTCTACTATTAATAACAATTATAACGCAGAAACTTTCATATATTATAGAATTTCAAGATTAACAACACCGCATTAGAACTGAAGATCATGCAATTATACTATATTTGCGATTAGAAAAATAGCTGAAAAAGCAATACAGCCCAATGAGCCTACTTTCATTTGCTTTGTAGATATTATTGAAGCCTTTAACAATATACAGCTACAGCTCCACTATATAGTAAAAATATCAGATAGCAAAAACTTCTCAGACAATATAGTTAAACTTATAGAGAACATATATGTAAACAATATTTTTGTTTTATTTAACTCCTTTATACTAACTATAGGAAAGTGAGAATAAAATATCTGAAAGGACGGAACTTATTTATCCCGATGCTAATTAACCACTAGTACTACTACTATTGCTATTACTACTACTAATGCTACTACTACTATACTACTACTGCTACTACTACGACTACTATTAATACTACTACTGCTACTAGTAATACTACTACTACTTCTATTAATACTACTACTACTGCTATTAATACTACTACTATTAATACCACTACTATTAATACTACTACTACTACTACTATTTTGCTACTGAACAAATACAATAAAAATTTGTCATAACGTGATTTTGATAAAAATTGGAAAGTCGGCCGTTCAAAAGGTATTCCTAACATTCGCAGAAACTAAGCAACTGAAAGAATAACAATATCTAATCGAACGAAAGGCACACTTGATAAAAACGGGCTAAAACGGCGAGAAACATATACACCCAAATCGAAACAGTTCTGTCGATTACGTTGTGAATAGTATTGATGCGTCAAAGTTTTATGTTTAAAATTTAAAGAAGACATTGGAAATCACAACATACTAAATATAACAGATAGAAAAATATGTAAAATTAAAACAAGGATATTTAAAAAAAAATATCTCTCCGGTTCTGATTGGCAAAACCTGAAAATCTGACTTTAAAAAATTGCGCTCTCAGGAGTATTATGTATTGCCGCACAGGAAAATTGAAAATGTAACCGAAAATTAATAACTATTTATGCAACAAGTGCTAAAAGTTTATGTTTATGCACGAGACATGAAAAGCCGAAGGCTGAGTTTCATAACATGTCGAGTGCAATAACACTTTTAGCACGAGTTTGCATACAATCTTTTTTCTACTACCTTAAATTTTCTGTTATTAATCCATAAATGTCGATTTAACAAATATTTGCATTTATGACAGTTATAATTTATGTCATAATAAAGAGATGGCCTTGATGCACAGGTGAATGTTTGTGGAGCCAGTAGTACTGTCAAAGTCAGTTATCAAAGGTAATTATTAATACTACACATCTGACTGTATTAATTATATAACGCTTTAATTATGTAAAAACACTTTACGTCTAACGCAAGAAGTAACTAGAATAACTATACAACTTCACTTCCAGTTCGAAATTGTAGTTTTATAACCTCACTTCACTTTATAACACATGTGCTAAAAGTAAACAGCTGATCTCATTTTAAATACGCTAAATTATAAAACGTCACTTTTAGTGAAAAAAGCTAGCACTAAAAGGCCTACTGTTAGTGGCGGTCGTAGAAAAAAGATCTTATTTGAAGTAACTCTACCGTTTCTTGTAATTCTTCTCTGCTTTGACTGAATGAATACCTGCTTCAGTAAACTAGAAAAAAAGAGCGTGTTTTGCCATAGTGTAGATGAACAAGCAAGAAATGAAATAAACGATATTATATCTAGTAACTAAAATAATATAGTTATGGGTGCAAATGTAATATTAATACAGCGAATCTAGCTAGAGATTATCGTATGGTACTTCAATAGTATATGTCATCGATAAATGGAAAAGACACTCTCGATTACAAATGACAGCAACAAAACAGGAACAACGCAAGAAAGAAAAATTAATTAAATAATCGCTTTTTTATATAGGAGGGTGTAATAAGTCACAATCTTATTTTCAAAATAGTGTCAATTAATATTCAGCAGCCTTCTTGTGACACACGTTTAGTTTAAACAGGCTTCTGTTGGTATCCTTATAAATAAAGGCGTGTTTTACCTGCCTAGCTGCGTGTGTTGTGTATTCGTCGGCTCCGATCGAGCGCACTGCGTCACCGCGTGCTTTGTAATGCAATGGTAAGCAAGTACGTAAGGCAGCCTTCTTTAGCCGAGTGTGTAAAGCGTCTGACGAGCAATCACATTGGTCATGGTTATATGGCATAATAAAATTTTACAATTTTCTCTTTGCGAATTTATGTACACGTAATTTACGTTGCTCAGCGTTTCTTTCCATTTTTCAGAATTCTTAGAAACATTTAGATATTGTTACCTATTTTATAGATAATTTTGAAGAGTCTTGAACCGTCATTTAATCTGTCAAAAGTTTTTACATTGCTTACCTTATTAAGTACGTTAAAAGCCTATTCTTTTGTACCTTAGTGCTTTACTTACAAATCAGTTTTCAAATATAATAGTAATTTTTGTATTAAGTGCGCGAAGTGAGTGTTTTTGTGCAAGTAATTCGAACGCACGAAAACACTTCGCGCACGTAATATACCAACAATATTTTTTCTACAACCGTCAAACAAGAATA
This sequence comes from Agriotes lineatus, assembly GCA_940337035.1. Classification (NCBI taxonomy): domain Eukaryota; kingdom Metazoa; phylum Arthropoda; class Insecta; order Coleoptera; family Elateridae; genus Agriotes; species Agriotes lineatus. Next base: position 116,577,709 of record OW679197.1, on the reverse strand, counting down.
TCAATATTATTTCGCGACGTAGAGCGTTAAAATTTTTGGCGTTCTAGTGCTCGAAATGCATTTTTTCATTCGTCAATGGTAACGTAAATAAATATCCCATTTTTTAACACGTTAAAAAATGGCAAACTTCGCGCATTGATAGCGATGGGCGAATGTTCCCTTTTATTGACGGTTGTCGAAAAAAATTAATTAATTAATGTAAGTCCACATATGAGGTGAGCTAACAAGCTATTCCTAATTTTGAAAATAAACATTTCTCTTCAAAAATAACTTTATTTAATTATTTCCAAAATGGCGGCTTACACCAATTTTTGGCTGTATACTTTGTTTTATGTCAGTTGTCTAAATGCCCTGTCCTATAAAGCTTATGTATACGTATAACAATGGATGAATGCCTAGAAGAAGCTTATACTTGATCTTGCTACAGTCCATTATTCTACCAAGGCATTACAATGGGAAGGACACAGCAACGGCTGTATGGTGTCGATGGGAAAAGGGAATGGGCCACAACGAAAAATAAATCAAGGACATCCAAAGAACAAACAGACAGCAACACAGATTCTCGAAGAAAGAAAGTTGTATGATGTACGAGTAGTTACGAACAAAATGTCAGGGTCATCTGAGAATAAACCTTAAAACATTTTACTTAAACAAGTCTCGAATATGTCATAATATTGCCATATGAATTTGTTAATAAAACAGTACAAAATTACCTATTGTTTTATCATTTCTCTCTAAATACTGGGTGTTTCTTAAGTCGTTTTAAAACGTTCTCTCTAAAAATTATTAGCACTTAAATTATTATCGAAAGTATATAAAATGCGATTTCAAGATCGTTTTCATGGTGTTGTTACTGTATTTAAATTAAATTTCACTTTTATTTTATTTAAATCCATACTTGAATTCATATTAAATTAAATTATAACATAGTTCCGCGTTTGCAAATTTTTCAGGATTTTGGAAAAAAATTAAATGGAATTTTCATCTCTTCCTTAGATGGCAAACCTAATTTTTATAATTCTCACACAAATGGCGTCCACTCTACCTGGAGGTTGATTTTATTGATTAGAGTACCACTTAATTACTTTTGGTATATATTAATACGAAATTGTACATATCTTCGTTCAACATTATTTCAGCTCTTAGTGGTAGTTGTGTCTCTCGACGTATATGACTTGTTACGATATCCGAATTATACGAAAATGCATGCTCATTTTTAATTTCTAAATGAAGAATGCATATTGCCATTGTAAGTAGTGATGGGCACTATCGAATAATTTCTACTATCGAATACTTACCTACTAGATGACTAGTATCAACTATCGAATGAATTTATTCGAATATTTTTATTCGTTTTCCCTATATACACCATTTGCTTAAGAATATTAAATGAATGTTCCCAACTATTGAATGTATTTACTCGAATATCATATTCGCTTTAGAATTCAAAATACCTTTAAAGGTGTATAGGTAACAACAAATAATAAGATAATAATTGATAATACTTGTTGCGATATGTGAAACTGTAGATCCACTGTCTAATTTGCTTTAGAGTTTCTGTATAATAGGTTAGTGTGAAGGATTTCTAATGCGCTTTAGCGGTTCGCTCCATGTGTTTTAGAATAGACAATGTGGCATGTATGGGTGGCCGATTCATTTAACATTTTGGGTTTTCGATTTGGCAATCAAATAACCTGTGGTTTACTGCAAAAGTGCTGTACATCGTAATTTGATAGGTAGCAACCGACGAAAACCGAATGAATAATATTCATTCGTTCCGTTCGGCTTTGTGCTACCGCGCCACCTATCGCCTTACCAGTTCGCTCATTTGCCATTTCGATTGTTTCTCGATAGCGTAAATGACGAACGAATAAAACCGTTCATTCGTTTTACCTATTGAATAATTCGAATAATCGGTGACTATCGAACTATTCGATAGTTTTCATTCATTCGTTCCCATCACTAATTGTAAGTGACATTCTAATAAGCAGTACATTCAATTTTTATTCAAGGGTCCCGAGTGGTGTAGCTTGAACAAGCGTCCACGTTCGATCAGCAGAGTTAAGCAACGCTGTCTCTGGTCAGAACTTGGATGGGAGTTCCACGGCTGCATCTCTCGGAGCCTCGTGGTACGGCTATCACGGAAAAAAGTTGGTCCCGGCGGTCATACAACATCATGATAGTCGTTAGTGGGGTTGGAAGTCCTCATAACTGCACAGCGACGCCTATAATTGGCCTAACGGCTGTTGGCTGAGTGCAAATTAAATAAATTAAATAAATACATTAAATAAATAAATAAATCTCAATGAAGTGTTTAAAGTAGTGCATTTCTGAGTAAGTTTTATTGTTGTCAAATCATTCATAAATGGAGAAGCTTTAGCGAACCACTTTTTCTCATTTTAAGAACCAACGACTAAGGACTTAGATAATAGATAAAAAAGATTCTATATGCGAACCAGTGACGAAAGACGCATGGTTGCAGTTACATGCTAGCCATAAATCAAATAACTACATAATTATACAGTTGGCCCAGATAGTTTTTAACAAATAAGAATAACTCTATTGCCGTATAAGTTATATACAAAAATAACATAGCACCTACTTGATCCTTCAATACATACATACTGTTGAAAGAGTAACAAACATTTTCCTATATATAGCGTTATGAAAAAATCAGGCTGCTGTATATGGAAAAAATGCTTGTTCTAAATATCAAACTTTTTTTTAATCCACTATAACTATTCGTTACACTTTAGCTAGTCTGCCAGTTACAGCATACAAACACAATTTTTTAAAGTTATAAGTGTGCAAATGGCATACCAACTTTATTTGAAAGTTGAGATAATTTTCGTACAAATAGGCAACCTCAGCAATTTGGCCGATACATAGTGAAATACGAATCTAGTTTAGCTTCTAGATACCTAAAATCCGAATGTTTTTTGCTGTGTAAAATACAAACATTTTCTGGTTAGAAGGATACGTTACAGATTTTAGTTTAGTTATCTGCTGGTGCTGTTATTACGCTCTTTTTGTATATTTGTACTTGCACAAATACCTTAGATAAGCCAGATTTCGTACACAGTGCTGTTTTAATTGATCCATTTTTGGTATCTATTTTAATGCCCTTAGAAGTTGGTTATTTTCTTCTATTTCTAAAGTAAATTTAAGAGTTTGTCAATATTTCTGAAATATCAACGATTTAATTTAATCGCAATGACATCCCATCATCATACCTCTATAATAATGCACAACACTACATGTCGTGTTAACCAGGCAGAAGTAGCAAGGCTTCATCCAACGGTTTACTATTTTCGGGTTTTTGTAAACAAACTTCCCATTACTTTTAATAGAGATATTATCACAGAAAACAATTACGTATTATGCCTATTAGTTGTGTTTTTTAACTACCAACACAAGTATATTTGATTTAATAATAAGGAGGGTTTATTACTGCATTACTGAATGGACCCACACACTCCGTTTAAACACACCCTTACAAATGATAAAAGTTCGGGTGACATTCGATGCAGGAACATCTGCTCGCATCTCACACGAAAGCGTAACTAAAAATATATTTTTTGAGACTTTTTCTAAAACTTTTTAAATTTTTCCTAAATTTCAAGTGCGGCATACGCAGCGGGCTACAGCTACTTTCATATATTCTACGCACACTATTATAGCCTGCTACTCGATTCAAGAAAACATGTTTATACTAACATACACCCGAAGGGTGCAGACATCAAGTAATGCCCGTGGTTCATACCACGTTTTATTTTCCACTTTGAAGACGTAAATTAATTTAAACCCTTGAAAAGCCGTTCATAACGCCCGAGGGTGTAAATGGCGGGCGTAAGAGATCATAATGACAGAGCGTAATCATTACTCCCGTTTTTTACGTTCTTATGTGTTATCAAGTGCTTTATATACCTCGAATGACAGATATAAACAACAATTAATAGGTGGGTAGAAAATAAAATCATTTACAGCTGGAGAAAGAATTGTATGATGTATGTACAATACATAAAATCAATTGCAAACTCAAATCGCTGTATATTCCAAAATTTATGGTCTGCCAATACGAAAATCGTCACCTGAACACAGGGAGTCGGCTTAATATAGTTATTAACAAATGATTCAACTATAAACTCGAAATTCATAAAATAATATTTGAAGAAAAAAGTCAAAAGCAAACGAAACCATAACTCGAGATCTTCGAGATACTAAAGTAATTGCAGATAAAAATTGCTCTCGAAAAGTGCGGCACAGTAAATAGTCAAATGGAAAAGTTTCATTAGACTATTTCGAAAAAGTCATCCCAAGATGCAATGTGTAACAAAAAATATCTCACTTATTGAATGAATGCAGCCGTGTACTATATCCAATTTAGTAGCGATCCCACAAAGGTCTCTAGATAGCACAAATAAAAAGTCTTGAATGATTTTCGTGTATATTATAGTAAAAAATATTAGTCATTCATTATTTTCAACAACGTATTTTCAGCGCCACAAAAAATTGTCGCAGTGTTTGAATTTATCCATATTCAATTAAATACCAACGTCCCAGGCAAAAGATACTTAACTGTGTTTTAATAGGTCATTGTCCTAAACTACATTTTATATGACAAAGGTTTTACGACCATAAAAAGTATAATAAAATATAATAATTGGATGATGTTGTTATTGTTAATAATCGCCGTCCTCATTCGTTGCAATACCTTTTACGACTAATAAACTACATACTGATATTTCGTGTTCCAAGGCAGATTCCTAAGCGTTGACAGAATTAGCTTTCTACGACAGTTTTCGCATTTTTCTGCTTTATGTCGAAAAAGTGTTAACTTTGTAATGAGTTTAATCGTTTTCTTATCAAGCAATGTACATAGCTTTTAGAAACCCATTCCGAAATCATTAATGTACAAATTCTTGAAACTTAAAATATAAGTACCTTAACCACAACTACAACTCTTACTTAGCGTTTAGAGTTAAAAATACAAGTAAATATTATAGCGTTGCTTGAAGCTTTCACGTTACGTGGTTTTACAAAAAAAAAATGTAAAAAAACAAAATTTCTTAGCTCTCAAGCTGCAGTAAGCTTTACGTCGAGTCACATCTCACAAATCTGTAGAAAACTGATGAAAGTGGATGCTTTTATAAAATAACTAAGCGAGTTATCTCATACAACTAGTATATTATAGTTTGCAAGTCAACAATATGAAACTGCAGGTAACTGGAATACAAGCAGAAGTGAACCAGTTTAACATTTTCTAGTTTCAGTAACTGAGGCGATTTTATTAAGTAAAAGGCTTCAGGTGACTGTCTAATAATAATATGCTATCAGCACTTTCAGGAAAGAGTTCAAGTGAAATACGTAACATTCTCCTGCTGATATTGCAACTCAAATAAGCCTTTAAATGATTAACTGGTTATTGTGTTTAGAATTCTTGCCGTAAGCCCATGAAATTACCGTGAATCAGTGTAATTGCCAAAGTTTGCCTTTAAAATTGCAACGTTTATTCAATATGAGGAAACATATTAGAATTCAGACCAAACAGCAGAATAGTTTTGGTTTTAGTGTATGTGCTGCTGGCAGAATTTAATATGAATGTAAATTCGAATTGTGGAATGCAGTTGTAAGATAATATTATCTCATAACATCAACTTAAGTAAAGACTTTCTAAAAATAGAAGCTAATAAAGCGAGCTTCTACAGATCAAAGCGTCACCGATATTGACGTTTCTCATTAATAAAACAATATAAAGTCACGCAAAAACAGAAAATATGAAATAATAGGGCTTTTATATTAGTGTTCGTAATTTTAGTGCCAAAAATAGGAACGATATCGATAGCCATACATCGCCACGCACGATATTTTGCTCGGTAGAAACTGCCTTGAAGCTTGGCATTATAAGACATCAGTTATCGTTAGCTATTTACCTGTACTATTCATTGGAGTCGCGGTTTAGTATTGGTTTATTTTAATTTGGTTTTTCTATATTATAATAATGGTAATATTAATCCACAGAAATTTCAGGCGTGAATTATTCAGTAATTTTTGTAATCAACACAGTTGCTTACGTATTGCAATTAAATAGCGTTACAATTAAATAAGTAACGAACACAAATTCATACCATATACCTTATTTATTACATACTAAACAACTTTTATAGTTGGCATATTTCCAAAGTGATGTTATCTGTAGTTCATATCTCATAGGCAACACTTTGTAAAATATGTCCCCACATGTTTTCAAAACTATGCGGCTCTCTAAAATTGCAGCTAAAAGTATTTCGTTATCGATGAGTGTATGAAATGTTCGTTGAGCGACGTACAGATGGCGCTGCCCTCGAATCCTTCGTATATTTTTCAGAGACGTTCATCTGTCATCAGAACACAAACAAAAATTCTGGACAATCTGTCAATCTGTCAAGTGGCTTAGCATTGACAGATGGTTGAATGAGTCAAGCTCCTCTTGTTTTTAAAAATGGAGAAAGTTGAAATTCGTGCCATGACTAAATACCCCAACTAAGCTTTGTAAAAGCTGTATGGATGATATGTTGGGGCACGGTCCCGACACTGCAAACAGTGAACATGTGGATGCCAGAGCTGTGAAGATGACCACCGCAGTGGACGCCTGTCAACCACGATTACCCCAAAAAGCTTTGAAAAAATTCAAGATAATGTTTTGGCTGACCGCTGTGTTAAAGTGCGTCAAATAACTAAGGCCATAGGTATCTCAATTGAACGGGCACATTATATAACTGGCAATGTGCGGGGCAAAAGCCTATCTGCAATGACATTTTAATACGGTGTCTCGGTCTGTTTTTAAGAAGGGTTCCATGGATTTTATAGGCCGATTTGTAAATATGCATGAGACTTTGGTTGACCACTACACACTTGAAACCAAGCTACGGTCGATGCAGTAAAAACATTGTGGTTCACCGACACTAAAGAAGAGAAAGAGCGTTCCATTGGTCGCAAAAGTGAATGAAAAAATTGAAGACGAAGTCGCAGAAGGTCCAATTTGTTTTTCTTTTTTCTACAACGCTCAGCAAACATTTCATACACTCCTGATAATTAATTGTTTATACTTCACGTCAGCATTTCACTCCTACAAAATTTCCATTTGTTGAACTACCGTCATGCATTTTGCCATTATATTTCATGAAGTTCGATCAATTTTCAAAAGTTATTTTTAATAGTCCTACTTAATAAGAATGTTGCCAATTGAAATAGTTATTTATGCACTTAGAGCGAAAAATGATGCATTAGGCTTGAGTTCGAAAGTTTCGGGCCGAGCGAAGCGAGGTCCGAAAAAACTCGAACGAACGCCTAATGCATTTTTCGCTCGTGTTGCATACAAAATTTTTCCTACGACTGTAAAATTTTCGAAAATAGGTTTAAACTGGTGTTTTTGCCATTTCTAAAATTTCCAGCGACGTGCAAATTTGTACATCAGAATTGGATATTTTATCGCCCATTTCTTATTTTTCTTGACACTTAAACACCGACAATACACAAAATAAAGCACAAGTAACTTTAAATCGCGAAAAAAGGTTTAAATCAAATTCACAGTTACAGCTGTCAACTTTGACGTTTTCAAATAGCTGACCACTAGCCGACTTAGGTATATAATCATGAAAGCTTATATAAAATTTATGTATGTTGCTATGTATTACGATTCACGATTATATACTTACATATGACGGCTGCCGCGATGAACTGATTCAAAACAATCAATTTTTGACGTACGTCAACAAGGCGGAAAGCTTGATTTTAGAAGCAGTCGTAGGAAAAAGTATTAAAAGGTATTGATATCAAATGAAACACGGGGGATATTTCAATTAAATGATGGAATTTTTTAACATTGCAATTCGCCCCTGCAGCACAATTATTGCTTTGGCATCGGGAATAAGGGTAAAATCCACGAATTCAATTTGAGTACCCCGGAACGCGAAATATGTACTCGCCGAAAACAGCCGAACTGCAACTAAAACTAGTTGCAGAATTGCTTTATCACTTCATCTGATAGTATTTGCTAAAACTTAATTCATTAGGCGAGGATCTAAAGGATTGAAGCTTGTGCGGTTTGGAGGTATTTGCCTTTCATTAACAAGTTCTTCGCTTCAAGTTTACTATTTTTACTAACATTGCCTGTGGTAATTATAGTTTAAATGATTAATACTGACATTCATTTCTCACAAGCATTAATGGTTGTATTTTTGCTTTATCCAACGATTATTTGCCATTATGATTGTTTCACGACCATTGATTTTTATTAGTGATAAACGGAGCTGCGCGCGCTATTGCGCGGTTCATTCTATTCAATTTATCACCATTTTTAGGCCTATTACGTTGGGCTATTCCGTTCTGTTACACACCCCTCCCCAACCCTCAGGGCTCCGCCCCTCTCCAAGGAGGCTATGACCCTCTCCAAGGGGGCCCTCGGCGATCCGCCCCTCTCCAAGGAGGCCCTCGGGGATCCGCCCCTCTCCAAGAGGGCTCACGAAGCTCCGCCCCTCTCCGAGAGGGCCCTGGGGGCTCCTCCCCTCTCCAAGGAGGCCCTCGGGGCTCCGCCCCTCTCCAAGAAGACCTCGCGGCTCGGCTCCTCGCCAAGGGGGCCTTCGGGGCTATTCCCCTCTTCAAGGGAGCTCTCGGGGCTCCAACCCTCTCCAAAGGGGCCCTCGGGACTCGGCCTCTCTCCAAGGGGGCCTTTGGGGCTCCGCCCCTCTCCAAGGGGGCCGTTGGGGGAACGGCCCCCTCCAAGGGTGCCCTCGGCGCTCTGCCTCTCTCCAAAGGGACCCTCGGGGCTCCGCCTCTCTCCAAGAGGCCCTCAAGGCTCCGCCCCTCTCCAAGGAGGCCCTCGAGGCTCCGCCCGGGTCGCGAAACCGAGGCGACCGCAAAATGCATGCAAACGCAAATGGGGGATAGCGTCTGCAATTTTCGTGATGGACTCACACGTTTGGATCGTTCTCCTTTATTTATATGATGATCATTAATCCAAAAATTGAGCAATGTGAAATTCTACATTTACTGATATCGCCAAAATAAGACTATAAAGCAAAAAAGCATAGGTAGCTGGGATTTTCTCCTGATGTACCGAATTTGACAATTTTAAATATTCGCTCGCATACGATCGAGTCTACGGATTTTCCTTTCATTGGTAGCTGGTACAATATCCCGAAGAGAAGCTTTGGCAGTCGACGGGATGTTCGTGTGAGTGTATCGGAGCATTAAACCACTTATCCAAGGGCAAGGGACAAGGGTCTAATGGGCACATCTGCGAGAGCCTTGACATACCGCATTATTGAGTTTATTTAAGGCTTTTTTCTACTATTTATCATCTGAACTATGTTGCAGTTTGTGTTAGCCATCTTGCATTCTTCAGTGCCGGCCACCAGTTCTCTATTCTCCTCACGCTACCGAAGCTGGCCTACTCTTTCTCCCTCACATTTACAGCAACGAATTTTTCCAAATGGGTAAAACCGTGCGGCCGACCACCCGCCTGCATTGACCTAAGTTGTCGAAATGTGTGTGATATTTGATGTATGTTTTCATGCCAAAGCATCAACCGTCCGGATGTTAAAAATTGTGACGTAGCTTACAATCCGGTCCATCCTCAGAGCGAAAAATAAATGTAGGTCATGTTTACCATTGCTGCGTTATTTACGTTGTGGTATGCTATTGCACTACGATACGTAATTACACATTTCTTTCTTTTATGGCAACGCGACCTCACTCCAAATGCAGCTCTTGTACCTGTGACTTGTGCTGGGTGAGACTAATCTGGTTAATGTAAGACATGTTTTAACCAATATACTAATCCATTACATTAATAATGGAGTTGAAAACAGACACTATGTATTTGAGGTTAAAGCATAAAGACCAAGTAAGTTCGTTCACTGGCTGGTCAACTTTCTCAGCCGAGGGCGAAGTTTTTATCCCGTTGTAAGGTCTTCCACAATATCTTCAGGCTTAAACACCAAGTGGCGCCTGACAATTTGTCACAGATTTGTGAATTACTTCCATGATATGACCCTATTTGGACTTACGACGAGCAAACAAGAACATACAAGTTCCCCTCGCTGTACCATATCAATACATTATACATAAATATATTTGGAAAAGTATTTACATCTTTAATTTGCAATATAAGGAGATCAATCTGGATTCTTACTTTTGGTTATCATTCATAAGTTGTTGAAAGAACAAATGCTTCAAATAGATAAATAAAATATTGTATACATGCAAAATACTCAAGAAACTGGATTAGCCCTGTGACTTCGATTGCCATAAAAATCTAGTGCCAATTCCATTACAATTTCCCAATCCTGTTTTAGCAATAATTAATTGGCTCTTAATGTCTAAACCTCCTGTAAGAGGAGAAGACAATGCCCGTACAGTGCGGATGGAATAACAACTCTGACACAATTTTTCATATCAAGCCAGCCGGGATTACTACAAATTCAAAAGGTCAAAAGGTCAATAAAGAGGCATTACTCCAGAAAAGCTTCGGTGCAAAGTTCCAATTCAGAATCTGATCCATTATAACTACTGGTGTCAGCATTATTTGCATTACATGGTTCACAGAGTCGTATGTACAAAATAAAAAAGTTTCATCAAATTGTTTTCCGCTATGGCTAAACCCCGCACCGCATTTAAACCTGTGGTAGATCGTATAATTAGGTTATAGATGCGTCCCTACATAAAAGAGCATTTAAACTACAGTCATATTAGTGCAAATCGCATTACACTAATGTGAATTAAATGCGAATTGCAAATTAAATTGTGAGCCAACAGAAATAAATATTGATTATTAAGTAACAGCTTTTAATTCCGCCGACCTAAACATCGGCGGTTGGAGATTAGCAGTTGCCTAATAGGTCATGAAACATTGCATAAGTTCCAGCCGAAAGAATAAAAGCAAAATTATTTAATTTGCAAACCAATTACAATGCAAATATCCGTAATTACCAACTCAAATATCACCTCTTTCAAAACGCGCGTTCCCGCTATTTCGGCGGAGTTCCCGTGGCTTTCGTTTGTCTTGTGCCCGCGAATTAATCATTATCATAAACTTTAAAATTCCTTGTGCGTTCCTGCAAATTAAAACGGCGTTTCAGGTTGGAAAGTCGATTTAGTATTAAGGGTGGCGGAAGAGCCCTGACAGAAACAGTCGGTTCTGGGATGTAAGTTTAAGACTTGCCAGGTTACACCACGATTACGTTAAACTGCCCCGGTGAATACCTTCGGAAAATTAATTATCTCCGTACAAATTTACCACTCATCTAATTAGACGTAATTTTAGTTTGATAATGAGGAAAGCCTTGGAAACCATTGAGATCCGACTTAGAACAAAGTTGTAAGGGATTTTGGATTTATCAGGATAATGCAGTACTTAACATAAAAGAAAAATAATAATGGTGCGTATCACCTAGTATCACGAAACTTAATATAGCTTCAGTAAATATCAGTGTATCAATCTGCAGAAGAATAGTTGTGCAACTGTCTATAGAACGCACTTTTATACTGAAGTTTTGAAATAAATACATCCTACCTTAATCATCAGATCCTGTCCTGGACTTTCCGTAAGTAATATTTCAATTCAAGTCAATTTCACTTGCCTAACCATATGGCCTTGTGAAACGGGCCTTGTTAGCCCTTGCCTGTAGTATTTCTTTTCATACTTAAAAGATATAGCCAGTGTATTTAATATAATCAAATGTTCATTTAGCCGGGACTGTAGTGTACAGGGCAAGGTGAGGTTTATTTTACGTGGGCAGCGATAACCGCACATCCAAGCCTGCCCGCTGGACAAAGAGGACTTTCAAATTTGAAGCATGCTTCACTGACATTTTTCAAGTTTAACTTTAGTCACATGCCAGCTTCAGCGGGAAGCGCACATGCTGTCGACCCAAAAAGTGCAGTTTGCAGGCCCGCCTTCATGCGAAGTAAACAGAAACGGCGAGAAACCTGCAGTGAATAATTGTTGCATACCCATAGAAATGCTGTAACCAGCGTTTACATTTTAAGTAGATGAATTATTATTAATCGTCTACGAGCAAAAGCAGTCAGAGGTGAACATTCTAAAGACGCAACTTCTGCAGTTCTTGGTGTGCCGCCAACAACTGGGATTTGCCAGAATTGGGTGTGGTAGCATTCCACGCATCAAGGCGGTCAAAGTGTGGATTACGCACTACAGGGCGACTTCGAGGATCTATAGCTGTATAAAAATCACACTTGAGGAACTTGCGGAATTGAGCCGTTTCAATGCACGTGAATTTAAACAGTATCCTCTTTGGACAATAACGGATCCAGGTATTTTAAACCAAATAATTTATTTTAGAGTTCTGTTTTGACATGCTTTCATAAATGTTTGACCGTAAATGCGACGAGCCCCAAGCTATATCACACGTTGGTTGTTTTAAGAATTTAATTCCATTGTCTGCTTTTAATCGTGTTTCCGTTGTATTTTTACAGGTGTTTTAAATTCAATATAGTTGTGTAAGCAAATTGGCTTTTCTTGTCTATTGTTTGAAGTCGGCTTTAGCTCGATAACACTACATGAGTGGACCAGCTCCCTGTTTCATGTAACCGGCCAAGTAGGGCAAATAATAGTTATTGAAATATTAAGACGTATTTAAAGTATTCACTTGAGAGGCTAAACTTCACGTACTGTTATAATTGTAGCTTCTAAAAATTCCCTGCTCTATTAAAGTTCATGCTACATACTTCTTTATTAAATGCAATTTATAAGGTTGACCCCAAAGAATATTTTCATATTATGGTCTTGCACCGTCCTTTGGTTTGAAAATATCGGCCATATTCATTTACACAAGGTATTGCTCAACGACTGATCTTTCACTTGTTATAAAATTCAGAAAGTCCAAAAATTGAGACTCTAATACTTTAAGAAGTAGAAAACTACTCTTACACATTTTATTATATGTCTGATGAAGCATGCTTCCCAATGAACGACTTTATAAACAAGCAATATGCAATAGTAGCTCCACGACATGTTCATCAGGGGCCGGTATACACAAAGAAAATTACTGGTTTGCTATAAAGAAGCTACTAGATTTTCTGGAAGACAGAATCACAGTGAGCGCACCTTGTTACGTCGATATAACTGGAACGCTTGTGAGTGATCAGTGATAAATCCAGTTTCAAGAAGATGGAAAACACTGTATAAGTCTCTATGCCGACTGCAATAATAGTATATTGTCTAACTAGTGCTGAAAGTTGGATATTTCACACGAATGCGATAGTTGAGCCACGAGCCGAAGGCAAGTGGCGCATTCGCAGAAGTGTGAAATATCCAATCAGCACGTGTTATACACTATACTTTTCCGACGACCACCAATATACTGTTAATTCTTTATAATATAAACCAAATTTACCACTTTTAACCGCAAAATGAAACAATTATTGTTTAAACATCAACTTAAATTGTCATACTATTTCTGTAACATTAGCTTACTAGATTTTTGAACCGGCTTGTTTCGCGACTTGCGCGCTGTTTTATGCCGAATTGGCCGTGACGCTCTCGCGCATTTTAGTTGCTACGGGAGACCATGTCGCACTAGTGTTTCAAGATGGAAAACGCACGCTCCACGTGACCTTTTCAGGTGACCTGTGCAATGTGTCACTTTCAGCAACACCAAGCCATGCCATTTTTGGCATTTTTCGTAGTGGGCGTCGGAAATAGTAATTTACGATACAAGTACGTAAAGCTACTATTTTGTCACGAGTGAGGTAGAGTTAAAACGCGAGTGAGCGAGCGTTTTAAGCCTCGCGAGTGACTAAAGATGCTTTAAGCATGTGTATCGTACAATATTTTATCTACGATGAAATCTAGAAAACACGGTAAATATTAAAAAAAAATTAAATTAGAATTACCAGCAACCGGTCGTAATTTTGCGTGTTTTAAAAATTTAAAAATATGTTGCTACTGACAACGTGCCTAATGAAATCTTTTAAACACGTTACTACTGACGACGTAAACTAATGAAAACATGTTATTAAACAGTCACTTTACAAACTTAAAACTGCCAACTAAAAGTACATTTTACACACTGTCGTAGATAAATATATTTTTAGAGGTTGTCTAAACTTTCGGAACGGAAATATTGTAATTTGAGTGTCTGTGACTACTACTTAAACGATACCTAAAACGTCGATTCTATACAATTTCTAAGATTTTATTTTATTGCATTAAATTTTCCATTTCTTACATAAGTATACTTAATGACGATTTAATAAATTCTATAACGATGATATTGAAATTTTAGCGCAGAATAAAATTTTAAGGTAAACCTATTTCTATTTTACCACTGCTTATTGATTGCTTTATGATAAATACTTTCCAGCTGAAAAAGACTGACTTGTTCAGAAAAGTAACTGAAAACGAAGAAGACAAGACAGGGTACGGAAGAATGAGATGCCCAAACGTCTGAAAGGACGAGAGCAGGTGTCTCCATCTTGTTAAAATGTGAACTGAAGAAGCAACTAAAAACTCGAAACAGATTTCAGAAAGAATATAATAATAATGACCTTACCGCTATGGAAATTAGAAGGTAACAGTAGGAATTTACGGGCCTAGTGATAATTCAGACCTATTTCGTAAAGATTAATTTGATCGAGACATTTCAAAAATACTGCAAACACAAACAGGACATCAGGAGATAATAATGACTGGCAATTCGAATGCCAAAATAGAGTCGAGAGTTGGTGAAATAAATACTAATAAAGAGAGAGACTAATCGGTCTCTGCAAAGAGTATCAACTAAGAATAACAAAAACATATTTATATATGGGAAAGACAATCATTAAAACGGACGATGTCATAGAATACATTATTATGAAACTATTATAAAAATCCACAAAGTTGTAGATTCCAAAGAGCAGCTAATTGTGGCTCAGACCACTATCCTTCAAATGAAGAAAATTAAAATATTTCATTTTTTAAATATACATGGTTAGTCATGAGTGGGTTATTTCTGACCAAAAGTTGAATGCAACCCAAAATACAAAGAACGCCTGTCACTCGATACACTATTTAATATGATTAATAAATTGAATTAAAGTCTCCAACTTTCTGTTTACATGTCATTGGTGGCACTGTAAGTCTATGTCAAATTCGAAGTTAGCAGGTTAGGTTGTGTGTCAGTTTGTGTCAAAACTGACGCAAAAACTAACCTGCTAACCTCAAATTTGACATAGACTTACAGTGTCACCAATTACATGTAAACAGAAAGTTGGGGACTGCCATTGGTGGCACTGTAAGTCTATGTCAAATTCCACGTTAGCAGGTTAGGTTTTGTGTCAGTTTGTGTCAATACTGGTGGCACTGTAAGTCTATGTCAAATTCGAGGTTAGCAGGTTAGGTTTTGTGTCAGTTTGTGTCAAAACTGACGCAAAAACTAATCTGCTAACCCCGAATTTGACATAGACTTACAGTGTCACCAATGACATGTAAACAGAAAGTTGAAGACATTGATTCAATTTATTAATCATATTAAATATTGCATCAAGTGATAGGCATTGTTTGTATTTTGGGTTGCATTCAACTTGTGATCAGAAGTAACCCACTCATGACTAACCTTGTATGCATATTTAGATTATTTGTGGAATCTTAATGTATGTTTATGGTTTGTACAAAGATGCCTTTATCAAATCACGACGACTGGAAGAATAGAGAAAATTAGAGAAATAAGAAAGAGTTAAAATTGAACTGTGACAAGCGGCATGAAACCTAGGAATTCACTCATTTGCCTATAGAAATGATCAAGCGCTTAAAAGTTATGTACATTATTCTTAAAACCTTTCATCTTCCTACCTCTTTCATATACGCAGGTAACAGCTGATATTTTCGTCAATCTTTTATGAGGTGTCCTATTTTGATGATGTCCAATTTTCGGCCATCTCAACATAAGCCTGTCTGATTTTATGTATATCCGGATACTCTATCTGCTGGCATTATTATTTCGCTATTTTCTTTTAAATTTTTTACATTTTTGGATATATCTGCGGTCTAGTACTGACTCTCCATCCTTTGGGCTTCTCTATCTAATTGTGTTTGTTTTATAAGTGTTGTCAGAGTGCTCGTTTCTATTGTCAACGAAAACTGCCCTATGATTTCTGTACCCGGGGCATATTACTATCGCCATATTGAATTTTATATTGCATATCATTTTTAACAACAGTTAATGACAGTAAAAATATTTGTCACTAAGTCACTGTACATATTTCCTCCAGAATAACAATCAGTACTAACTAATACTATAAATAATCACTAAACAACGATGCGTACAGCTGTTTCTAACACGCTTTTATGCTAACAATATTTAAAACACACCACTGACAGCTATTTCCACTACGTTTTTATGCCGACAGTCTACTAAGCATGTTTTGTTTAACAAGCGCACAGAAAATTATTTTACAACGCGCGCAGCTAGCTTCCGTGACTCACACAGCTGCGCGCTACAATGGCTACTCGTGAATAACAGAAAATGGCATAAATCCCCCTGGCTTTACCCCCCCCCCCCCAGATATTCCTGGTGATGTTTTTACTATTACTCTACCTGGGAACTTCTTTGTCAATCCCCTAAACCTATGATTCACCAAACAAGAATCTCGGCAGAACTCCATGAGGTCAAGCCACAATAACCAAACTGGTTTTCTCCAGGAGTTCCCCAGGAAACCCCAGGGGCGCTCACTGAAAGCTAAGGATCTAGGACAGTTCGAACCACACTCCGACTGACTCTGCAGACCCACTCGCTCTCATTAATTAGCATTAGTACTTAAACTACCAGTGGCATCCACGCCACTTTTATACACTTTCCTAAGCCGAATTATTAAAATATACTAACAAACAATAAAGAACACACATGTAGTAAAAGGTTGTTTGAAATATACACAGGCAAGTAAGGTCAAGTTCCCATTACAAAATTGCATTAGATGCAAATTTAAGGAAAACTTGCATATTATTTTCATATAGCGAAGTTTTTCAGTGTCATGTAACAGTTAGTCTAGGCTTTAATATAAAGAAGTTATACACATATTGCTTAAGTAATTGGGCGAGTAACATTTATCAAGGCATTTTGTATAATTCGTAATTTTTATATAACTCCGAAGAGTCAATATACGTAAGTATAGTTATTTCAACTTCTATGCCGATTATTGTTTAGAAACACAATTTTCTAAAAAACCTTAACGTTTAATAAAATTCAAAACTAATAATTGTTGAAATTATGATACTGTTGTTTAAGGAAACGTATCATTTGTTTTCTATATACGTTTCTGTTGGTATACTTAGCTTAGAGGGAAAGAATACCAACATTTATTAACAAAAATAATTATACTGTAGCCGTCATGTTTAAAACTTCTCATAGTTATAACTCTCCGTAATATTTTCCATCGTTAATATTTTAAATAGAACTAGTTCATTATTGCATGATCTAAATAAAATCCTTCGGACGATCTATATCCTAAATATTTATTACTGACAACATTCAAAATTCAGAATTTTGTAGTTACAGTCAAAAGATTTCAAACTGTTTGTTAAAATTTGTAATTGCAGGTTGTTCTAGTACTAGGCGTTGTATAATATGAAGCCCTAAAAACTAACATTTGAATTTACTAGATACCAACATGATTTAATTAAAATCTCAGGCAGCCATTAATTATTCGCTTATTGTCCTGAACTACCGCAGCGCTGAAATAGTAAAAAATTTATTGATCAAAGGCTGGACAAATTGGTACTGTTTTTTACAGAACAATGGCCAAATGCTCAAATATATGAGAAGATAATACCCTCTGCGGTGATATATTCGCCCACAAAACAACGAATTGGGCGTAGTATAATTAATGTCTCTAATTTTGGTTCTACGGTTTTCCAGTAAAAATAGCATGTTCCACTATATCCACGCCCATACCACATTTAATCACTTACATGATGTTCAATTTGTCAACGCTTTAAAACCAACTAATTCGTTATCTTTTAATGCTATCGCCTCCCTGATGGCTTAGGCACTGTACGATCGTACGTAGCTTCACTTTTTGAGGAAATTATTCCGCATGAAAATGTATTTAAATCTTCCACTCGCCTTGCGACGCCATTTGAACCGGCATTATCGACTTGAGGAGCTTTTTGAGGCAAGCGCGCAGTTTAATTAATTTCGCATACAATGAATCAAATAAGTTCGCTGCATCATGGAAAATGAACATGCAGCTGCAGTTTTGCTTGAATGCGATGCAAATCAGATTTAGCGGGAATTGTATAAGGGATTTGCTTCAGATTTTCTTCACATCTAGCTAGTTTCTGCAAATTAAATTACAGTTACGACCTTCATTAAAAATGCAGCACTAAAACTAACGCAAACGGTTTGATTGCCAACGATTTACATTCTGGATTTTATCGAAAGGGCGAAATGCAGTTACGGTTTGGGAAATGGGAGCGGGGATTTAATATTTCCCGGCGTAATTAGATTATAAGAGTTGAGGAAAGTAACGGCTTTAAGTTTGTATTAAAAGAGAAACAAATTTGAAATTTATCAAGTCTAAACTCATCAACAAGTCATTAGGTAACCTTCTTAATCACTCAACACGGAATTTATCGAATATAAAAGCCTGGGGGACTATAGAGCAGCTGATTCAGATTTCGTCAAGTCATCAATTACAGACAAAGTTACGCTTATGATTAATCACTACGTAGCTTGATTAGGGTAATTAAATCGCTAAATAATTGCCCATTATTCTCTACATAAAAACTAAACCCTACACCGAAGTGTCCATAAACAGACCTCCAGTTTAGTACTCCTAAACTCTGACTTTCATTTAATTTGCAGGTGCACAAGCTCAGGTTTTTTTATAATTTATATATATATTTGTCAACTATACTTTTAGGTTATTCAAACATAACACACTAGCACACAACTACAATTGGGTTGTCTTCTAGAGAGAGAAATTAACATAAATGGAAAACATACCTCCATGTTTCGTTCTGTAAATAAACCATCTTTGTGGTTAGGGTTGCTATGGAGGAAATCGCTTGACCAAAATAATTCTATAAATTTTCCAAAATTGGAACACGCCTACCTCAAGCTTAGTGCCCTTCCTTGAATATTAGATAAAGAGCTTTCAAGTAATTTTAAGCAAAATCTAAACAAAACTTTATTTTGCAATAACTTTTACTTATCTTCTATAAGATGAACGATGATATATACAGTGCGTAAATTAAGTATGGAAATGGTGGTATTATTTGTATACGGCCATAGATAGAACTCTGAAATTTGGTATAGAAGTAAAACATACGGTTCTCTACTAATATTTGTGGTTCCAATTTTTTTTATCGATCGTTACGACTGCAGCACGGACAATTTGATTATTTTTTTTAATTGAAATGGGGGCCGAAAGTACCATCATTAGAAAGCTGTTTTTGTGTATAATCCAACGATGTAGCACTTAATATGGCCGTTTTAAAAAATAACTTCACTGCCCCAAATTAAACTTTGAGAATATTACTTTCAACGGCTTGCTAGATATCTAAAAATTTAGTTGGCGGTGAATGGTTTGTTTTGTTTTTCAACTTTAAACAGTACATTTATGAAGAATACCCATTTAACCATTAGGGTATGTTGCATTAAATAAATTACATACTTCCGCATAACTACGTCTTCTATCACCATACCCTATCATCATGAGAATCTCTATTCTCTTCTTTCCTGTAAAATTTTTCATGGTACTTTCTCACTAACTACGCACATTCAAACAAGACTTATAATTTTTGACCTTCAATATTTGTTAAACAACAGTGGCATTGTTTTGTTTTCAGCGCTTACTATCGGTTTCAGTTATCTAATAAATTTTTATCTACAACCTTTAATTTGGTATAGTGAAGTTATTTTTCAAAACTGCCATATCAAGTGCTACATCGTTGGATTCTAGACAAAAACAGATTTCTAATGATGGTACTTTCGACCCCCATTTCAATTTAAAAAATAATACAGTTGGCCGTGCTGTAGTCGTAACGATCGATAAAAAAATTGGAACCGCGAATATTAGCAGAAAACCGTGTTTTACTTCTATACCAAATTTCAGAGTTCTATCTATAGCCGTATTCACATAATACCACCGTTTCCATACTTAATTTACGCACTGTATATTTGGTTACTCATAGAGTTTTTTATCGAGGGTGAACCAGATTCACGCGCACTGCGGCCTCAATGAGCCTATTGTGTAATTCCCAAATCCTGTGTGTGTGTAGTAGTAGTAGTATTATTTGTGAGGAGACTCACGTCTAGCAAGTAGGCCTTTATATGCCCTTTTTGCCAACCCCGTGGACAAGGTCTAGGCATGCAGAGTACCATGTACCTTAGTCTTACTTAGATTTTTTCCGAGACTAAGGAGTTCCAACCCTAGCAAGGGATCTTTTACATGCTACATATCGTAGATGTGTGTGTATGTTTTGTGTGTAGTCTTGTTACTCTACCTCCAAAGTCAGTCTTCAGACGAGAGAGATGTTAAGTGTATTCCAACGACGAATGTTCACCCGGCTCAGTATCGACCCAGTGGACTGCTGAAAAGGTTCCGCCTGTCTATGGATTCGAACCAAGGACTTGCTTATTGCAATTCTGGCAACCCAGCCACTACGACACCGAGGTGGTCTTCTCATGAATTAGTAGGAAAAACATGAATGGCGTGCGTGCAATTCTCGACAAATCTTTCATCATGGGCGGCCACGAATCTTTGGCCAGGTAATTTTAATGTTTATTGCTTTAATATTGGAAATGTAATTTTTCGCAGATTTTAATTATCATGGATGTGCTAGGTTAAGGATTATCTGTATGTATAAATCAAAACCAATTTTGTATATGTTTATAAGTAATGCTTGTGTACAAAAGTTTTTGAGCATATAAAAGCTCTACATAAAGTAGGGACTATTCCATCGCGCGACGTGACGTCACGAGCAGGTAGAATTCTGAAGGATTGTTTGTTACGATTGTTTGTTGCAGTTCTGGTATTCCTCTGTTGCCCGCATAAATGTATTTTTATTAACATTGTCGCGCATAAAAGTTCTCGAACGTGTCTTTGCTATGCAAAGAGCAGAATGTGACCAAAATCAATAAAGCTAACGACCACTGTAACAATTCTGGAAATTCCTAAAGCAAGTCACAGCTAACTTAGCAATCACGCAATAAGGAATGCTTCGGCAGATATATTTCCCAAGAATATGACTGAAAACATAGCCGCACACTATGAGTAAAGCACGTTGCAGTAAGACCCGGCATATTCATACGTTATATTTTAGACTTGCCCATGGTCGCAATCGCTGTGGAGAAACTGATTAAAACTGCGAAATCGAGTTGTGCAGGCTTTTCTACAGATGAAGATCGCACGTGGGAAAGGTGCATCGAATAGTCTCAGAAACAAGGTAATTGGCAAGCGTCGATTAACACAGGTACTCGAGGGAACAACACCAAACAGGTTAACAACAGTCCTGAAATAATGACAAAATTATCAAGCGACGTACAAGAGCGAACGCGGATTAGCCTACTAACGTTGTAAACCTAGCGTGGATCATAACAATTGAAAATAGGTGAACTCAAGACAATTCCTGAATATTACATTAATGTGCAGTCATGTAAAATTTACACTAATAAGCTCAAGCTTGCAGAAAAATCATCTGTTTAAGACATTTATTTAGGATTATTGTTAGCACGGATTGAAATGAGGGGAATGAGAGGGATCAAAAGGGTAAAAAAATACGAGTTACTTAAATAATATAAAACACCTGACCACGTATAAAATTTAAAGACGACGAAAAAGGGAACTGATGAGTGAGGTTTTAATAAACCATTTATATTCGTTATAGGGGGTAAAAATCCTTTCCTGAAGGTTAGTCGTACTGTTATCGATGTATTTTAAGTAAAATAGATGGAACCACAGCTTCTAGTCAAATAAACAAAATAAATAATGTCAAATATAAAAGCCCAGTAGCAGTCTGTTGTTTCTTAATGCATACCGTCAGAAACAGCAAACATTTGTGCATCCACCACTTCCATCCTGTTATAGAAATTATTCGATTATGGGATCGCCAAACATCGAGTAAGCAAACGTGCCCTGGTTTCCTTCATAAAGATTCAATAAATCATGTTTTCCTTTTCCATTTGCTACACGTTGTCAAACAAACCTGTAGAAACTTTCAATTTATGCATAAAGACAGTGACCGCGGGGACTTTTCCCTTGCAGCAGGTTACAGGCTAAGACAGCCCCTCAGTTCTTGTTCACCTCGTTTATTTTTGCGAAGTATAGCTTTGACAGGATGAAAAATGGTGACGCAAAAGCACTACAACTAGAAGTTGTGTTTAAAATATAAGAAAATATATTAGCAACTCTAAAGTATCATTAAATATACATTAAATTAGCCCCACGCTGTTTCCGTGTGGGTGGCCGGCGAAAAGTCCAACTTCTGAGCTTTCCAATCAACATGAAATATTGCTTCGTGGGGTTTTGTCACCTCGTTAAGTGAGCCAATTTCTCTATTATTTTACACAGCCCCAACTTTTAATGGGGTTACTGCGAGTAAGATAATATATAGGAAAACTCCAAGTCGCAATTTCGAAATTGCAATTATTAATACAACGCCTAGAGTAGGCATGAGACAATGTATTGATTAATTTTGTAAGTAGAAATACATAACTTTTAGCCTCTTTTACATTTTGGCCTCGAGAACTACTTAATAAAATCTTAATATTACGAGGAGAATATTATATTACCTTCTGGGCTAATCATCGCCTTCTCACATTATAAATAGTAAATAAGTAATATTAGTGTCTTGATAACGTATAGCTTGTAAGGAAACCCGGTCTTTGACAAAAGCGCTCAATAAACGCCTAGCGTTGCTTTGAAGTTTTATTCGCTGGGTAATGATGACTAGTCCATTTCACATTCCCAGTAGGAGATAAAAATAGTGTGTACCGGAGTATAATTACAATGAAAACACACACCGGGCGGTTGTGAATTGGAAGTACAGAGTCATATCCGTTTGTAATTTTTAAATGTCATAATTCTGCCACTAATGATAAAACAGGTTACATGTTAATCATAGACGTGACTAGCGACTTTTAAAACCTCCCCTAATTAACTTTTTCGCACTACACCATTCTTGGGACATGTTTCGACAGTGTAGTTTCAGACAGTTTCAAACTGCAGCGAATAATTCATGATTGATTATGACAAACAAACCCTAAGCTCGGTGTTGTTTAAAATAACTAGAAGCACCCTTACGAAAGTCCGAAAGTGTGAGGGACGAAAGCAGGCACGACACAAGATATCATTCTGGTGCGGGTTTGAATGGGAAAAATTATACGAGCAGACGAACCTGAAACTTGGGAATTTCTAAAATATGCGTCATCTACTAAAATTTGTAATTTAAATTAAGTTGCTTTAAACCCCCTAATCTTGTCAAGGCGCCACTTTCCTCTTGTGATTACTGCTAAAATAGCTACCCTGTGTATACTTAGCCCTATTGTTGTATTTCTAAAATTTTATACCCCACGCTGTCCCACCCTTGCAAACTTACTTCTTACTTGTATTCAGCCGGCATCTTAGCTTTTTCGTCAACATTACACATTCTAGCTGAAAATCGACTACAACATTTAAACAACTAACAAAGGGTTAGCGAACGTTTCCTTATCAAAGTGGAAGAAATACGAATGGTTCTATTTGTTGGGTGCATTTTACATTAATATGTTGTTCGAGGCAAGTTTGTTTTCATTTTGATGTTTTCACGTATGATTTTATATGGTCTCTAAATGTAACGTAAACGTTGCTAGTGAAGAAAACGTTTCTATATACTCAGACTTGGATATACAGGGTGTCCTAGAACTGCCTCCCCATAGAGTAATGGGGGTATTTGGGTGAATGTATCAATCGGGATTTTGGAGAAAAAAAGTCCTATCTCAAGCGATAACCGAGAAAAGACATGTTAAAATTAACCAATCAGGGCTTAGTACCATCAAGGTAGGATGACCGGAATTACGTTGCCAGGGTTTTGCGATTATTCGTTTTATTAAACTCTCCTATCCATAAATCTAGTCTACCACAGTTGGTGCTTTGATTTTTGCGAAGTCATTATTTATTTTTGCTGTCTAGCAACGTGTCGGATATTCAGTAATACCTGAGGGCCGAGTTTCTGAGATTGGTGCAATTGAAAACTCTATATCTCAGTTATTTTGGGTAGTAGGAAAATTATTTTTGCGTTCTTGTAGTCTCTTTTGCTGTCGGCACATGCTTGTTTTCTATGGGGAGGCAGTTCTGGAACACCCTGTATAGGAGGGCCAACGGGTGCGTCAACAGGTCACTTGTACCTGTGCCTCAGGTTAGCCATTTTGTCACCTCCACTTTTCTATCTGATTTATTTGGAGTCTCTCTCGTTGCATATGTGGATGCAGAAATTACGTTTATAAGTATAAATATTCGTTGCATAATCATTTCATTTGTATCCAAGACTAGAAAAGTGTGAGGTCACATTAAGATTTTACGTCGCCACTGGCTTCTAAATGGACCTGGCAGCGGAAGTGCAGCCCACCCATCTGATATTTCAATCTCGTCTCGTTGGAGTACCGCGGAATTTCAAATCTATGTCCCACCGGATATACTTAGAGAAACTCTCGTAAGACAAAGCAGCCGTGAAAAGTTTGCTATCGTATCGCCTGTAGAATAACTTCAATTCACACGTCGACAATCTTGAAGCTACCCATTTTGGTGGAAGGCCAGCCGTCAAGTCGTCCGCGATTTTTGACCAACTTTTGGTCTCTAGATAAACACTACAGCCAGTCAGATTTTAGTATCTTGCCGTCGAATGATTCGCTAAACCCAGCTAAGTTAAGCTTCTTTTTATTGCGTGTGCAATTTACCGTCTTTTTGAAATAAGTCATAACTAAGACTGTTTGTGTAAATTATCTCCAATTTCTTTTCTTGTTCTTCATCTTGGAATAGGCCGAGGGACCTGTTTAAACTAAGACTACTACTTCTCTTACTATTCTGAGGCTCAGCTATCTCCCCATCGTCTTGGTAATCTTTCAGGTAGGGGTGCTGTTATTAGTTTGCTGTTTCTCGCTATTTTGGGGAGTCTGTTGTTAGGCTTTCTTCCCACGTGTTTATTCCAATCTCTACGGCGTTTTCTCGTCCATCTTAAAACGTAAACGTTGCACATCTCTCTAATAATGTCACTTTGTATTCCGTGGTAGAGTGTGTATCCGGTGATGCAATTTTGCATGTATTTTAATATGTAAGTTGCATGTTGTGAATTAGGTCTTGGAGAGTATCCCTTTTCGAAGTACAGTAGCGACATTGACCCTCTGCACCAGTGTATCAAGATTGTATTCCCCGCGGAACATTTTGTCAGACAAGGGATTTTACTTATCGAGCCACGTAACATCATGAGAAGCGGGTAGTACTCTTAGGGATTGTTTGCTATCATTAAAGTCCTTGTTTTCAATAGGGGCCGTTTTCCATGTAGTTTTGTGAATATTATTACAATAGAGATCTTAACCTTCGGATGACCAGGTAAGGTCACTATGTGAACCCAACGCTTATTTATTTATTGTATTTATTAGAAAAACTGTTTTTGGATTAGGGTAATTAAATGACCCCACGTCAAAGGTATAACACGGTGTACTGATGTAGAGTGCAACTATTCTTTTATGCAGGTTGGAAATTAGTCCTGTATATAAGAGCGTTGGAACATGCTGTGATTTCTTGCGACATGTTTGTTTAGTTTTGTATATATCAGTTGTAGGGTTGTAGTTTTGCATGCAGTTCATACTTTTATGATGTCGCGTATACCTTAAACTCAAACCGAGCTTGAAGGATTGGCGAATGAAGGTTTACACCATGTTTTTGATGAGTTAAAATTATCAGAAAATAAAGACGTGTTACTTGCCTACAATGAAAGTGATAATGCCAACGGTGCCGATGGTAAATCGTCTGACAGTCCCGATAGTAAATTATCTGACAAAGAGGACGAAAATTGTGGAAATACTGTTTTGACCAAAGATTGTACACGTTTGTCAAAAATAAAGCATCTGTCAGGCGGCGTTCTGCACGAAACATTTTGACCGAGCTACCTGGACTAACAAAGTATAGCTAAAACATTACGATCCCTTTTTTATTCTGACCAGTATCTACTTTTAATTGCTACTATATGATGCTTGTACTTCTAGCTATAGTTCAACGCAAACCTTGAAGCAGTGTGGACGCTACGCGTGTGCTCTATTATCAGCTTTACGGTGCAACGTTCGATTAGATAACTAATAGCTATCAGTCTTATCTCACTGTGAGTAAAAATTTAACAGTCTGACTATTTATTGTTTATTGTTAAAACCTTAAATCACGATCGACAGTCAAACTTCCTCTAATAATGAAACCGAAGTGCAAAATCAAGCGCTCAAACGCAAATCCGATAGTTTAACGCCACCCGTCAACGAGGTACAGAAAGATACCTCTGGTCAACAGACGAGCTAATAAAGCAAAATAAATTTTTAAAATTATCTCACAACGTCGAGGATGAAAGCACAAACAAGTCAAGTGTTAATGCAGCGCCTCAACAAACAACAGAT
This sequence comes from Agriotes lineatus, assembly GCA_940337035.1. Taxonomy (NCBI): domain Eukaryota; kingdom Metazoa; phylum Arthropoda; class Insecta; order Coleoptera; family Elateridae; genus Agriotes; species Agriotes lineatus. The sequence goes on along the minus strand of OW679197.1, from coordinate 116,551,088 downwards.
GTTCAAAAAATTAAAATACCACCGATCTACTTACCAAACCAGATAAATTATACCGAGATAATCGCAGACATTGAAACCTTGATTAAAGGCACATTTAAATTCGAGACTTACTTAGAATTAACTTAACCCAAGAAGATGACCATCGGACCCTCACACAATTCTACAAAACTAACGAAATCCCCTACTATACATTTCGAAATTCCAACTGCAAGACCCTATCAGTCGCAATTAAAAGCGTACCGTTGTCCCTCACCAAAGAAGAATTCAGCAAATCCCTTAAAGTACTACCTATCATTAATGTAACACGATTATTAACGAAGGACAAAAAACCATTACCAATATGTGCAGTGGAACTAACGAACAACGATGAAGGCAAAACAATATTTAGTCTGAAACAAATATGCCACTCCATTGTCACAGTAGAATTGCGAAAGAGCGCCACAAATATAACTCAATAGCACAGGTGCCAGAAATTTGGTCACACGAAGAATTATTGAACCCTCCCGTACAAATGCGTCAAATGTGCAGATTTTCTTAATCATACCGCTTGCACTAAAACAACCAAAGAAAACCCGACATGTGCAAACTGCGGTGAAGAAAGGGCAGCCAGTTATAGGGGATGCAGCCACCACAAGGAACTCCTACAAAAACGATCAATTCAACCACAACAACGGCATTGTTAACGACAACCAAACGTTTGCCAATCCTGTGAGAAACCTACTAAACAACACCCCACTTACATCAGCTAGTACATCACACCTATCGCCCGAAATTACTCCTTCTAGCAATCTCATCAAACTCTTAACTGATCTGATAACCCCATTCCTCCCCCAAATCAAAACCTTTATAATCAACACTATTTTACCCCTCCTCCTCAATGGATCCTAAACCGCAACGAACAATCAACGTCTCAACAATCCTTAACTGAAACACCAACGGCATAGTCACACAACGCTCTACGTTTATAGCTTTCCTAGCTAGACACCAAGTCAATATAGCCTGCGTCACAGAGACCCATTTGACCGAAGGTGAACCCTTCAAAATCCCAGGATTTCAAGTTTATCGCAAAGATAGGAATGCCCAAATAGCTTCTGGTGGAGTGGCAATCATTAAACCAAACGTTGCCCACAATCCCATCGCCAGACCCCTCGATATCACACTAGAAACCACGAAAATTCAAGTAAAGTTATGCGACACAAGCGAACTTACCATTATAAGTGCCTATAGGTAACCAAACAAAAAATTAATTGCAACCGACCTCGGCACCCTATTTAATACTTCTCAACCTACGCTCATGATAGGTGACCTAAACAGCAAACTCGTAAATTGGGGTTACAGAGCAACCAACCCAGCTGGTATTTTATTAGAACAATACTCAACAACCTACGGATTACAAGTACTAACCCCAGATGAACACATCTACTACCCATACAGACCCGGACATACTAGATATCATCCTTCAAAAAAAAAAATTACCAAGCCCGTTACACAAACAGTAATCTCCGAATTAAATTCCGATCACCTGCCCGTATCTCTTTCGACAGTTCACCTAAACCCAAACCTCCCCGACTAACCAATGGACCAATATCATGGGATCTCATCCAAGTAACATTGGACCAATACCTCACCAAGATGCAACCCCTTTCTAGCCAAGAGGATAGTGACATAGCACATAGCCTCCACAACCAAACCAAGACATCCTAAACCCGACTGCAATACCCAATACATAATTAACCTAATCAAGCAACGAAGCCAAACCAGAAGACTTTGGCAACGAACGAGAAGCCCAGAAGTCAAGAGACAGCTGAATAACCTAACCCATCAACGAACTGGATGAATACAGAATTCAATCCTACCGTACTTACATCGCTGCTATTGGCCCCGGCGACCCAGGGATGTGGAAAACTACGGAAAAAATTCTAATAGCTCCCCAAAAGATACCTCCGCTCAAAACGGACAATACCACCTTATTCACTGATAATGAAAAAGCCACCGCTTTTGCCAATCACCTCGAACGAACGAACCCAGCACTCTCCTGCACTCCAACCCAAATGCTACATATAAAGAACTAGATAGAAACACATCCCCCACCTCCGCTAACTTTTCCAATCCCACATCCCCTAAAGAGCTAGCTAAAATCATAAAGACGTTACCTAAACGTAAATCACCTGGCCACGACTTATTATCCAACTTAGTCCTTCAACACCTAACAAGAAAATGTCTCTCCTACCTAGCCACTCTATTAAACGCTTGCCTGCACCTAGGCTACTTTCCTCTAAGCTGGAAGCATGCACATACACCTCTGATATTCCAAAAATTCCAGCGATACTCGCTACTTTCGCCGACGATACAGCTATTATAACACAAATCTGTAACTAGCTATACATAATCTGCAAATTCAACTGACACCTTCAGTAAATAATTTAAAGATTGGAACATCAAACTCAACCCCAGCAAATGTCAATGCAAGATCTTCACCTTACGAAAAATTGACAACCCGCTTTCTATTACCATCCATGGAATCGACATACCCTGGAATCCTAGAGACTCAGCTATCAAATATCTGGAGTATACTTAGATGCAAGATTGACTTGGCGCTCCCATATCAATCAAAAACTAACCCAATCCCACACCACACTTTATCCCATTATCAATCGCAAAACCCCACTCCAACCTGAATGCACCATCCTCCTATATAAATTCCTCCTACGTCCCCTGCACTTTACGCCTCTCCTGTCTGGAGCAACACGAGCAAAACAAATATACTTAAACTTCAACGATTTCAGAACAGGGTCCTGCGAATCGCAGTAAATGCCCCATGGTGTATCCGAAACGCACGACTCCACCATGAATTGGGTGTCGCCAAGACTATATTCTCTCGAACACTAGGACCTTGTCAGGCCATTTTTTATTTTTCCTTAATTCCTATAGCTGCATAACCATTTGGAGCAGTTTTGGTACAAAGTTGGCGGGTCCGCCTGTATATCGGTGCCGTTTCGGTAATATTTTATCTTATAATACTTCAACTTTTCGCATCAAACAAAAATTATAACCCGTACGTGGCTCTTGGTTTCATTTAACAGTCTGGCATTTCGCGCGAATTTCTATGCTGCCCCATCGCGTGTAACAACGCTCGTTTTTAATATTTTCCAGAAACACAATCAATGGGAGCGCGTGAGATACCTTTCTCGAATTTTAAAAACATCACTCGATCTCTATCGCACCGAGGCGGCTTTGTCGTCATCGGGCGAAGTTTCTGCGTTCCTATTGGTTACAACTGGCACGCACGAGACAGCAACTGGGGCTAAAATCGTGGCTTGTGGTCTTTTCGAGGAATCTGTTCTTGACCAGGAGTGAGAGTGGGCTGTTGTGTTTCGGGGTGCTGGTGGTGTCCGTTTTGTTGGCTTAAGCCACTCGTTAGTTATGGAGGTTTGTTATCCTGATTAACCAGTGGTTTTGGCCGGGATTCTCCCGAGTGAGGTCACGCCGATGTTTACAATTGCCAAGAGGGCAGAGCACAATTTCGTCCCATGAGTAAGGCAAGGGATCTCTTGGACGCCGCTACTTCCACCTATATCGTTTCAACAGCAGTAAAGCGACAACCGACGCCCGTCGACAACAAGCAACGCCATGTTTTGAGGCTGACCCACTAAATAAGGTAGCGTGCGCTGTGTTGTATCTAACATTGGTGTAATAAACTTGTTAGCCACAAGCTGGCTTTGCATTGCAATTAAAGCTCGCATATTTGCCGTCCGATGCTTCATTCAAACTTGGTGCATTTACGTAGAAATTTAACATCTGTGTAATAAACTTGTTTGCCGCAAGCTGGCTTTGCATTGTAATTAAAACACAAGTTGGTTCGTTCGAGCCTGGTACATTCACGTACAAATTTAGCATTTGCGTAATAAACTTGTTTTGCCGCCAGCTGACATTTAAATATCACTGAATTTGATTTATCATCCGCCTGCCGTTTAATCAAGGCGAGGTACACTCACTTACAAAAGTTAACCTTTTTTGTAAGAGTCAACGCTAGGGGCTTTGTCCTCTTTAGTTGTGCGTAATAGTTATTAGTTATGGCGTCTCCCAGCTGGGTTTCATTCCTTTTTGCATTTACCCCTTTATAATTTGCCAGATTGTTGTACATGCCGACCACGTCGGCACAGCTGTAAAGTTTCGGCCATGTGAGGTGGCCTAATAGATAGGTTAACTATAAATGACTTATGATTTTCCCTTGTTATTGTGCATGTTTGATTACAGGGTGACTTAGTCACTGTGTCAAGATCGATGTAAAGTGAGGCCCGAAGGTGGTGAGTAAGCGTAGCAGGTAGGTTGGCGCGCTTGTCGCTACGCTCCTGTCTCCAGAGTTAGTATTTGAGTATTTCTGTCCCGTCTTACTTTCAAGGTTCGGTTAAACGTGGGTTCTCCCCTATTAAATCTAGTGGCGCCCATTTATTTTGTAACAGCCTATACATATCGACACGCTTGCCCTGTGGTGTCTCGTTTTTAGGACCATGCCCATCTCCCTGAGCGTATTCGAGCCATGGCCTTTAGCCTATTTTGTAGCGATTTCCAGGGTAAGTGTGCACGCTTCCCGGACTTGTTTAAGAGTTTGACACTCACTCATCCGTGAGTGTCGTTAGATCAGTTTGATACTGCAACAAACTTCTTCTCAAACATTGCCACCTGTGAAGGGGATATTTACTACAATCTTGGGCAGCGTAATATTCATCACAGACTGAAGAGAAAACTCCCCCAAGATGTTATCTCAAATGAAGAAAACTAGCCTTGCAAACTTTTCGTCCAGAACACATATTATGTATATATGTCATAGTCACAGTAATATTTAACTACTCAAACCTGTCATGTATAACACTGTAATGTTGATCTGATAAATGCTTTAATAAAAAAAACTTCTAGTTATACGTATGTAATACTCCACGTAATCATTCAATAAAGATGATTAACTTATGCACTTATGGGATCACTCAGTTACCCCACCTGGCTTCTGGTGTTTTACATTTCACCTAGTCATGTGAAGGTTACATATAATGTATGATAAGCTATTTCAGAGATCACGAAACCGGGTGCGTGAATTTTTTTTTTGTTAGACTTTCCCCATATAACATCATAAGTATTTCTCCCCGTACCTTTCCAGTTACAATTATTTTGATTAGCGCGGGCGAGTCTCTCTATTCTTTAAACATAATAGCCATCCCACTAAACTACTGGACCTCTGATTAGACTTATTACAGGTCACAAATGGGGTTGGTATTACAACAAAGTACAACAAGTGAAATCAATACGACAATAAAGAGCACAAATAGGTAAAAGTATAAGGTACAATTTATACAAATAAAAGAACAAGCAACTATTGCACCCGCAGAAGTTCAAAGTAAATAAAAAGGGTAAGGTCATGTCGTAATGAATAAACAATGGCATTATGTTTACATCGAAGCAAGACATATCAGGACAAACTGAATATTTCTAAAACCACCTCTTCATTTAAAAACAAATAACCGGAACGCGATAAGAGAGGTAGGTTGACGGGACATTTCACAGAGGATTTCCCCCGAAATTAATGTGTTTTAAATAAAACAGGCAGTGATGGAAATAAAATACAATAAATCGCTCAGTCCAAATAGAATATTCATTAAGCTAGTAAGATGTGCTCAAAGATGCCGTCTAAAATCTCCCAGAGAGCTTTTTAATAAATATTTAAGTTCTTGATTACTGCTACAAACATGAAAAATACGCTTGTGACTTTATACATATATCAGTCACATGCCACAAGTAGTGTAAAAGACTCGATCCGTAAAAGAAATTGCTACATATTTAACAAGAAATTATGGATGACCCTAATTAAAAACACTTCAATCTGTCAAATCAAAGGGAAATTACAACATATACTATCTATATAATAAATTAATTGCTTTAGTAACAAAATTTAACTTACGAACCTATAATAAACTTTTTCAAAGTGACTATTTTGTTCACTCGCCAAAATATCATCAAATTATGTTTTGTGGTAGTTTATTGCCGAATAGGATATTCCCAAAACGAAATACCTAAAAAGTGCCCGGAGGTTCGTTTCATTTTCCGCTGGGAACCGGTCCGCTGTATTTGCATTTACACTCTAATTCTCTACCCAAACCAGAACCGGCTTAAGGGCATGTCGGGGGTGAGCTCTATTAAAAATTTTCAATTTGGCTTTTGCACTTGCCGATTAACACAGCTGAATTTTGTTAGCGTTAGTAAGGCCACGTTGAAAATTTCAAGGTTGGCTAATGAAGTGAACGCTGGTGTAAGGAATTAAACGCTTAGCTCGAATTTCAAATGATATCCGAAAAAGGCGACTTTTAAACCTTCCTCAGCTTTTAGTTTAAACTTTTTTAGATGTAAAAACAGCCAGGGATTTTCTTTGTGTTTTACATTATGGCGTATATCAAGAACAACATGCAACAGCGACTGTATTTTTTGAGCAAACATGCGAAAACATTCAGACTTTTTCGTGTTTATGCCAAGTAAGGAACTTAATCCCAGTTTTAATTTTAATTTACTGTCACATACGTACCTATACTAAATATTTACACGTAATTAGCATAACTACCCCTTCAGTATGCAAATTATTTTTATTACCTAAAAATTACGAAAATTAATCCAGACCATTTATTACTTCCATTTCAGTATAATATATTACTACAATTTAATTTCAGCTGGTTAAATAACTCAGTTGATTATTACAGCATTAGTAAATGAGAGATGTGTATGAAGGAACTTTGAAATTCTGGCTTTCTTAATGCTTGACTTTAGTTCAGGTTTAAAAACAATCTTACCTATACAGGAACGCCATAAAAGTCCACGTGACCAATGACATTTGAAGATTTAGTGAATTTAATTTTCTAACGTTGCATACAAATACCGATATGACATATTTGATCATTAACGTTCGTAGTGTAGTTTTCAATTATCAGGTGGTGTTAATTTTCTAACACACTGAAATTTCATTGTTGTTTCAGAAAAATCCTAAAAATCTTGACAAAATAGGTTGCCTATTCAAGTTGATTCATAACTAGTTGAAAAAGGTGACACAGGTAAATTCTTGAGTCAAAATGATGATATTAAGCTAAACATAACTTACTAGAAAATTGTACTCCCGATTACTTACAGCCCCTTGAAGATCGAGAAGAAAAAACATAATTTATTATTGAAGAATAGCTTCATACAGAGTACGCATATTTGGGATGTGTGAATATCTATTGTTGAGTAATACACTGTTTCAGCTAATCACTACTCTATTTTTTACCGCAATATTGTGTATCACTCTGTAGCATTAAAATGTTTAGAAATTACGATAGACCAATTTCATCTACAGTTCTTGTTGTCCCTTTAATTTTTTATTGGTATTTTTGTTTACAAAATAAAGGAGCATTTAGCTTTTCACCAACGATTAAAAATATTGAAAATTATCTTATCCATGAATCCAATGTTTATTCTTAGCAATTTTGTTTCCCATTCCACTAAACATTAAAACATTTGTTAATAAATTGTTTTTGATTAACGTTTAATCCTAGCTATAGCAGTGTTTAGCTGCAACAACAACCCCTATGCATCAATTTCTATTAAGAAAGTGCGGGTGTATTATTCAACAATAAATACTCACTGAATTTAAATATATCGTTTCTTTTTAACCTTTAAATGGCTGTAGGTAATCAGGAATACAACTTTCAATCTTCTTTTTTTGACTCCAGGATTCACCCGTGCCATTTCTTCCAACTTGTTATGAATCACTCGGTATTACGTGACCACATGGTCTTTAGTATTTTTCGATGTTTCTGTATAATTCTTTTCATTACTATCTTTCAATGTAAGACTTCTTTCGAAGTTTCTGTGTTTCATTACGCGCCATTTTGTACTATATTCCTCCATACTTTTTTCGTGGTTTGACTTTCCGTTCGGTATATTTTCCACATCTTTCTCCAAAAGCCGCTTTTGGTTTATGTTGACCATCATCTACTCTTCCTCTCTCCATCCTTTCTAAAAAAAAGAAGCCAGCTATCCCAGATTATATCGTGTACTCCAAAAAAAAAAAAAAAACTCATTTGCAGCATGCCATGATTAAATTAAAGTTTGCCGTAACTTGAGATATACCCATTGATGCAAATGAACTACCAAGTCAAAGAGAACTATATATATTACATCTTGACCTTGAATTATTTTCCTACAAATATACAAAACACTTAACAAAAACCATTTTTATTGACCGTTATGATTATTACACTCGTTGTTGTGTACATGCCATCTTATTTTCCTTTTTGCTTGATACAATTATACTTAATTCAGTGTAAACTTTTACCTATCACAGTGACAGATGTGTTCATAAACAAATTGCAGTCTGACATTCACCTACAGACTCAAGTTAAGACATGATTAGATTTTCTATATTTCTTTCCCAGGCCTACTCTAAATGAGTTTTTTTTTGAACACACGATATTTCGTATCGTTCTAATTAAACAGAAATGTCACTATTATCACTTCAGGAATTTTTGCTTTCCAAAAATATCTTCCTCACTGCAATGAACATGCTGGTGCCTTTCACTACTTTTATTATCCACGTCTTATGGAATTTACATTTTAAACTTATTTTTTGTGCACTATCCTTAGTTTCTATCTGATGTTCTTCTGTGATAACGCTTTCTAGTGTCTCATTCTGCTACCAGTAAATCGCAGTTTACGGCAAGTAACAAGCTTAAAGGTTGTTCAGTGGCGCAGTGAAATTCAAAACGATTGTACCTTGAAAAATACGGGGATATAGAGTCAAATTCATCTTACTTTAGAGCGTCAATGTGATGGGATGGATGCCAATAATGGAGGTTGCACCATGGAGCACCTGAGCGGTGGAAAATGTAGGCGGCGCTAGTTCCAAGAATTGTAACCTCACCTCGTGATCTTTGGAACAGCTTATTGGACTTCAAAATATGCGCTTTACAAAACGAAATCTCACAGAAACTTTAGAACTCGATGAAGATAACGTTTATAAAGATATATTTAACCGTGCCAGCTTTACAGTTGTGACCGCAATACAGAAGAATGTTTACCTGCTCGTGATAAGAAAAACCGTTACATGTACTTGTCTGAGGAAAAATTCCGCTTGGGAAGGTAATATTGATGCATTAGTGTACAGCAATGAAGACGTTGTTACGTGTTGTTTGTTCTTTAATTGAAAATTAAGTCGATGTCCAAGAATTAGCTCGAATCGCCTGCAATTTTTCATGTTCTGTGTGTATTTTTGAAAATCCGTGAAGCCCTAGGGGGATTCTAAGTAATTTTGAAAGAATGTCAGTACGATTTCCGTGGGCCATTTTATAGCGCTGATCGTGTGGGTTTGTGCCTTGGTGCTTTTGTGTGATTTTGATTTTGCTTCACCTAGATAAATAATTTCTAAATTATTGTGATACTTATCGCTCAGGCTTAAGGAATTGTATGTGAAATTGCTGAAATAAATTTAGTTATGCTAGGATATAACTTTATTTCTGTGCAATAACTCTTGGACAACTTCAAATTGTGTCTTTCCGTTCTGCACATCGCCTTTAATGTTGTGTAATTTTAGGTCTCTTAGTATCTTTTTAGTACGTCACTTTGCATATATTTCCTCCTGGGCTCTGATGTCACCTAGTAGAACACCTGGAAATAGCTTGTAGGGAATCCAGTGCTTTTCAATCACTGCAGCTGTTGTCGAGAATTTCACACATGGTTTCTTCCTCGTGTTCCAACTAGAGAAAAGCCTTTACCACCAGACCTTACACACTTGCCTGGTCGGATTCTCCGCAGGAATCCCAAGAACTGAATCCTCCACAGCTTCTTCAGGGGCGCTGGCCCTGCTATATCCCAAAAGTATCTTCATCGTGTAAAGCTCGCGTGCTCCTATCGTATAAATTCTCAAACTGTCAAAATACCATTCGTGTAGTTGCGATTATATTGGAAGTGTTCTTACATACGGTTCGCTCTGTCGAATTTCTGACCGATGCTAAAGAGAAATCTCGAAACAACAATGAATTTACTTTGAGCTTTAGTAATTAGCTTAGTTCTTTGATTATACATTAGAGTGACGCATTTTTCGCGGTTTTTGGTTACAATCAACTCGCCGAATGATACGTTCCATCACGTTTTCGTTTGCAACTAATTATGCGAGAGAATACTGAAGCGAATTGAAAGTTATTTATAATCGCCTAAACACACCACTTAAAGTGTGTAGAAACTATATTTAGCATACAAACCTTTATGCGCGGGTTTTCGCGTTCTAACAACTTAGATCTCTATGGGACCGTAGCTCGCGTTATCTGCTTTCGCTGGTTTATCTTATATCGCTCATGACAATTGACAATTGCTTTCATTTTACGTTGCTCATTAAATTATAAAGCATTCAATAACTATACAATAATAAAGCAGCTTAAAACAATGTTCCTAAAAGGAGTGATGGTTTCGTTTTATCATTGGAATTTCGGTTTCTTACAAAGGTATTTGCAATTCATTTGTATATAGTCCAGTTTTGATTGCAGTTGTACTACACACTAGTCAAGACTTGAAAGGAGTAATTATTATTATAAAACGTAATATAAAAGTTTAATTCTCACACATTTGGCCATGTAGCTGAAAACATGCACAATGTAAAACTGTTAACCTAAAAATATGATTTATGACAATTAGAAAAGTCATAAAGAGTAATAAAAGAAAACCATATATTATCATTTGTTTGATAACCATTGGTTTTGGCGGGTAGTTTAAAAATAAACAGAACAAATGGGTTGTATAAAAATATAATGAATTGACAGAAGTCCCAATTGAAATTGCATTTAATAGTAAATTTTAGACCTTAATGTACTGGTATGTACCCGTTTATATTGTCATACACCTAAAAAGTGTGATAGACAAAATATTAGTGCGAAATAAAAAACTTAGTGAGTGCATCGATTACTACTATACAAGGATGTGCTACCAACCACAACGAGGATAGCTGTAGCAAAAATCTGGCGAATAGAAGATTATAGAAGATAAAGAGCTCGAAGGTAGAAGTTTACAAAAGTGAGTCTATTAACCTTCAACTTAAAGCAAGACACATATAAAAGGAAAGTAGTAATATAAAATATATCTGCTACTTACAGAGTCATTAAAATTGAATACAATTGAATCATAAATTAGATAATAATAAAATTTGTAAACAGACAGTAATATTAATCTAAAATCAATTCAAATGAAATTAAATATTTACCAAATATTATTAACAAAGGTGTTAAACGTATGATAAAGGCAGATATTAATTCTTAATAAATGTAATTGTCATATATCTTGCATTACAGTTATTCATAGTTTATGTCTTAATCTGATTTTAATAGTAACCTTGTACTGCCTGGCGGCATAGAAAATTATAAAAGTATGCTAAGTAGATTACAAATAGAGGAATTTTATAGCAAATTTAATTTACCTTCTTATGAGCGTCGCACTGCAAGCAGCGCTGCAATTAGCTTTAAAATTAAAGCGCCTTTAATAACAATAAACCAAACTAAACCCAATTCATATTAGCCTAACGTCATATGCAAACAATAACCACAACAAGATAACAGAAATACAAAGGTCGGCATAAAGCGAACGTAATTAGCAGTTATCATTTAAATTTATGCAGTTCGGTAGCCAAAGTTGGCCATAAACGCGACAATGAAATTAGTCCATAGTTCAATTTGGCTGCAAATGTCTATTCCCACGAAACGCATTTAGAAAATAGTCCGGAAAACCGGACTTTTAATCGCACCCGCCTGGAAGATCATCCGGGCATTAAAATTCTGGACGATTTATGGCGCGATTCTTCGGAGAATCCGTGGATCATGTAATAGAAAATTGTTGGATGTAAGGTTTACGGAGTGGTGAATAAATACGTACTTCCCTCAGAAAGTTTAAAGAGCTGTAGAATGCAAATCCAATAAAAACGGGGCAAAATTTGGAAATGGGAGCCGTAGGAACCCGCATAGGCAATCCATTTATGAATGAAATTGTTAGCAGGGAAGTTTATAAACACTCGCCCTACCTTTTCTGGAAATAAAAATTAACTTGCAAATATGCGAACGCACATGAATTAAATCTCGTACTTTTATTCCGCTGGCACGTGGGTATTTCACACAGTCCTTTATATAGCTTTCGCTCCTATCCAGAGGTCTTGTTCAGTGTTGCATGCTTTTCCCGAAAATTAAAACTTGGAGCAACTCTGCATCGGGGCTATTTATGTAATCTGATGCTCTCAGTTTGGATAGTCAAATTAAAATCGGTATATTGGCATTATTGGCAAGACCGACCGTTGTGGACGAAAATGAAGGATTTTATAGATCAAATTGATGCCTGTACATTATTGTTCCTATCTGCAGTTCTGAATTGCGAATCTAAATTGCGGTAGTTGAAACGCAATGGATTTTGACTTCATTGTTGTATTTGTATACAGTTCCGAACAGTTTTATTTTAACGGTCATGTTAGAATTTACTTAAGAGGTTTGGAAATTGCTAGAGATAACCAAAATATTTTTTCTTCGCGAATTCTCTCAGCAAATATCGCGCCAAATCGCTTCTTTTCCATATATTGAACTATTTTGGAATAAATATATTTTTTCACCAGCGGTCGTTCTGTTTTAAACTATCGCTTTAGGCAAACTGCCGACTTCGGAAACGTTAGGATGCTCGAGTAAGCGTTGAAATTATTCAGGAGATGCTGAGACCCCTTGAGACCTTGAAAAAGCTACTACTATTCGAATTCTTTCCCCGTTTGGCCAAATTCTTTATTTCCTGAATTAGTAGCGTTGCAGTGAGTGAAAATTCCCACTTAGACACATCGCTTTAAGAGGAAAGTTGTAAAGCTCACAAGCACAAATTCCTCAACATTTTCATTTCCAGGTCTAAAAGCATACGCTAGAGCGATTAGTTGGAGATTGTAAAAGGCTAAAGCCTATAATATAGTAGAAGAGCTCTTAAAAAATTAGCTACATAATGTAATCGTATTTTTGTCTTCGGATGCTTAGGCTTTCATAGCTTCAGGATAAGGATATTAGACGGATTTAGGAAAATAATAGATATTTGTAAAGCGACCATTGGACTTAGTTTTACAATTTGATAACATAAAAAAATAATCCATAATAAACTAAAATAATGGGCTTACAATAAATGAAACTGTAGTATGTGTTTGCCGACAGTATAATTTCAAACAACACCAATTGACAGTAGAATTCCAAATTATGGATAAAAACGAAGATCTAACAGATTTGTTGCTAAAATTCTAACCACATAACCTGAGTACATCTAATGTACACTTTATAAATTGTAGGTATAAAACAATTCACGTGAATATATATATTGTAATAGTTGCAGATCATGACTGCCAATTTATTATTTACAAATTAATTACCAAACAGAAAAGTAGTTTGAAGAGAAAAACTATCAAATTAAAAAGTACAAAGTGAAGAATTTAAACAAGATAACAGTTAGTATGAAATTAAATTTATGAGCTGAAGTCGTATTAGAATAAATTAACTGTAATTTGTAAGATTAATTAATAAAACATACTGTATATAGTTAACATAATCCGGAAGGTTAATTTTAAAACATTTAGATTCAAATTAGAAGTTACTATAGTAAAAATATGATTATAAACAACAACGCAATTTTATTCAAAAAGTATAACATGTTTTATAGTACAAATGAAATTTGAAGAATAAAAAATTTTATTTATTGACTGGGTGGTGGATTAAAGGGTATATTTAACTAAAATTATAAAAGGAAGAAATAAAAAATGAATTTTAAAACATACGGAAGATTAAAATGGTTAATAAACGATTTGGAGTAACTACAGATAGGTATCCTTTGATTTGGAAATTCGTGTGTGTTACTGTCAAGTTGATACATTTGCAATTGAGCTGAAATTGGGTGTATACTGTATCTAGTTGAATTTGACTCGGATGGCATCAGTGGTCTTGTGTGAAATAATATGTAATAATTGAATTGGATTAAGAGGGAGAACAGTTTTTGAGCTAGTGGCTTAGTAGCTGTTACAAGTAGATTGGAATTGCTGGTTGGAGTCCATACAAGGTACATTTAAAGCGAGGACATGTGGGTTGGAGTGTGAGACCTTAGCGGTGTTCGGCACCGTGGATTGTAGTGAAAGTGGGATTTCTGTTGAGGATCCAAATACAAGTGACAAGGTGGTTTGGATGAGTTTGTGCTGTTTCTGCAGGGAAGTTGTATTCATTCTACGTAAGGCAAGAATATCAGGTATATGTGAATTAAATAAACATTAATTAATTTCTACAGTAGAATAATTAGTTATACACATAAAAACTTATTTTCGTTAAGACGATAGAAATGATTTGTGTTGATTGAGAATGAGTTCAGTTTTTAAAATGCCATATTAATAATTTGACACAGACAATCTGAAATATCAGAAATAATTCTGACATAATTCGTTATTAATCAAAGTATTTGATAGTTTTTCTAATGCAAGACCTTACTTGAGAATTGAGATCATTATATTAATTGAGCTAGCCAAAGAAATCAATTATTTGATAAATTCAAATTGGAATTAGGGAAAAATTTTTTTTTTTGTATTCGCTCCCCAAACTGGTTACTTTGGAAACTGTCTAGGATCCTCAAAATGGCCATTTAGAGGCCTTGTACTTAAAGTCGTCAGGGCAACATTTTAGCGGACTCAAACATTAGTTGCCATGACGACTTTAAGTGCAAGGCCTCTAAATGGTCATTATGAGGATCCTGGACAGTTTCCAAAGTAACCAGTTTGGGGAGCGAAAAATACATTTTCGCACGGCCTCCTAATATAATGCCGCGTTAATGGTAATTGAAACTTCATATTATAATGTTTGGAGAGCTAATACAAAAAAACGTTGTATGCAACACGTCCTTGCTTTGAGGACTAGTTACATAAAGTACTATTATTAGAAGTATTTTGGCACTAAAGTAACTAATGTGTAGATATTGGCTTGCTAAAAAGAGTCAATACTAAAACAATATATTCACAATAATATATGAAAATCAGACATGCATTAAATGGAACTTGCATACGTTAATTAAAAGAAACAGCGAGATTTTGATAGCAAGTGTGAAATCTATTTTGAATGCAAATAACAAATGTATTAAGAACTGAATTTTATTGGCACTAAAAGAGTTACGCCAAGGAACTAATACTAGGAATTGAGGAAATAAGCGCCCACCATTTTCTGTATGGTCATAGGATTGGCATATTTTCGAAAATTTCGTTTATTTCTTCCACCTCAACCAGGTAAATACTAGACGTTAATAATGGCACTTTAAACAATTGTGTTATGAGAAACAATAAAGAACCAGTGATGAAAATTCAGTAGTTTACTTGTTTACTTTAAAGTCAGAATGTGGTATCTGCTTTGATAAATATAATAATTTAGTATTGCATTTCACCCTACACAGTGGATATTGTAAATTTAGCACTCCTGTTAAGCGGGAACTACCTTTCTATCGTCAGATTTACCTACGATAAGCTTACAGTTCCTCTGTAATACATAAACCTCTTATTAATTATGAATAAACGGGTCCAATTTCAGTTATCGTTCCATAAATGTAGCTGATTGAGCAGGCCTTGCCGTATCTATTTGGCACGAACTTTCGTCGGGTAGATCCAGCTTCCCGAAGTGCAGCCTATTCATCTGAAGTTCTGATCTTATATCGTTACAGTACTGGGGAATTTCACATCGATATCCGACCAGATGAACTTACAGGAACCCTCGTATCCTGACGTAGCCTTAGAGAAACATCTCATTGTCAGTGTATAGATCCACACAATTCCTTGTAACCAATATGTGAACTGTCATACTTTATTTGACAAGCCGGTGCAACATTGAAAGGTCTCCCATTATATGGTGTATAGAAAAACGCTGATTCCCGCTCAAACATACCCATTTTGGTTTCATCGACGCCCGTTCGTCAAATACAGCTTCCATATGCGAGCCCGTAGTTCTCGACCAACTTTTGGCCCCTGACGGGGCATTACCACATCTCGGAGGCTTTCCTTGATTATCGCATCTTGCCTTCACCTGAATCACTACACCGAACTAAATTGAACCTGTAATAAGTCAATTCTGAAGCATATTCCTGTTAGAAGTGCAATAACATTTTGAGCGCTCTGCGCCTCTCTATGTTGAATTTTTTCATAAGCAAATATTTGCTAAAGATTTTGTCTTATTACGCGACGTGACGTCACAACTAGATAGAATTCTTAGGGATTGTTTGTAACCATTGTTGGTTGCGGTTCTATGCTTGGGATGGTACTGCTTAGATGTATTTTCATAAATGTCAACTTAAACTTATTGTACTATTTTCATTTGTAAAACGACATATAGCAAAATTAGTTTCTCAGAAACTTTCTTAATATCTGGAGCTGAGCACGTACATCTTCCAATACCAAAAGGATCATGATCATTGTACGAATTTTTCCGAATACACCACCAAAATACAAAATACCGGTGTGGCCCTTGAATATCACGAATCTGTACCTTTATTTTTCGAATTAGGCACATCTTTTAGTTCAGTTTAAGGGTCCCCTCACGCTGAGCTACTGGACACCTTTAATCTGGTTATCTGCAGAACCGGGTTTCTCCAGGTTATAAAAAAGAAAAAATGGTTTAAGCTTACTGCAAAAACTGTAAACAAAATAGAATTATTTATATTTGCAGATTTAGGTCAACTCAAGCTTTGAATACTATATCTATCTCAATTTATAAAAGTTCAATGAGATACAGAATATGCTTTATAGAACAAAGGAATGGAAACCTTGTTTGATAAAGGGAAACAGCGTAATAGTAAACCAAATATAGAAATAAGGGTTCTGAAATGCGTTGATTTCTTGGCATAACTGATTATATGAAAGCGTACTCTATGGAGAAAAACTACATGTTGTTATAAATTATGGACAGGCGCACCTAACTAATTGGAAATGTTACAATGGTAAGTATTTTTTAAGTTAAAAAAAAACAGCAGAAATAAATCTCGAGTTTTGATGTAAAGGATGTGTCGACTGTAAAATATAAATGAAGCCATTTTCATATTCTGTGCAGTATTTGATCACATTTGATCTTACGATTTCTTACTAAATATAATTCAAAATAATTAGTAATCAATACCTTCAGAGTTATCGATATGATACGTGTCAAACATAATTTGAATGGGTCGATATCGATATAGAGAGTTTTTGGCCACAGCTCATGCAAACCTAAGGCCTTGTCTAAGAGCCTACTCCCTACACCATATTAATAGAAAAACCTACAAGAACTAAAAGTTATAATTTCTGCAGATGTTTCCAGGTTTTGTTCCGTCTTTCAAGTGACAATACGAAAATACAATTATTTCTGATATTAGTTTAAAACTGTAATCTTAATAAATGCAATAAAACTATTGTATTAACTACACGGTCCAGCAGATTACTGGCTACGGGGGCTTTCGCTACCATCTGGTGTGGATCGGGAAAGACGACGACGATGCATGCGACTATGGGGAGGGCTCGCGCGCCACTGAACCTGTGATATTTGAATTCCCGCTGGGGATTCAGCACAGAGGTCTAGCTAAGAGAGGTTTGGTAACAGCAGGCCCCAGAGGTCTGGAGTCACCTGGTTCGCGATGAAGATGGAATGCTGGTGAAAGCTTCAGTAACTGGCGTGAAAGATCGATTGCTGGTGGATCGCGGCTGATGTCGGACAAAGGGTGGAAGGGTAGTTTAGTAATAATTAGGATCATGAACTAAGAGGTATAACCAACATTCTAGTTTTGAATAATTTTTCGAACTCATTAGGCTCAGGATCGAGTAATTCAAGAATCAAACCAAATGGTGTGCACCGGCGGAGTTGTAATTTTTGCTATGAATAAATTGCAATTTTCTTCCCTATTTCAGATGCTAGAGGAAATAGCTCTAGATCGTCTCATATGCCTTTATTTCCTATTATGTATTTTCTAGTTTTTCGTACAACTTTCCATTATCCAGTTTTCTTAAATATTTACTAGTATAATGTTTTCTCTCCCTTCTTCTTCTCCCGTTGTTCTGGGCAAATCCTTAAAGCTAAGAAAAACATTTGTGACACACATATGTCTTCAGGATATCGTTATTATTCCACAACAAAAAATTAAAGCATTTCTTGAAATCCATTTATTGGATAACATTTTTGTCCGCCTCTTTACGAGTAGAAATAGTCAAAATAATACTCTTACGTTGACAACGAATTTAGAACACTAAATCGTTGGTCTAGAAACGCCGATAAGCTGAAAACTGAAGCAATCAAACAGCCATCTTGCCTGTCACTCCGGCAGGGTTTGGATAAACAGCAACTTAGAATTGTACTCTTGTGGAACTAAGAGCAGCCTAAGCTTTAATGGTGGCCCCAAGAAACCTTTTAAGGGCGGCCGTAAATAATTTTCGAAGTAATAAATAAATCCAATGCTAAAAAGCAAACGGGAGGCCGAATTGTCGACGGCCCAGCGCGAGTCCTTAATCATTAATCTCCTTCCAGGTCAATTACATTCCGAATTTTAAGATAACTGATCTACTAGTACAAAACAAGCCGGGTGATTGATGATTACAGTAACACCTTCAAAGGTAGGCTCGGAAATTAAGTAGTCGCGTATAGGGGGCGGGTTGGTAATTATAACATTTTCGGAACAGCTTTTCTGGAGAAATGTACATGTCACGTCCAATCACCTTCGCAGGTAGAGCGCGATAGTATGTGCACGACAAGCAGAAATAAAAGTCGATTCGAGCAGAAATCCGGAGAATAATAAGCATAACGCTTGCAAGGCCCAGTTGGAGTTTAGCTGTTGAGCTAGTGATCGATTTTCTCATTAGTATTGGAGTTGCTTTTTCCTTTTGATGTTGAATAAACACATTACATTTAATTTTATTTATTCCCGGTAACCGAATTCAAAAGGAATTTAAATTGAAAGCAAACACATTATAAACGGTGACCAGCAAATTCATGTTTTTGTAGATGTTTGAATGTGTTGACATTTTCCACCAGGAGGGTACAATGCGCACTGGGTTTTAGAAACACAAATTTCTTTTCATTCGGAAAACACAAGTTTGTTGACTTTGCTGCTGTCACTTGCCAGGCATTTTAAATTCGAGCTTAATCAAACAAAAAATGAAATATAAGCACGAAAAACTAATAAATATTCCCATAATCCTGCAAAATACAGCATGCCATTCAGTGCGCGCTCATAATTTGCATTCGCATGTAAGCAGAGCACATATTTTCAAAATCCCTAATAATCGACTAAAAAGGGCATAAAACCTTGACGTGTGGCGTATCGTCGCTTGGAGGCGATACAATGCATTTCCATATTGGATATAAATAGGAATATGACACGACAAAATTGCGATATGTGTGGTATTACATGAAAGCATTTCCATTATTATTCACCTCTATTCATCCTCAGTGTATTGATTCTAATCTTTTAACTATCTATACGTTCAGTAGCATTCTCTACTTTCTGGTAGCTGCACTGTGAACATATACACTTTTGTCTTTCATCCGAATTGCATATAGTAAAAGCAAAAAATTTCACAGCGGCGTAGGTGCACTCCAGAGTGCACGCAATTTTTAGTATTGGGTGCACTCCAAAAGGGAAAATCTAGGCTCGGACCTCAAACTACCCACTAATTTATATCAGAAAGGATAGCGTGAAAGCAAATTCACCCTGTCGGCGTCGGTGCATTGTAACGTTAGTCCCCACATCAAATTTACCTGATGCACAAATAGTATGTTAGAAATTTGAATGGTGCTAAAACCGTTACAATCATCGCTTGCATTCGTAACATTCGGATTTTCGATAAGGGACCGGTACGCGACGAAATTGACAAAATGAAGGATCCGCAACTAGTTAACTTCACTTGAGACTTGACACTTGGGACCTAAATTGAACCCGATCCTGATCATCAGATCTCATCCCGTTTCCTGATTCCTCCTGACCTGACCAGCTATGTTGGACTCGGCCCCATCTTGCTAAAGAATTCCTTTACCTACTCGACAATGATGAACTCGGCACCATCTTGCAAAAGAATTCCATTGCCTGTCTGGCAACGGTGGATTCGGCCCCATCTTGCTAAGAATTCCGTTCGATTTCCGTACCAACTGTTTCCTAGACTCATATCGTCCTAACCACTTTATAAACTTAACCTAGAACACGGATTACCAGGTACCTCGACGGAGGCGAATTGGCCCACCTGCCGTGAGTCCAAACCGACCAAAATCTTCCAGCGGGCACCGGAGATTCTATCTGCAGAGCGCCGAATTTTGTGAAAGGTAAAAATTTCCAGTTTATATTATTCCGAGTGGTCTAAACTTATTCACCAAGAAGCACGTCCAGCCAGGCTTAATACACTGGCCGTGAACGTTACTATACCGTAAGGCACGTAATTCCAATGAATTTGTCCGCCCACAAAATATAAATAACAAATTCCATTTTGCCGGCGAAAATATAGTTTGTTTCGGACCTATCGTTTGGAGCCTGAGTGCATCGGAGCTACGGATCATCCGTACCTCCCTGACCCTTGCTTACTTCAAATGCGTCCAGGGGCAAAACCAACGTGCCGTTTGGGTTACCGAGCGTCTAGTGATATCTAACCGATGAACTACTCCGTCGAAAGAATTTTGTTTTATAATATTTCATTGTACATGGCATTTTTAATTAAGAATTAGTTCGTATGCAGTTAAACGCAATATACCCTTTATTTGCATAAGTGTTATTGCTGTCTTTATACATTTAAGGGAAGGGACTCTAGCATCTGAGTTTACCCGAGGCAACCAGTTTGAAACTAAAATTAGTGCATTTTGTCAAGTTTAAATAAGCACCCTTTGCAGGGACATAAAAATGAATTTTAAATTCCGGGAAAATGCAGCAGTTTACAGTATTACAAGGCAACTTAAGCCCGTCAAGCTTGTTATGTTATTTGCAATCGCTGTTATTGTTGTAATACTCTATACCGACAATAGATTAAAACAAAATATACGTTGCCGTCAAATCAATGACGATTACGATTGCACCGAATATCAAAAACTGCGTGCACTCTGAAGTGCACCTAGACACAGCAAAAATGTTGTACAATTTACGTTGTTTTATTACTTCCTTTTACGATAAAGGAAGTATTGGATTCACCTAAAAAATTCGAAATTGATTTCTCAACAGATCTTCACGTTTCAGAGTCCCCTGAACCCAAAAACATGTTTTTGTTCATTGGTCTGTCTGTGTGTGTGCCTGTGTGTCTGTAAACAGAATATCTCAAAAACAAAAAAAGGTATGGCGTTGGAACTTCATATCTAAGGTTTGTGTACTATCTAGATGCTACATCAAGCTTTTCAAGAAAATCGCATAACTGGAAGTAGGTATGATGTTTACTCCTGTGATTTTTCAGCTTTTTCAATTTTTTTAAAAACGGTTTTAACGTTTTTTTTTCAAACTTTATATTTTTATTACATCTTTAATGTGTATTGATGTGTGATTCCAGTTGAATATCTCTAAAATAGGTTTCTTTTGTTTTTTTTCCTCATTTTTTTATTAACTCCTATTTTAAATAAAGCGCCCGGTATATTATTACATTTTTGAATTCAACTTAAAATTTTAGAGAAAATTTGTCTCATCTAACGGTCTATTTTGTACGGTTTCCGTAGAATTTGCAATTTTGTCAAATACTTAATAATTCAAAATCAAATTTTTAGCTAATTATAAGATCACTGTAAAAGGAAGTTGTGTGCGTGTATCACACTAGATTTATTGTTTGTTGGATAGGGCGAGAAAAGCATAATACATAGTGATTTTAGCACAATGATTAAAATATAATATTAAAATAAAACAGTGACGGGAACAAACCAATAACACCAAACACTGTTTCATTTAACTACACTACTGAACCTATCTATAAGCAATACCTTTGTCGAGCACAAGAAAATATAGAAAGAAACATGGAAACAACATCTTAATATCCAAAAAAAGCGACGTCGTTAAGAGACAAAAATTTTATAGGAGGGCTTGTTGCGACTCAGGCCATGTTTTGGTTAAAACGAGGAAATGGGATATAGGGAAATTAAAAAAAACAATGGAAATACATATTCACAAACTATACGAAATCAGTTATAGGAACAATATCTTAAAAAGACCATCGAAGAAGAATGGAAAACGATACAACATATAATTCTAAAATGTGCTGGAGAAGCTTTGGAGATTAAAAAAAAACTGTTAAAAACAAATGGTTTGACATTGATTATAGAGAAGTAATAGCCTTGAGAATTCCTTGGATGTTCGTAAAACTAATACTTCGTTCTATGAAACCAAGAGAAATTAAGCGCAAAGAAAATGGATCGAATAGTAGAAGAAATTAAAACTTATTGAGGAGAAAACCATACAAGGCAATTCTGCCAGTAACCTAAAACCCAACCTAGTTTCTTCTACTCGCGAATGATCACATAATAAGAAAACAAGCAACATACCTAATGAAAAATATACTAGATACTATATATAGAAGGAAAAAACTAAATGTGGCGCAAATAATGTGATATTTATTTCCATTAAATGCAGATAAAAGATATAATTTGCAACTACGAATCGAAACAAAATATTGAATTTATGATATCTAAACCTAAGTAATTGATGCGAACCCAATACAAAACCCACAACGTGTACACGTAGCGTTCACAGCGAAACGTATGTATGTTAACTTCAAATTTAAGCCGAACTACAAATAAAATAAGCGCAAGTGACGTAAGAAACGCACATATAAATCACGAATGCACCAATAAGTGGTAAATCCGACATAAACAGGAAAATGTTAATATTTTATTTCAATTACCTCAATGTTGTAGAATTCATCTGTTAAATTCGGCGTCCTACAAAAACGAAATCCAAAAAGGGGCCAAAAGTGCAACTAGAAACTCCAACCTAGAAATTCATACCTTTAATCCAGACACCCAAATCCCGTAAATCTATAAAATCCAAATCACGGATATAAAGAAAAATCCCTAGATGCAAACGAAATCCCTAAGTAGAAAAAAGTGCTTTGTTGTCAATCGGCTTAGCCTTCCATTCTCAGTCTTAGGTAAAGTAGTAATAAGGTACTGATCAAAAACAATAAGAAAATAATCTCCATTAGAAACACTAGAGGTGGTTTTTCCAGATTTTCCCTGAAAATTTTTATAGTTTCTTTTTACGAGCTCAGGCCGGAAGTAATTCGATTAAAAAACAAATAAAAACCTGTGAGTTAGAAGTATGAGCTAATAAGCGATTTCCTCACAACAGTGGGACGAAATAACCCTAGAAAATCTTACCGCAGAAGGAAGTTACTAAGCGAGCGCTCTAGGACTCACGGCGCAAAACGATTAACTTCGCAAATTAGAATATACGATACGCACAATCCAAGAGAAAATGCTTGAAAAGCTAAGACAGTACGTGATATTACGCGCAGATTCGAGCAGTTAGGCCAAATAATGGAGTAATACATGAAAATGAGACAAATACCTTCCAAATAAACGACAGCGTCGGGCAAGGAAATGCTTTGTCTTCCTTCTTATTCAATCTAACACTAAAAGAACCATATCCACTGATACCTCTGGAAACATCTAAACTAAAATAACAGAACTAAATACTTATGCATATAATAATGAATACTAGCGTGTAAAGGAACGTGTCCTTAGTCTTAAAATATGAAGGCAGGAAAACGTTTCTTCCTGTTAATCTTTTGAAGACAAAATACATGTCAAATATCCATTTAGACCATTTAGGTATAAATGGGTGTATATTAATCTTAGTCAATATTTATTTCTCGCTTTGCAGGTGAACTATAGCAACCATATAACCCCCGCGATCCAGGTAATGATACATATAATTGCAAAACTTGATCAACAACTAATAAAATTGGAGAGAAACTGAGAATGTGTGAAAGAAAGCTTTTACGGATAATATTGATGAACTAGATAGAAATCAGGATGGAAAATAATTATACTGACTCATAAGTTGAATAACCTTGAAAAAGGTAAGAATGTAGAAGACTAAGCGAGACACCTAAGAAGAAGTGGGACGATTGTATCCTAAACGACCAAAGAATAGTAGGAGTGGGAACTGGTGAAGTGAAGGAAATGGAATATGATCATAGAACAAGCCGAGGCTCATCCAGAGTTGTAGATTTGAAGGACGAAGCGCATCCACCCATTTGCAAAATGGGGCATTAAAGCTGAACTGAAGTTTTTGACGATGAGAAATACCTAATTTAAAAATAGTCCAAACAAACTTAGGTACGATAAAATAATAGAAACTCCGTTATTTTCTGCTGGAGAATAGAGTATCTATATATTATTTCCATTATGGTCTTTCGCTTTTGCAATTTAAATCAACTGTGTAATGGTGATCTCTGTTATATTCCTACTCTATACTTCTCCAAGTCTTCCAGGGTTTTTAGTTTACCTCAATTCTTGAGGACGTCACTGCAAAACATTTCTGCAAATTTGCATTTTTCTCATGATTTCCGTATCAATGTCTTCTACCGTGTCGGGCTACCAACTTCCCACTATTCATAGTTCCTGTTTACGTACACTTAAAGCTCCTGATTTGGTATATGCGTTTTAGTACCAACAGTTAAAATGTTTGCATGTCAAAGACTATTTTATTCTCCATAACAATTTAGTTTCTATTTTTTTTATAAATTATGATACGCAGCAAGCTAAAAAACTATCGATAAAAGTTATAAATTCAAACAAAAAGAAATGGTTATACACTTCAATATAACAAATAACAAACTTCAGCCTAACTACAAGAGAAATATAACAAATAATAAGCATATAGAAGTCATAGCAACCCCATCAACAGTTGTCAACGTGAAAAAAATGTTTTTTCACCGGCGGGAGGAGAAGTTAGTTTCTCCGGTAACAAAAGAGGGGCAGAAGTGAAGTATTATTCCCTAGGGAGATAATGTGACATATTCTCTCCCTAGGGAGTTTTTATTATTATTTGACAATAAGAAAAGTAGTAGTATGAATGCAAACTTAAGAACTTATTTATTTACATTTACAGTAAATGAAACAGTATCACAATTACTAAAATTAATATTAGCTGGAAAATCACACAATACTTTTTCGTCGGATGTCACATTTATAGTTTTTTGATTGACACACGTGCTGGAACTTGCACCTTGGAGGACTCGGTTTGCAATATCTGTTTTATTTTGAACGGAATCTTGAATGTACCCCTCGGCTACAGCCGTAGATCTCCAGCCACCGTGTCTTTTTATGGTGGTGATGTCAGCTCCCGAGTCTGCGAGTAAAGTCGCAGAAGATCTGCGTAGAGAATGACCCGTGTACATCAGCGGATTTGATAAACCCAAGTAGATTGCAATCATGCTTGGTATCTTTCCAAAAGTGTTTTTGCCTACTGGTTGAGTCGTGCATTTTCCTTTTTTATAAAATATAAACAACCGACGATGGTTGACATTAGAAGGGCGAAGCTCTGCATACTTGCGATATAATCCAATAAAATTTATATTTCCTTCACTACCAGTAATTACAAAATTTCGCGGTATTTTAGTCTTTGTATTCGGAACCTTGACAATTAGAGATGAATTTACGTCTTCAATATCATCAAGTGTAACTTTTACCAATTCATCTAAACGTAATGCACCCGCAATTCCAAAGATAACAGCAACCTACAAAATATAAAAATTTATAGTTAAAATTGCAAGTCAGTAGTTATTGTTATCTTACTTTAATCATTAAATACTCGTTATCTTCTGCTGTTGACAAGAAAGTTTCAATTTGGTCTCTAGTTAAGACTTTGGATTTTTTTGCCTGGTACCCTACCGAATTCCTTTTCAAAAACTGCAATAATTTTGGGTACTTGCTTATATCAGTGTTATCATACAATAGTAAACAGGATCGTATGATGGAATACTGTGCCCATACAGTAGATGACTTATATTTCTTAGAAACTTCATTAAAGTAAACCAACATTACGTTTTCTGTGTAGCTCTGCACTTTCTTTTCGGAACAGCATTCTCTGAAGCGATTATAAGCTGCATCGTACAAATGTCTAGATTTCTCTGGTAGCAAGTTAAGAATCACTGCAGAAGCAGTATCAGCAATGTCTTGAGGTTCTTCCTCGATTTCTTGTTCCATCACCGGATAATAATAATTTTCAAAGCTGTATTCACAAATGTCAGTTTGTTTATAAGTAATTTTTTCAGTCACCATGGTTCTCAAGATACAAATTCCACAAACTACTAATTATTACAGATCGCTTTGACCAAATTTTTATTCTTTCTTAATTTTTGTGTTTTCGCCGGCGTAAAAAATAGTATATACACCTCAGGACAGAATGCTATTTTTCCCTTGGTGCTTTGTAGCTCTCGGGCTTCGCCCTCGAACTACAAATCGCACCTTAGGAAAAATCTTGCATTTCTGTCCCTTGGCCTATAATGTACTATTATTACATATAAGTGTTGTTTAAACAATAAATAATAGTTAAAAGATCAATGATCGTTTCAGGCAGTTGTCTCTAAGGTTGATTTGGTTAGAACGAAAAGTATTGCATTAATTAACGATCGAAATGAACATAAAACAGCACGTTATACAAATACAATATTCAACTGCCAACTATAAAAAGTCAATTGCACCGTTTAAGGTAGAAATAGAAGTTCTCGATTTTATAGACGTGCATATAACGTATGATTAATTACTATAAAAACGGAAGCAGACTGAAATCCGGGTAATACTCTAATTGCTAACCAATACAATCTGAAGTGCAAACATGGGATTACATTCATAATGGACGATAATTTTAAACAGGCGAATAATACCTTATAGAACATGAAAACCGCATTAATAGTTAATTAACAACCGGTAAACAAAATTTATTTTTAGTCTAGAAATATCAGCTACAAATTAATGAATGTTTAATTATTTTGGAATAACAACAGTACATACCTATGATTATAATATTGTATTGGGCAAGCTTTATTGATTTATAGTCGCCAATGACCACGGGCTACGTGAATTAGCTATTGTTGCACTAGTTATTAAAGAGGCAATTTTTCTATGAGGCTATGAGGCTTTGCCTCCTGGGCTCATTTCCCCGAATGGATAAAATCTCTTTATTTATGCGTGGCATATACAGTTTTTTCAATACCTACATTTAATTATATAAATAAGTTTTAAAATTTAATCAAATAATTAGTAATAATATTATCTGGTTGTGTGCTAGTTACTAAGGTACGCGTATATATTTTGTGGGTTGCTAAAGATTATCAACTGTTATATTATAAGTAACATTTTATCCATCCTTATCATTAAAATGTTACTTTACCATGACGATTTTAATAAATAATACACAGCTTTGCAATTAGATTTTGAAGAAAAGCCTGAAAATAATGTATTGAAAACAAATAGACAAGTCCAGAACATGCTCCGCTGAATTTAAGCTACGCATAGTTTCTAGTCTGAGCGTCATACTTAACAACTAGGACAAAACTGCATATCTGTAAGAAATTTCCCTCTTTCTAAGTTTCACCCATATTTGCAATATACGTTTTATCATTAATTAATTGTATTTATAAGCATGATTATAATCAATATGTTTTAATATTTTGAAAAAGTTATTTACTACATCGATTTTTTTTCAATCTTTTGCAAAGGTAAAACAAGCTTTTAGAAATTATTTCACATTGAAAAATTTTTGCATCATACTTTATTAAGTTAACATGCACCGCCGTTCATTTGAAGTGGATCACCGAGAGAAACTATTTTCGACATTTTTGCAACATTTTTACAGCAAAAATTTAGTTTGAACTACGGCTAGTAATCGAGTCAACTATTGTTTTAAAAATATTAAGTAGCCACATGTAATTTTTAAATCATACGATTTTCAATAAGTGCGCGATAAGTCAACAATGCATAACTTGTAGTAAAGTTTAATTGACGTAGTGGCATTGTTTATAGCAGTAATAATTAATAAGAAATTAATCATTAATCAATTTTTATGAAACAATACACACAACCCACCAAAACCTTCAAATTTCTTTTCTACAAGTTATGCATGGTTGACTAACCGCATACTTATTAAAAGTGATTTTTTCAAAATGACGTGTGGCTACTACTTGATACTACTACTGATACTTTTAAAACAATAATTAACTTGCTTCCTAGCAATAATACAAACTACATTTTGTTATAAAAAAGTCGTCGAAACTAGTTTCTTTAAGTGATTCACTTCAAATGAACAACGGTGTATTCACAACACAATTTCTGCTAACGTTCGACGTACTCTTCCTCTATTAACTTAACAATACTTCTAAAATGCAAATTCAGTTAGTTTTGTTTAAAAAATTTAACTTGGCCGTCGTCTTCAAATCCCATTCCTCATAGCTGTTCTTTCAATAATGGCATGGAGATCCAACAGAATCAGACATCATTGTAATCCCCATTCAAAAATGTAATTCATTAGCTTCAACTACGTTTTGGGTATTGGTGTTGTTTACAGAAGTTTACTGTGTTTTATGTGTGATAATTTGCGAACTATACATCGATATGCTTAACACTACTGATACATCTGTTTTGACCAGAAATCATTTATTACTTGCCAACTATAATCTACATCTGACCAAAATGTCAACTGGTTTTCATTGACAATAAACTTAGTTATTACTTTTTGTGCAACAGTTGAACTTGTTGTTCTTTCACATTGCCTAAGCCAAAGTAAACTGATCCTTATTTAGTACATTTAAATTAACGATACAAATTAGAACTTGAAGGTTCAAGGTACTATTATGGAACAGGTCAAGAGGTTCATATATCTAGGAACAGAAATTACAAGCTGCAGAAATTTAAAACTAAGGGTAGACTGCTAAGTAATAAAAGCCCCACAAATTACTGGATGCCTTAAACATCAAAATTTATAAAACCAGAACAAATCATATTTTAACTGAAGAAACAGGAACCGACACCACGAATAAAATATGGACAATGAAACTAAAAACATTATGCAATACACTCGGAAGAAAATGGTCGGACCTACAGACCAACAAAAGTGTGGGAGAAGCAGCGAACGGACAAAATTTCGTAAAGAAGAAGAAAAGAGTGGCGCGGGTATGTTAACAGCATGGATGATGTCAGACCGTCCCGAATCAGTCGTCCACCAAAAGAGTCAATGCAAAACTAGTTATCCTCCCCAAGAGAATATAAACCACGGTAATACACATTTTCCCATCCTAAAGAAGAAGGTGAAAAGAAGAACTTATATATCAAAGGTAAATTTCTGTTTGTAACTGAACTGCACCAGCAGTGGAAACATAGTGGTTTCCTACCACCAAGCAAGGCCAATGATGTTTTTTCAACAGGAAAAATTATGGCTTCCATATTTAGCCATTCCAAGGGCATTCTACTAATTGTATTTCCATTGCAGGCGAATACTACCCAACGCTTTTAAAGAACTGATACAAAATATCAGAGAAAATCTGCTTGGTTTAGAGAGAAAGAATATAATTCGACACTGGGATAGTGCACATCCACCTACAAGTGTTGTCGGCATGGTAAAATGTGATTAATTATGATTTTAATTGCTGCCTCATCCACCCTATTGCTCTGATTTGGCACCGTCAGATTTCCACCTATTTTTCTAAATGGAAAAATACTTAGCAGGCCAAAAATTTGCAATAAACGAGAATGTGAGGGCTGCTGTCAATGGACATTTTGAAGGGTTTAAAAGCCGAATTTTATGGTGCTATAACGGCTTTCCATCATTGTTGGTCCAAGTGTGTTGACTTGGAACAAAATTACCTTGAAAAAAATTGATTTTTCAATTTATCTTTCTACGGACTTTTCAGACAATTCTCATAATAAATGATAAAAACAATTTTTTACAACGTGAGATGACTATAACATTTTTACAAACTGCGTAAAAAAAGTGACAGAAAGAAGGCTAAATAGTATCAAAGTTTAGCAGGATATATTTATTGTTGGAACATAAGAAAAGGTGATGCACCTGGTAGATGAGTTGCCTTCAATGAGGTATTATACCGTAACAACTGAAATATTCCATGTTACACACGCACCTCAAACTTCAGGTCCACTAATTAGAGAAGAAGTACTGTAGATTTATTATAAATGATAATTGTAGTAATATCGGGTCCACCTAAAAAAGTTTGGAAGGTTAGGAGGCCCTTGAAGTAAAACCGCTCAGGAAGTGGCTTATAATTGATTGGGTATATTTACAATTATACGAGGTCCAATAGAAGAACAAACAGATAGTAGCATAGAGTTTTCCAACCGAATGAAAGGAATTTCTTCTATATGGAAAGAAATAGAAATGTTGGTTCATGGCAAACCGACTCAGTCGATCTGAGGAGTCGGCCGAAAGAGCAAATCGCCATATAGAAAATCTACTATTTACATGGATATCAGAAAGTGGAGGTGACGATCCGTAGCCTGGAGAAATGTTGTGCAGTTTATGAAGAACCGTGCTTACCAAACCTTGAGTTGCTCTTGACTCTATATCATTTTCATGGGTGTTACACACGATTTTGAATATAAAAATCAACTAGTAATCATCATAACGACTCTGAAAGCGATAGGCTTGAAAGATCAAGCAGAATAATCAGAAAGTTTTGAACAAAGCAGGAGTAGGAAAACTGCTAAAGTAACAAACAAGTATGTACTATCTGCAGTACCTGTCCACAATGGTTGAAGTAAAATTAGAGGAAGAAGTCATATGATTGAAATAACTTGCATATTATGTCTCCAATACAAATCTATTAAGGTCAGCAAGAAGTTCAATCAAAACAAATTACAATATGTTCTTCTTCTCTTTGGGTGCCTTATCGGTTCCGGACATTGGCTATAACCATGGCAATTCTGACTTTGCAGCCAGACGCACAGTTCTGTTGATGCCCAACCAGTTTCTAAGATTCTTCAGCCAGAAGTGGAGTTTCTACCTGCTGATCAGCTGTAACAGAAGGTATTTTATGTTTCCCACGACGTGCCCAAGGTACTCAAGCTTGTGTGTTTTGATTGTAAACATAATTTCTTTTGGTTTTTGTAGTCGCATCAGCACTTCATCGTTATATGTTCTGTGTACGAGATCCTGAGTCTCCGTCTGTACATCCACATCTCGAAGGCGTTCACTCTATCGGTTATTTCTTTGTTTGTCGTGCAAGTTTCCGTACAATAGAGGAGGAGTGGGAATACATAACATTTCAGAAATGTTATTTTAAGAGTTAAGCTTATATCTCTGGATAGAAATAAGTTTCCCATATTTGTAAAGGCTGTTCTTGCCTTTTTTATACGACATCGCACTTCACCTCTGTAGTCCCAGTAGTTCATAAGTAGTTGTATATGCGCACTGGTTTAATCGTCTGTTCATCAACACTCCCGGGTTATTTCCTGACTTCGATATAACCATAATTTCGTCTTCGAGATGCCTAGGCTCAGTCCGTATTGTTCAGAGTGTTGTTTTACTCTGGATAGTAGTTGCTGCAAATCTTCTAAAGAGCTGACCATCAGCAAATTTTATATTCTAATGGAAAGTTTGCACGAAAATATGCTGAAATAGAAAGTTAGGTGCAGGACAAAAAGCGATACAAATTTAGGGGCAAATCCAGATCTTCAGAGAAGACGTACAGATTCTAGAAATGTAATTTATGCAGTTGTATAAATCGTAGATGACGC
This sequence comes from Agriotes lineatus, assembly GCA_940337035.1. Classification (NCBI taxonomy): domain Eukaryota; kingdom Metazoa; phylum Arthropoda; class Insecta; order Coleoptera; family Elateridae; genus Agriotes; species Agriotes lineatus. The sequence continues at coordinate 116,519,337 of OW679197.1, read as the reverse complement.
GTCTCTAGGTGGCGGATAGGGGAGTACTCGGTAGAGTAGACACACCGGGTAAGATAAAAAAATACCCTCCCGAGATACAATTGCTTCCATATTAGGTGCTGCGAACAACGTTTGTGCTCATATTGGGTGGGTGGAATATGACTCGCCAATCCGCAATTAACAAGCGTGGCATTTTAGTAATATACGCCCTACATAGATGAAAGAAGGCATACCAAAAGGAAGCAGCTTTTCGAAACACAGTTTTTACAGTGAAATATGTAGAGTATATCAAAATGATGTTAACACTGAACACAATAGAAAAACCGTTAATTGTAATCAGCATGTAGCAACCAACAATTTTTCTTTATATGTATAATAAAATATAAATGTTCGTTCCTATAAATATATGAGTGTTAATATAATTTTAACATACCCTCTACTATCCACTATTCTTTCCATAACATTGGCGACGTATGGTAGGTTATTGACATATACGCCCAGTTAAAGTTGTAATGTTGAAATATTTCGCCAATCAGATTAGTTATTGGCAATAATGATCAACCAATGCGATCATTGTCCTATTTCGCTCAATCATTAGAGGTCGCAATTGTATTTCCTTTACAAAATCCAAATTTTAAATTAACATGGAAAACCTGAATTTTAGTCCTGATCCCTAATAAATTAACTCCGTTGCAGCATTACGTTTTACGACTTTCCTCTATTCCTTAAACTCAGCAGACAGTTTTGAATCGCACAAGATCACGTCCTCATTTAACCTTCTATTTTCTAAGCTGTCGTTTTTCAAATCCATCACAAACGCCGTCAAAGAATATCAACGTTACTTTCGCATCATCTCACTCGACGCGCTCAGTTCTCCCAGGTGCTTATTAATAACTCTTTTCTCGTGAGCGTGAAACCTATACCACAAAAGTTAGGATAAGCTTATCAATGACGTACGCTTTCTGTGCATCAAACTTTCGCGTTGCCGACGGTGTCCATGTCCCATGTGACTTACATCGTGGTCTGGAATTAGCATGTAAGAACACGCTTTGCGCTTTAAGGGTTATATATTATAAGTCGACATGAACGGTAGATCTTTTTAATTTTTAAGCTTTTGATAAATAACTATATTGGGGTAAATATAGCGAAATTTGTAATATACTCGTGTGATCAGAATTATTACAAATTTTACTTTTTGCTTCAATATGATTCAGCCATGAAGTTTAAAACGACTAGAAATAATCAATATCACACTAGCTGAAGTAACTAACAAGACATAGTTAAAACTGTAAACTGAAATTTCAACTTCACATGGTCTAGTTTACACCTTGAACGACTTCTTTTTAACGTTGTTAATGTAAATTCCAGACGATTTTCCCAAGTGGCAAAACTTGACGAGCATGAAAGAAAATCGTTTAAGAGCAGCTGCTTGTAAAAACACTTTCCACTTACACATATTGCTTGAATATCCCCGATAGTGTAATACACAACCCCAATTTGAGTATAGCGAATTTCACAATTCTATATAAAGCTAACGTACATTTTGGTGATGAATAATAGTAGTAATAATATTAATAATAATATAATCAATAACTACAATATAGTTTGTTAATCAGCACTTAATTAATGTATTTAATGTTACTAGCCCATTTGTCAGTCCTGTATCTACAATCATTTCAGAAATTACGGTTCTATTATGTGCGCAGGCTGCACAGGCTCGAACTCAGCAAGCCATTAAATTGAGAACAGAATGCTGTAACAATATGTTTGAAAGCTGTAGATTAATAAACGAAAATGAGTATCTGCTCGGCAAACCATCCCCTAACACAATACAATCAATTTAGGTACGAAGGCCGGCATTAGATCAAATTTGCATCAATAAAGCAGCAATTGTAGTTTTCGGAATTATTACGAGCTATAACTTGACGTGGAGAAATTGCTGGCGCCAAATTACTTATAATAATGATGGAAGTGATAACAATTTCTGGAAATACAAAATACGGCGTGTGATGGATGACTTCGTAATAAAACGGAATAAATATTTTATTGCGTTCGGCGTTTACAGACGTTCTTTCGGGAATATGTATTATTTACAAGCTCCTCGTTCTTCAGGGAAATTGTTATTTGGGTTCCTCTATGCAGGAAGCAATTAATGCAGGGGCGGTTGATTTTAAATTAGGACGGATCCGTATAAAAGAAAAATCACATATCTTTGGTTTCCCTCTACGTTGCGATCATAAAGGGAAGTTCATATGTGTTCGGTGTTGCTATATGTTTATATTTATTGATTTTGTTTTACGTATTACAATTAAGAGTTCGAAAAATACATCGTATTATAGTCTTTTATTAGATAATATTATTTAAAGTAAATGAAGGTGAACATGCATACATATTTGAACTAAGTATTTCGTTTCTTACCATGGTAGCCTTTCCACTAGTTAACAAAGAAATATTGATTGAAGTACCCTGTTTCATATTTATGGATTTAGCTTAATATTTTTATTGTTATGCGATCGCTGCTAAAATATATGAATTTGTGACTAATTGAAGGATATTTTTACTCCATATCAAAAGATGTAAGTTTCCATATTTAACATCAAACGTTGAAGTGTATATGTAAAACACGTTATAAAGTGTAAAGCACACAATAAATTGCCTCATTACCGCTTTGCAATTGCTGTGTTCCTTCTACTAGAAGTAGAAGAAGAGCCCTCGCGTTACTTTAAATTTCACAAGACGTCTCGTACCCCTTAATATTTGAATTTTGAATAGTTATTTGACATTTCTGTAGACATAATATTTTCTTAATACCACAGTTAGTGGCTTATGAATGATCACTGTTTGCCAAAACAAAAATCTGGTCATCCTGCGGCGTTGGTAGAGCTGAAACTAACTTTAAATAATGCACAAGGAAAACCAGTGTTTTTACATCCATCTATTGACCGTAAAACACATAAAAATATATAAATAGTAATAAAAAGTAAACAAGATTAAATAATCAAATAATTTACGCCGTTGTTGTTTTTTTCCCCGTTGAATCGCTGTGTTACTCCTTGAATTATAATTTCCTATCCTCGCATTTAAGTCACCCATCAATAAAACCGATTGTCCGTTTGATATCAAATTCATGTATTCCTGTAATTTAGAAATCTTCAGTGTTCTGCTTGTGTTTTGAGTCCTCTGGGGCACATACACTTATTACATGCAATATGCCGTTATTCATTTTTAGAGTCACTGCTACTATTCTTTCGGATACATATACTACATCGTCAATTCCTGATTCGTATTTTCTTTTAATTAAAACCCCTCCTTCTTTCCCTCTTTCTTCTTTCCCTACACCGCTGTAGATTAAGGTGTAGTCTTCATATGGTATTACTTCTTTGCCTTTTCTTTTTGTCTCCGAAATACAACATATATCTATTGTTTCTATCTAACTCCAACATGACTTCCTGTTGTTTCTTGTTGCAAGATCTTATATTCCAGCATCCTATCCTGATCACTCTTTTTCGCCATTCTCGATTTTTCCGTTTTCGCTTAATTAACTTATGCGCGGATAACAATCTGGCAATTAACAATACATATTTTAACCACCAAATGAAATACAAGTATACATGGCAAAACAGTAGAGGGAGTAAATCAATTATTGATTACATAATTTCAAATGAACACATACATCTATCTCAGATACTGGGTGTCAGAACGTTAAACGTAGCAGAAATAGATAGTAACCATAAGCTAGTGTTAGGTAAAATGCGATTAGAACTACAGAAAGCTAAAAGAAAAACACCCGACTACGTAGATAAGCTCAAAATAGAGCTACTAGGGGATCCAAGCGCACAGGGATTATATCAGAGACGAGTAGAGCAACATATACTACAGAACAAGATACAGGAAGAGGACGAAGTAGATGAAGCGTGGAATAAATTAAAGACAAATATATCACACACAGCAAAGGAAGCATTAGGCTTAAAAAGAACCAACAAAAACAAACAGGTCAAGGTCAAAAAACCATGGTTTTGTAAAGAGGTTAAAGAAGTAGCGGAGAAGAAAAGAGCAGCATATAGAAAATATACGTCAATACAGACGAATGAAAAATGCGAAAACTATAAAAGGATACGAAGTGAAATCAACTCCAAATTAAGAGAAATAAAATAGAATTACTGGGAAAAGTATACAAACGATCACCAAAGAGACTTTCACAGCCAACAAAAACAAATATGGAGAATGATACGTACACAAAAGAAAGAAGTGAAAGATTATGTAGAAACAAATAAAATAAAAGAGGATATATGGGTCGAATACTTTAGAAATCTCTACGAAGAAAACACGCGAGACGGAGGACAGGACAACGAAAGAATAAGGACAGTACGCACCAGACTCGAAGTTGATGAATAAGAAATATTAACAGCTTTACGAAAATTAAGAAATAGGAGATCGCCTGGCGAGGATAATATAACGAATGAAGTGTTGAAATATGGAGGCCCTGTACTCTCACAAGAATTAGTTAAGATGATGCAGACCATATTCCAAAAAAGCAACAATTCCACACCCCTGGAGAACTGGTATAATAATCCCCATATTTAAAAAGGGTCAAAAACAAATTCCTAATAATTACAGAGGTATAAATCTATTACAAAGTGCACTAAAACTTCTAACAAAAATTGTAACACAAAAGCTAGCAGAAATTATAGAGCTTAGGGATAAACAACACGGAGTCAGGGTTGGAAGATCATGCAACGACGCCATATTTGTTATTAGAGAAATAGCTGAAAAAGCATTAGAATTTAATACGCCTGCCTTCCTTTGCTTTGTAGATATTTCTAAAGCATTTGACAATATTCAACTCTATCATGTACTAAAGATAGTAGCTAAATATAATCTTAAGTCTGATGCTATTTAACATGATAATGAATGAAATAATTGAAGATATCAAGTATAGACAAGGATAGAGAATGCGAGATGTCGAAATTAGAATAATATGTTACGCCGACGATGCAGCGCTAGCTGCTGACAACGAGGATGATCTACAGAGACTGTTATTTCATTTTTCAAATAGCTGTAAGAGATTCGGATTAAACGTTGCCAGTAAAAAAACCAAATGCCTAACCTAGAACTAGACGGACAAATAATAGAACAAGTACACAGCTTCAACTACCTAGGGACAGAAATAACGAGTGACATAAGATTGAATGACGAAGACAGCCAATAAAGCCTTGAGAATATCGGGATGTCTGAACGATTGCATATGGCGAAATAAGTACTTAAAACCAGAACTGAATGTAAGAGTATACAAATCAGTAGTAAGACCGGTACTGACATATGCCGCCGAAACACGTGCGGAAGTTAAAACAAAACAGATGTTGGAAACTGTTGAAATGAAGATACTTCGAAAAATAACCAACAAATCCCTAAGAGATCATATTCGAAGCGGGTACATTAGACAAGAATGTAATATACAAAAGATTGGAGAATGGGTAGAACAACGTAGAAATGAATGCAATCAGCACATATCCAGAATGAACGAGACCAGACAAGTCAGGATAGCAAGAGATAGAAGACCCCGCGGGAAGCGCAACCCCGGAAGACCACAAAACAGGTGGAAAGATAATCTGGAATGAACAAGCTATTAGCTTAAGAAGAAGAAGAAGAAGAAATAATTTACGCGCGGTACCTGCATACTTGTTCAAACACATACATGAAGCCTCAATAAAAACATTAAAGTAACGTTGAAATAATTGTCTTTTGAAAGAACGCAAATATCAAATTCGTAATACGGTCCTGGCTTAAGCCGAACCTGGCCGTGCCTACATCTCATCAACTCGACACAATGCGCATACGTAAACACATTTCTTAAGCGCAGTTCAAACGCAGTTGGACAAGTACATTATCGCGTAACTGCTAAGCTTTTTTATATCAACTTTCTTTCGCCCTCGAAGTTTGTTCGCTGCACTTTAAAACTGTGTGCAGCAAACGGTTGTCTGCAGGGCTCACGTCGCTATTTAATTTGCCTTTGAGAAAATTCGTAGAATGTACTTCTGGGGCTGCAAATCTTATTTCAATTCGCTTGATTGAAACTCCCTTCATCCTGCTGCATGCTTCATTTATCGCAGCACCCACATACATTGAAATTCGCAATAAACTTCTATCGCAGGACCGGCTTAGAGCACATGTATAGTTCTAGAATTCATTGCTTAAATGTACCACATAGGGCAATACATATAAAAATACGTGTTGGCTTGCACTTGAACTGTGAACAAAATATTACCGGCGAAGGATACAGATCACCCGTTTGACAAATTTTCAGTTTTCGTAGATTCAGTTTTATCTTTTTATTGCCACGCGATCTAAGCTATTTTCATATACCATAACAAACAAAATATTGCATCAGGGCTTTGTAATCAGCACACGGACATAATATTCTCGTGAAGAATGTCGACATCCGGGACCGTTCACAGTCTTAGAAGCTAATGAAGGCTCAGAAATTACGAAGGTTCAGACGATGGGCAGCACTGTATAAAAGGGTTTTCAAAGTTGTCCGCTCTCCCACTATATCGGCAATCACGTATATCGGCAAGTTAAGGGAGCATTTTAATACTGTGCACCCAACTCATTCTCAACACCACGATCTGCAAAACATTGGAAATTCTCACAAAGCAGAAGAAGGTTTCCATCGATAGACTAAAACCCACCTACACTACAACCAAAGAGGCAAATACACCCCTACCTTTATTATGACAAAAAACAAACGACCCATTCCAGGTTATGGTCACCAGGTCAGGCCGCCGTATACACTTCTACTTTCAATCTCCAAGATGATCTCGTGACTTCATGACTGGCCAGGGTGTCATGTGCAAGGACTTTGCAAACAGCACACGGACATCATAATTCCGTGAAAGATTTCAACACCTGGAACTGCTTTTGCCTGGGGAACCCAAGCAGGTAAGAGCTGACTCAATTCCGAAGGAACAGACAATGAACAGCACTACGCACTCACTTGAAGAACCGATGGCTGTAGTGGAGGACGTAACGTCGGCGGTGCTGTTGAAAACGGAGATGTTGCTGGTTTCTATTTTGGATATTGAAGTAATATGCGACCATTCGAATAATCTCCAGCATTTCCCAATATTCTTAACTTTGTAAACAGCATTACCGGCAAATTATTTGTAAACGTTACCCTGAACAATACAAATTTTAACCACCAGCAATGTTACCTAAATAGGTCTAGCCTTCAGTTACCACTTGGACGTGTCATTTACAAGTAATCTGTGTTTACAACCTTAAGAGATTAGAGAAAATTGGAGGTTATTCGAATGTTGGTACTTTACTTTGTATGCGCAAATAATGATCACGCCGGAGTCACATTTTAGCTTGCTACTCAACACACACATAAATAAATGAAATAGATGAATAAATTACTAAACTAATTTTATACTTAAGCGTATACAGGTATAAAATTATGAAAACATCCACAGTAAACGCTACGTGACTGCCAATGTAGTGAGGGACGGTCCACTGTGGCAAACTCTTTTTTACAGTGTTGTTCATTGTCTGCTGCCTGGGTTTCCCAGACAATGAGTACTCCTTGATGCCGACATTTTTATGGAATTACGATGTCCGTGAGCTGTTTGCAAAAGTACTTTTAACAAACTTCAAAAGATATGCGTTTTACACTGAATATCAAATGTTGAGCTGTATGCGAAGGGTTTCGTCAAATTTCTTTTAAATTAGAAAACCAATCTCTGTTTTGTATTCAAAATACTTTCATTTATCACAACAGATCTATTTTTACAAGCTAGTACAGGTTGCCGAAAGTACATAATGGAGAGTAACTGAGGGTTATACAGATATAGAAGTAGTTATATAACTCCAAGGCTTGTAGTTCACATGCTTTAATAAGATTTTCGGACCACTTTTAAAATTAAACTATTATTAAATTGTTCAACGTTGGCAGTTTGGGACAATCAGAAATTAATTACGTTAATCCGAAAAGGCAAACTGTTCTTGCTAGTAGTTAATATTCACGTGTCTTTCATCTACAAAATTTATTAAAAATCGTATTTAATTTGTTCTGATATAATTAAAATGGCGTATTTTCATAAAAATATAAAAAAACTAAATTTTAAGCAATCAATTCAAGTATTAAAATCTGAACACTTACGAAGATCAAAGATCCAAGAAAAATAAAGAGAAAAAGATATAAACTTTGCAACTTGCAATACCTTGAAATACTTCTGAATAGTTTTGTATTGCGCCACATTAAAAATTCAGGGAGTATTTAAGAGAGAAGCCACATAATGTATCTTTGCTCTTCGAATGTATTAAATTTGCTTCTTTTACATAGAGCCAATACATTTTAAAATAATTTAATCACGACAAACTTGTGAGAAACCAATAAACAGAAAATGTTCCCTTTAAGGTTACTGTATCTGAGCTCCAATATGAAAGTTTAAACTATAATTAACTTTCTACAATTAATAATGTATCTTTATAGATTATTCACCGTAATTTATAAAGTAACCATGTATACTATAAGAAGGGTTGCGTGTTGTTCTAGGATAACTCGGTTCCTCCACAACTCAATTTAATAGAAAATCTTCCCACCGTAAGTTTTCACCATACTCTTATCGCAAACATACACAAAGAATATTAGTACTCAAGCCTGGATTCCTCCTTTTAACATTATCCATCAATTCCATTTCGCTGACTTTATCATTATCCGCAAAAATGAGCGCTAAATCTTCAATTCTAAAGTTTAGCTCATTTTCTGCAGACATTTGAGGTAATTGTTCATAAGATAAAACTTCCGTGTCATTTTATAAATCGGGGGCGTTATCTAGGTCGTCTATCAGGAGATATTCATCATTTGCAAAGTCACATTTGCTCTTCGCCTTTGGATACAAGAAAATCAGTAGGTATTTAGAATCAGTTATAAACCACATTGCTGTACATTATGTAGATTATTAGGAGAATATTCAAAACTTAAAATTATATAGAATGCAATTATAAAAGTTCAGTCGATGATTAAAATGTATGTGAGTAAAATCATATTTTTAAAAGTATAACAAGCTGCTTGAACAGAATTAATCCATCTTTAGGTAGGAAAATATACCAAGCGAGGGAGGGATTAAAATCTTAAGCCCAAAATTAAGAATGCCCTAATGTAACTTTTTACTTTATCGAATATCCGACGATAAAGTTTGCGTAATAAATGAAAAGCTTTTGAGCTTTTTCCTCTGTATTACAGAATCTATTAGCTCTTAAGCACCTCATCTGCTTAACTTTAATCTTCGAAAATGCAATTTCATTAAATTTACAGGATCGCATACTAATTACCAAAGTTAGTAATTATTTAATGTAGCGGCCATTGTGCGCACTGGAAATTTAGCAGTTTCAGACTTGTGTCAAACTTGCCGAACGATTAAGCAACCTTTAGCGGCGGATTAAAATTAGGCGTTTTTAATATTAAAGAGGTGACCGTTAATAGAGTAACGAATTAGGATCATTTCTCAAAGCATTATTAGAGCGAGCTCGTTTGTTGAGTAGTTAATGACCAGAAACGGCGGAAGCGAATTCGCATGTAAGTAATATTAAAATGGATAGGAGTTTCCGAACTTCACGTTCTAGACTGTGTTTAAGATTATCTGCAGAATTCCTGTTGCACCGGCTGCAAACCCTCGACAGGATGATAAAAATCGTTATTTTCTGCATGGACCTGCAATTTACAGAAGGATCCGCGCTGAAAAAACCAATAAATCAGGAAAATGCAATGGAGCACATTTCACAGATCCACTGATAAATCGCTTTGCAGTGGGCTATTTCAACGGCATAACAGATAAATCATATGCAAGTTTTAAAGTAAATCACATCGACAGGTAATGTAACACGTCCTAATAATGATATATACGTATAATCCGAGCTTCACATTACAGCATATAAGGCTGGATTGTATTTCAAGTTTAAAGTAGAGCCCTCCTGGTTACATATCAGGCCATAACATAGGAGTTACTTGTCTAGTGAAAAGCTGGAGGTCCTGGACTAGACACCAATTTATTGCAGAACAGCGCTGCAGACGTCGCAAATTGAGCAAATAAAGACCGAAAAACGTATAACTAATATTCCCGGATTTCATCTCTCAGAATTAGAACACTTTATAATAGCAGTAAAACCGACCACCGCAAATATTCTCCTTGATACCTTAACGCTGTAAAATGTCTAGACAGTTTCTTATGGGATATTATACATCAGAAAAGAACTGGAGAGCAGATTACAGCAGACTAGACAGGCATACGGTAACGACGGATCAGAACCTGTTTAATCCCTGATCAAATCGAAGTCCTTTGATACCGTCTCTGAGTCAATCTACTACCTTTTATCGCTATGAAGTTAAAGTAATTAAAGTTGTAACATATTAAAGTTAGTAATTTCTAATTGTGTCAGTCTTAAATGCGGTAAAGATTCCAATGACGTAGCTAAATATTTCTAAAAATAGGTTACTGTGTTACCCGTAAAAACAATTAAAAAATTGGAATAATGAGTGTTAAGGTTTTATTAGTTGCTGTCATCTGTATGTAAATTATTCTGTCCTTATTAATTAGAACCGTTTTATGAATTTAGAGCACTACTCCAAACGTCATTAATGGAAATTTTACGCAACTACTTTAAAACATCTGTGTTGAGTAAAGGATCATACCCAAAAAACTTAGCATTTTAAAAATTTACATTATTATGCAATTATTTATGAACAAAAACAAGAAATTTTATATTCGAAAGAATGCTCGATTGCATTTTTGCAATCCCGCAAAACTTTCTTCTTGTCATAAAAATATTTCAGCTAGTAGTTTAGAAAAGATTTACTTGGAAATATTAAGAAGCTAAAAGAAGCCGGGCAGGGCAACCGGGTAAGGCGCTAAGCTTGCATTAAGCAAGTACTCGGTTCGAATCTCCCGGGGGCCAGGATTTTCCAGCTCTACTCAGAACCACAGACCTAATAGATAGAGTAACAAGGTCAACACATCATCAAGACATACACCGCACACAATGGTTGCTGCGCAAACACAACAGGCGCGCTCCAAATTTGTAACCCGAATCCGGGGCAAGTTGAGCATTGTACTGTCAGACTATCCTCTACGCCGCAAGGTAAAATGACGTTACTGACAAGACATAAATACATACATATTAAGAAGCTATTACTAATTTCGTCAAAGACGCTATAATTTATGTTATTATACGCATATATCGTAGAACAATACCGCACGTCAAACACAGTATAGGAGAGATCAAGAAAACAATGAAAAGCAACCAATCGCACTGAACACCTACGTAGAAAGGACCGTAATAACAATTGAAAAATTACAAAATCGAAGGTTCTGATCAACTTACAAATTATTCCAAAGCATGATACTCCAACTTCTATCTTCAGAGGTTGGAGATTTAGCATAAGCGTCCGATTTTTCAACCATGGAGACAAACTTAACCCTGGAAATTATAGAGGTATAACACAGCTTAACAGTACATTAAGAGTATTTACAAAACTGATCCTGGAGGAAATGAGCAGTATAATACCAAACACGGAAGAACAAGGGTTCAGAAAAAATTGGTCAATCGTTGATAACCTATACGTATATCATCAAGCAAATATCAGTTTTTTTTAAATTTAATAGATCACCATTCACGGCTGTGAGAGCGTGTGGCCTGCTGGTAAAGTTTTTGCGCTTGTAGTCGGCAGGTAGTGGGTTCGAGGCCCACATCCGGACTTTGGAACAACGCTCTCCGGCCATCATACTAACACATTTGGTGGTCGTGACCCCTGGAAAGAGGGATAGCTAGCCACCCTCTCGTGCCACGGCCGAAGAAGGCTTATAAAACCGCACTGTGTGCGCTAATAATAGGTTATCAGCATATATTAAGAGAAAGAAGAAGACCATTCATGTGTTTTGTACATACAACGAAGTCCTTTCACAGGCTCATGCTATAGGATGTTATTGAAACTCATCGTCTCCAATACTAACACGCACTCTACAACTCAAATCAAAGTTCAACAATCAGTTAACTAATGAACTATCAACTAACATAGAAATAAGACAAGGAGCTCTTTCTAGCTAGTCCCCCAAACGAGAAACCTTACGGAATAGGCAACATCTACTTCAATATAATATTTTGATCGGACATGAAAGAGAACGGGAACGATTTGCAAAGACTGATTCACATATTTCATTATACAGGAAAAACAAAATAAATCATGAGAACTGCAGGAATGGTAAACGTTCGGGCCATACATGGAGAGTAAGAAGCGATGGCATATTACAGAGAAGCAATCTGTAAGGCATAGTGAATGGACAAAAAAGCGAAGAAGAGGTTGAAAGAACATGTGGAAGGAATGGCAATAAACGGGTCAAAGAGAGAAAAAGAAGATAAATCCTTAGCACAAAAATCAATATGCAAACAAACGAAAAGATGATGGGAATAATCGACATCGATGTCCGAAGAATAGACGTCGACTGGAAAAAACAAGCCGTAGACCTACCTAAATGAAGAAAGAGAAAAATGTTTGCTAATTTCTTTTTACGCCAATGCCCATTTTGATATTTTAACAAATACTGCTTCCTATTTGTTGCATGTGTATGTGATATACAGGTTAGAAGTTTTTGTAACCGACAATGCTTAATTATATCTAACCTTACAACTAATAAACATATTTGAAATTAAACGCTTTAATGATAATTATTAAATAACAATTTAACACCTTTATATCCAAATCACAATTTACTTGCTAACGATCTACTACTAGATAAGTTCGCAAAAATAAGGCATTTTGTACAACATGCCCAGTTATTGAGTTATCAATAGTAATACCCCTAGTGAATGCCAAATTGTCGATAATTTTGTCGAGTGCACGAAGTTTTACTTTCCATGCACAACCCTTATCTAATTTCTTTTTGAACACATGGTATTGGCAATACTAAGTTTCCAGAAAAATATAAAATTCTTTATTTTTAAATGCCACAGTTGTCAAAAAAATGGTTGATAAAGCCTAGAGCCTACTCAAATTTACATGTTTTCGAATTTTTAGCTCTAATCTTTGTTTAATGAAATTTTAACTGATGCTGGGTTATTTACTCTGGACTAAAAAGGTAATTTCCAGTTTTCAGTAAAGCTACCTACAGCAATATTCGCATTATTAAAATAATTTTCCAACAAGTGAAACGTCCATATTTTTTTACTGAAATTTTGTAGATGTGTGATTGAAAACAGATTTCGATTAAAACATATCTTAAAGAAATTTGGAATTTTTAAGTCTCTCTGACTATACTTGTCGCAGCGAACAAATAGGGTAGAGTAGAATATGCAATCCATATTATAGAGATGGCGACATAATAATTTTTATGTCGTGCCAGTGCATTATTGTTTCTTAATAGCTGGGATACAATGCATATTATTAAGGTCACTAAATCACCTTAGCTTGACCAGGGAAGCTCCGTGTTCGTTATGTCAAACCAAACTCGGTTTTTTAATGACATGCACAATCAATTCTTCAAACTGCTGAAAACGATCATCTGTCTAACTTCTAATCTAAAGAAAGGATTAAGCCCTCGCATCCCAAAAGGTAAATTAATTTTAAAAAACTGTTATTTATGCACTTACTAGTAGCACCTATGATAAATTTGGTATTGAGAAACTCGTTTTTACTTTCCTCGTCTGACGAAAAACAGGTTTTCTCAATTCCGTCTGTCTGTCTGTGTGTCTGTCTGTCTATTGGCGGTATAACTCAAAAAATATTTGTCGGAGGAAGACGATATTTTGCATAAACATTATATATATACCTGGAATGAAACTGGGAAAATGTCAGACAAATATATGCAGGGTGAGCGCCTTAAAAAAAATAAAATGTTGTTTATTTTTTATTCAACTTAGTAATAGATACAAGTAATAATTTGTACATAGTGCAGGATTTATTATTACCAAAAATGGGAGCCAATAGATACAGAATAAATTTGTTACAATACAAAAACGAGGCACAAACTTGCGCGTTACTAAATATAGCTGCGACGTAGAAATTCGAGAAGTCGGTCCTTCGTGGCGCAGGTAGAAATTGGCCAGTCCGTTACGATATCACACTAAACGTTGGGGTTGCACACGCGGTCCGCCTGCCGTTCGAATTTGACCACCGGTAACGTCTTTTTTTATTTGAAAATTTATTCAATTTATTAGAAACGTGAAGATATTTTTACTCCTAACTTAATTTGATTTTTAAAATTATTTAGTGTAATAATGTTGACGAGGGAAATTCTGGGTAAAGCCTTTTACAGATTTTTTGAACCTGTTAGCTTGAGTCTCCCTGCCTGTGTTAGCGTGATTTAGTGACCTTAGATATTATGAGGTACATAATACCGTGGCGGGCATTATGAGTTACTACGGTACGTGAACGATCGGAAATGACAAATCTCTGACCAAACACGTACCTCAATGTGTCGATGTGTTCATAGCAATAGTTGGTCATCGAATATAAGCTTTTTAATTCATTAGTTAGTTTACTAAGAAACATTAGTAAGACATCAAATTTTGTATGCATCACGGGCATTACTTGATGTTTATACTCTCGGACTTGTAAACTTGTCACCTTCGAGCAGGTTAAACATCTCCATAGGGCCCTTGCTACATAAATAACTATAATAGCAATCACTGAAACATTATAGATAGCTATGTTTATAATTACACATTATTGAAACTGACATTAAATAATTTGTAGAGGTGATGACACAAGCAGAAACTTTTACCAATCCAAAATGCATATAATTTGTGCGAATGCTATTGGAAATACCATGTAAAACTAGTAAAAAATCCCAATCAAGCACAAATATTCCGGAAAATATCCAACTTGAGTAAAAGGTTTTTTCAAAATTACTGGGATATCCGATTTTATGTTAATTAGTATTAAAATACTAATCCAAACAGCATTGTGAATAGCAATTTAAACTGATTTTTTTTTAAACAGTCCTATCAGCCAATAGTAATGAGAAAAAAATTCAAATCGACCAATAGCATCAAAATTACACTGACTATTTGCTAGTAGCTAATTACACTGACTATGTTTAATTTTGAATTAAACACACAAATTTTAATAACAAAATTTACGAAATCCAGTCAGAAGTTCTAAATGTAATTCTGATTTCATAAACAAGCAGTTTTAATCTCCAGTTTTGCTTCATAATTTCGTCAGTTTAATTTAGATGTGTTTAATCTTGCATTAAACAGGCAAATCTCAGTTCACATTTACGAAATATTAAAAAACCAATACTGTTTCGCAAGCATCGAGTTTAAAGACCGGGGCAAACCTGCAACTTCGCATTTCACGCCGTAAGCGACCTACTAAACCCAAGTTTACCGCTCTGGCTTGCAAACGCACACGGAAATACAATCAGCTTACAGTGCTGAATTACTATTTCGTACCTTTAAATGCGCTCCAGTAATCTACACAATAATTGAACTTTGTTTTGTGACTTAGCTATGCTATTTTGTATTGTATAAATAGACCATTTATTTTTATAGTAAAATCAATCTGCATCTAATGTCTGATTCATTCACTACGTCGCTACCCTGCTACTAAGCCATAATATCATTGGGACGTGAGGCTGCGTCCCCCAGGGTAGTTTACTGTCGTCCCTTTAAGTGCCATTGACTACATTGGCTTAAAACATAAATGCAGTCTCATTTATGTGCTTAAAATTAGGGATAGAACCAGCGCAAAGCAACCGAAACCTGATCAGCCTCCAGGCAATTCTGTTCAGACTATTTGCTAGTAGCATCAAAATTACACTGACAATTTGCTAGTAGCTGATTACAGCGACTATTTTTTCACAAACCATTCAAATCGTTCTTCTGCTGTAACACAACTAGCTAAAAGTGGAGTAGATGAGCAGCACTTCTTAAAAATAACAGGACACAGGACTGTTTAAAAAATAATCACTCCAAATTACATTCGTGGTAATATTTTTTTTATAATTTAACTAAATTAGCACTAGTGGACGAAGTCCACTCGTGAGATTTCTTAATAGTAACAAATATTCGTGAATCTAGTTAAAATTATCAAAAAAATATCACCACGTAGGTATGTAATTAGTGTTGAATATTCTGCTCTATATGTTCTCTACGGCAAGTATAGTTTGTATAGATTTATTACGTGCAGATTATATTTCTTCCAATAAGTAAGATCTTTAAATTGAATCACACTATACGTATTGCAAATCAGTGCTTGATTTCATATTTGAAAAAGCCATTCCCTGTTAAGGTCGATGAAAACTGTGAGCAGCATAGAATAAGATGAACGCACAAAATGATCCTTCTATTAACATTAAGAGAGTTAACTAAAATAGAGAATCGAAACTTGTTTAAACGTCCAAGAACAAATTGCTTTACAGGAAACCAACTGTGCTCTGTGCAAAATAAATAAAACAGACCAAGACAGCATTGATAAAAGCAAAAATCAATATTAACAGAGGACTTATCGTAGCTTCCACTGGAAACCCTTCTAAATTACGCAAGTTTCGGCAATTTGAAATGATAGTAGTTGGTAACGATGCACATTAAGCAGGCGACATTTTTAGGAAGTAGTTGGCGAACGAGTTCCGCGAAATCCGTTTTTGTTAATTTGTCCGTTTATAAGCATTGGTGGCAATAGAGAGCCACTGTACTAATCTTGAAGTGCCATTAGTTTAGATTAATCCCTGTTTTCTCGAGAGCAATCTGGGGGCCAAAAATATTAACTGGGCGAAATTGAATCACTGGAACTGGCAGTTCGGTGCGAACCTACCCCGAACTCTTTACGCATATTGGAAAATAATGCATCTGTAGCAATTTCCAATCCATCTCACTAAAATATTTGTTTCTCCTAAACCTATGCGGTTGTTCGCTATGGACTGCATTAAATTTATTGCGGATGCATGAATAAATTGTCACTTCAACGAATGGATTAATATTAATTGGTGGATATGTGAATAGGTAATCGTTTAGTAAGTAATTGTAACATGCACTATCAAGCTAATAGATTAATGACGGGTTTGTTTGGATATTCTGCATTTCAACACGATTGTGACTAACGATACAATTAATTATTTTATGTTAATAACATTCGAGCAATCACTGTGCTTTACAACTTTGACATAGAGCATTGATGTGTTTAATTAATTTGTGGTTCGTTTATATTAAACCAAGCAAACGTATATTTCGTATTATGGTTTCCATATATTTTTTCTTGTCATCCTTACATAGAGTGAAATCTAATTTTGGTAACACCGCACTCTGTAATCACCTATCTCCAATTTTCAAAGTCTCTGAAACTTCTTTGTATCTTTGAGTGTCATTTCTAAATCATCAATATCAAGTAGATGTAGATTAAGGCCTTTAGTTAGGTTAAAGGACACAAAAATATAATTTAAAAAAAATCCAAATTGACGAATCTAAAATTGCAGAACATGGTTGGAATAACAACGACAAAATACATTGGCATAACGCAAATATTTTATCTAAAGAAACAATTATACTCACATACAGAGAAATGACACTCTAAAATACTACATTCGTACTATTGCCTTACATTCTAGGCATGTCTGACAAAATTAAACGAATTATATATACAGTATTCTTTGTAAATGCGGAAAAAGTATATCGGTGAAACACCCAGGCCTTTAAAAGTTAGGGGTAAGAGACACACAATTTTAATTTAAAAATACAAGATTGATCAATTGAACATTTCAGAATACGATTGGAATAACAAACACACAATAACACAAAAATTTTATCTAAAAAATCGATATCCACTAGACTTAAAATTAAAAAACTGTGTATATTTTACCTAGCCAAAACGAATTCGTCTTCATATATTCAGTGGATTTCAATAATATAATCAAGTAGTCCGCTGTCAGTGTGAAGCTGTTTACTGGGGTGGTTTTTCACACTTTGCTACTTTTCCAGTAAAATAAGCTAAATTCTACATAA
Source organism: Agriotes lineatus (assembly GCA_940337035.1). Lineage (NCBI taxonomy): Eukaryota > Metazoa > Arthropoda > Insecta > Coleoptera > Elateridae > Agriotes > Agriotes lineatus. The sequence continues at coordinate 116,501,367 of OW679197.1, read as the reverse complement.
TTTTTAATTTAAATAGTTAATTGTTGAAAACGGAAGCAGATTTGTCTTCCAAAACGTTCGTGTGCTAATATATTTCATTTTGTAGTGTGGCTAAATACCCAAAGAAATAGGATGATTAACTATTATAAACTAATCTAACGAGAAACGTGCGCTGTTCCAATTAGAATTACAAAAACTGTATAAAATTGTAAGCAGCGTCATATAGTAAAACATTTTTTACAATACCTTTCTTTATAAAGCAGCATTTGTTTAAGTACCTGCCATACAAATATCGCTGAAATTGCTTTTATGCGAAGCAAAATATTCAGCTATGACGCACTTCTACCTCAAGAGACCCGTTTAGCAGCATAAAGAAATTAGGTAATGCGTAATAAATTTTTTGTTTGTATTCGGGGGCGATCTACCCAAAATAACTTAAAAAATACCGGAAGATAGGTACATGTCATTTTTATCGAAATTGGCTGCTGTAAGTACCAACAATACACAGAAATTCAGGCCCAAACTAAAATCTGCTTCTATATCTTTAGGGGATTTATATTTCGCTTCCGTGCAAGAATATTTTCTTTTTAAAATTCCAAATCATCATGATGACATTTTAGCTGTTATTTGAATTACGGAATCATGTAAACAGAAACACAGCGATCGTTATTTGTTATTTTTCTAGTAACGGGGCTACTGCACAAGAGATTTTCATAATTTCAATATTTGGATACTGACAATAAAATTACATAAACTAAAAATTTTATTTTATTAAAATTTGTATGGAATTTGAAAAAAATCTTACGTTGAAAAATTCTTCTTTTACAAACAACCTGCTGTCCACCTCAACCTAGTGGAAACACACATTAAATAATATAAATATCTATTACGACCGATTAATAATCAAAGAAAAAGTCAAGAAGAGTTTACGAAACGTTTACTTCAATTGATGTTGCATTTGCGTTGCATAATTTTGGAAGAGACTTGGCCTGGCTAGCCTGAGTGTATTTAAAATAGCATTTTAATATAGATCCGATTTGTGCATGTGTGTTTTTCGCCGAGCGAGTTGCTGATTTTGTTCACGGTCACAATAATGGTGCCGATCAAGCTACTTTTTGGAGATGCGACAACGCGCCAAGTGAAGGCATTTATTGGGAAACTTTTAGCAAAGAGAAGCTTTGAAATAGCGGCTGGTGAGCTTCACAAAGTCCTTGCGACATCGTGGTGGTTAAGTGTTTACTTCAATAGGAAATTAGGGGATCTGATAGAACCAGGTGCTGGCATTTGTTAGTCATTACTACAGGTAGGCGACTCTATACCACATTTAGTCATTCGGAAGCTGCCATTTTCAAGTGAGCCACTGAACGCCAATGTGCGTACACACGCTTTCTAGTGTTTGGGCTCTCTGCGCCTGAGCATAGACGCAGTATTCTGTCAGCACAAAGTCGTTTAAAACACAGCTGTGTGTCAGTGATTTGATGTTATGGTCCCGTGAGCGGTGCGCTTGACCTTTTGCGTAGTAGAAACAGCTGTCGGAGGTGTGCGTTTACTACTTTTAATATAAATACGTGGAAAAACAGCTTTTTGCGCGTGGATAGACGTTATTGTTCGTTATGTATAGGCCACCTAGAAATAGTTTTTTTTTGGCGTAATTTAATATCATCGAGTGTATCAATACGGTAGAAATAAGATAAAAGCAACCACTCTGTTCTAGTATTTAACCTTGTTCCTTTAACAGGATATAAATTAGCTTTTATTTGACTAGCTTTTTAAGATAACCTTGTTATCATAAAAAGGTTCTCCGTTGGATAATTTCTCAAAATCAATACAAACGTGACTACTTGGATACAATTGCCGGCCGACCAGCTACTTTCCGGAGACGGCGTGTACAGCTCTTTCAAATACTCAAAACGGGCGCCAACGGATTTTTATCACAATAGTTCCAAAACATCAGGATCGTAGGTTATTACGAATAGCAAGGTACACAAATGAGGTTACTTCTGACAAAATTGTAATACTCACAGTTCTACATACAATTCAGCAATAATAAAATTGCACACATTAAAACAGGTTGATAAACAGGCAGTTCTGACAGCAGGTGTGCCGGTCTTGGTTTCGGAGGAAACGCAAAGTACGATTCCTGAGCGTTTGTTCCCAAATTCGTGCGGCCGAAAGCTGGTGGCTCAAAGCGACTCGCACCACGAAGGCAGGGACAAATATCAGACCAGGAGAATAGCCTCCGTACCGGGTCATTTCTTGTGCTCTAAATTAGAGCGCGCAGCAATAGTTAAAGCGGGTTCAAAAGTCCGACATACACCACCGGTGGCCGTGGAAGCGATAACAAACAGCTACAGAAATGCCTCAAATCGGAACTCCAGCACTAGTTGCTGTAAAGCGGGAAAATAAAGTTCCACGATAACATACCAGCAGTATAAGGAGTCTGGAGTGACTAAAATACTCATCTTGAAAAAATTACAGGCAATGTGTGACGCCACGTGGTCGCATACAGAATCCGCCAAAAGCGTAATCTTCCTCAAACTGAGCTCGGGGACATCAAAACCACTCGAAAGTGCAGGCAAACATTTCACAATAAAAAACCAACAGCAGCCTCACAAATTCCACCGAAGCTCTTCAAACGCTAAACCACCATGATGTCGATTTGCCGGGCGAGAGCGAAAAAACGCTCCAAACAAAAGCGCGAACCCAGGAAAATTTTCAAGCAAGGTCACCCAAGTAGGCGGGCCGCAAGCGCGCGAAATACAAAAGGGCGCGCTCACAGAACTATCGCGCGAACAGATGCGCAACAGCGGGCCGAGTACTACAAAATTCGAAATTGAACGGCGGCGCAAATGAAACGTAACAACCTTTTCAGCTTAGTACCAGTTCAAGTCAATTTATGGATCCATCACAACGAGGGCTTTCTATAACCACGACTTGGGTCATTAGATTAAGAAAGATCCCATTGCTATTGAGCTAGCTGGCAATAACAGAGGGCAAAAGCAATTTATATAAATGGCAGCGATAATGACGGAACGTTCTATAAACATTCCTACAAATATTTCTGTTGTTGTTGCATTTGCAGTACGTATTATATTGGTTTTTCTTCTTCTCACTAATCATTTTCTCATACTGAAATATAATTGAAGCTGTCATTCCGAGCAGAAACACGCCAGCCTTCTTGTGGACACCTGATGACCCGTATATAGATCTACTGTCGCTTCATACACCAGGCAAGGGACTATTCAGTAACGAGTCGAACTTAATTAGGTATGTTGAATAGTTCGCTTATTTAATTTTTATTTTAATTTAACAGTTAGTTTACAATGATTCAAATGTGTACTTATTTACAGTCAAACACAAGGTTGTTTTGTCGATACGTCCTTTCTTTTTTTCTACGGTAACAAATATTGAACACATTACAAGGATGTCCGAAGAAAGAATAGTAAGAATTGCAAGGGATAAGTCACCAACAGGAAAAATAAATATAGGAAGACCCAGGAAGCTTTGGAGTGACAATCTGCACAAATAAGGAGCAAAGTTTGAAGAAAAAACAGGCAATTTAAGGCTTAATATATAAGCAGGAAGAAAAAGAAGAAGAATAGTTCGCGTATTTACATTTTATTTTAATTTGACAGTTAGTTTACAATAATTCAAATTTGTGCTTATCTACAGTCAAACACAATGTTGTTTTGTCGATACGTCCTTTCTTTACTACGGTAACAAATATCAGATTTTATTAATTACAGAGCAGAAATAGATGTAACCGTAATAGAAACATGTTCAGTTCTAGAGCGAAAAACCAGACATTGAATTATCAACTAATTCGTATCAGAATAGGTAGCTTAAAGCTCTATAAAAAATTGTTACAAAGGGACAATACATTTAAAAAACGTGGTGTGATACACGCACACAACTTCCTTTTACAGTGATCTTATAATTGCCAAAAATTATTTGTAATCTTTAAGCATTTGTCAAAAATTTTCAAAAATTACAAATTCTACAGAACCCATACAAAATCGAGTGTTACTTCAAGAAACAAATTTTCTCTAAAATGTTAAGCTGAATTCAAAAATGTAATAATATATACACACACACACACACACACACACACAGACGTGCGCGTCCTTCGACTATTCAACTGAAAAAAGAGTAGTGCAAACATGAGTAGTTTATTTGCAAATCGCTACATCACATATTTCAATTTCATGTCAAGGAGTTACAACACTCAATCGGAACACTGCAAATTCAACAGCGATGAGCCACCCCGCCACCTATTTCGTCCTTCGGTCGTTTATGTACCGCTCGCAGGTTTTTTTCTCCCGTCTGGAAGACGAGAAAGTAGTGTAATCACGAAAAAATCACCTTCCGAGATTTTCACCTTTCAAGGTCTTTAGATGACGAAAAAGAGGTTTTCTTAATTCCGTCTGTCTGTCTGTCTGTTGGCAGTATAGCTCAAAAACCATGTATCGGAAGAAGACGATATTTTGCATACATATTATAAATCTACCTCGCATGAAGCCGGTACAATTTTATACAAATATATACAGGGTGAGCACCTTAAAAAAATAACATTTTGTTTATTTTTGGGTTAATATTGAAATAAAATAAGGTAATTACTTTCACATATGTCAAACTCAACCGATATAGGATAATGTCACACAAGAGTAAAAACGTTTCAACAATAACACCCTTCTGTTCGAAAGAGGCGCGCGCCGGACTTATTTCGTAGTTGGCTTTACCGATGCAGATACTATCTCTATGCAGGGGTGCGGTTACGATCGCTCTGCAGATGCGGCGGGTTGAAACCCCAGCGGGATACATTTATTTTTATTTGAAAATGTATTTAATTTATTAGAAACGTGAAGATATTTTTACTCATAACTTAATTTGATTTTTAAAATTATTTAGTGTCACAATGACGACTAGGGAAGTTCTGGGTAAATCCTTATACATATTTTTTTCTGATGTCAATAGGTCGGCAATTCAAGCCCCAACTCGCAGAATTTGACCAAAATTTTTTATTGTTTCCAGCATTTAATTTTGAAACTAATCAGGCAAAATCAGGCGTGGTTCATCTAGTTCGTCATAGCAGTTTACACTACTGAATATATTTATTACAGGGAAAACGCACGGAGACAAGCTATATTTGCAAGCGCAAATGCATACATAAGTCACGTTCACATCCTAGACAGAAATTTATAACTGTAGCGCGCAACTCGTAAATTTGAGAACTGCTAACACAATTAAGCAACTAGCAATAATACAGCTATAATGCTATCGAGTGTAGTGTGTACTCGGACTTCTATTTATTCCCGAACGAGATCATATATATTGGTCAGCCGCGACATACCCGGTTTTACGACCCCCAAGTCCAGATATAGCAATGACAAAGCAGTTCGGAAGTAGAGCAATGTGGGTGGTTGTAAAGGATTCGAGATCACTCTTTATGCTCCGGAGAAAACTAAAGTTAAGAGGCGAATTCTGGAACTAGTTTGCCAGCCATACTTTGAATTATGCAGGCGCTGAATACTTGGCCGGAAATGCCTCGAATGCTAGCTTGTTGCACAAGATGCAGCGTTTGCGGTTCCGGATAAAAAAATTGCGACTGCGCTTCTGCTCTTCATAAAGCACTTCAATGGCCCGCTGAAATATAAAGATGTTAATCTGCTCACTGAACTGGATTACGTGGGTAAATGGGACACAGTCATCAATAAAGTGATGACAACAGCTCGTGCGAGCTGTTCACCTTTATTCTCGAATAGAAAGAAGTGTCAGGGGCGTTTGCTGCTGTGAAAATTGCAATAATTCCTTTCGGAAACATCCTGTAATTATGTTGTTTGTCTAATTTATATTTACATTCAAATCATTTTATTGCATTTCCAGAATTATCTTTGATAGCGATTTGCCCTACTGTAACATAATGTGACGATACGCCTAAAATCGGGGTAACCGGCAATCCTTTTAGTTAAAATACACTTGTAGACGAAGACCAAAACTACTGTTGCGAGATTAATAAGAACACTTAAGTACAAATACTTGCATTTATTTTCTGCCGTTTACAAAACAAGTTAAGTTTCACACCGTTACTTCTTAACTTTACTTATTAACTAACTAAATTCTAAGTCCAGTTTGTCCAAAAAAACTCGGTAGGGGTTTATCACGTCAGGCGTAGGCGTGACTTTTCATAATAGTTCCATGAATGCTACAAATTTTTAGGTTTCACACGCTAAAATTGGCCAAACAGCTACACCTCGTAAATTATCGAGAATTTGCTCCAGCCGGCACGTAATTTTTATGACCGAGTTGCAACAGTTGCACTTCTAACCACGTACTAATCATATACCTTCACCCAATTTTTACGCTTACGAGGAGAACCCTGCATAAATTTACTCTTAACTATCCCGTGATATTTGAATATCTTCATCTTCCCAGAGAATGACACGTTTCTAAACATCGGCTAAATACTCGCGTGTTGTAATTTTAATATGACCATGTTGCCTACGAAATTCTACCTTAAAATATTTATGATGCAAATTGCTTATGGCTAACTAAAGTACAGTCTATTCGTACAACCGTGTATAGTTCCTTTTCCCTCGTAACAACACATTTAATTAACCATGGTAACCCTATATACTGTATAGTGACTATAATATTGACAGCCATATATTATTAAAGTTTGTAAATTAACACATCGACTTAATTCAGTAGGTTTTGGTTGTCTGAAACTTCTAGCGGCCCAGGGGTCAGCGTATCTTTTAATTCATACTCTGTGCGTTAGACGTCAAATTTTGTATAAAAATTTTCGTTTTCTTATTCAATCTCTCTTCAACAGTATTTCACAGTCTACTCCAGAGTAAATATCTCCTCATGCATTTTCTATTCTTTTCGTTCTTGTGCCACCTAATTACATACTTTCCCCACTGTTTCTTTAATGTCATCGAGCCAACGTCGTAGTGATTTTCCGATGCTTCGTCTATGTCGTCCACCCTTGTGTCTCCTCCTCATTCTTGATATGGTCTCTGCGACTTAGGCCCAATATGAGACGCTCGAGTTACTCAATAACTAAATTGAAATCTAGAAAAAATGGTTATTAGATTTGCGGAAAAAAATATTCTGACAACCTAGCGAGGAACAGTGAAAACTCTTCAAAACAGGGTTTTTAAAGGAAATTGTGTAGACTGTGGAAGACTATGGTTTAAATCTTCTTTATTCACGGAAAGGTTTGGCAGAACCCTTAGTACAAAAGCTATAGAATAACACTTAAATAATGAGACAATAACATAAGTATTATCTAATCTAATCAATCGTAAAAGTGAACATACACATATACACACACAATTTTTCTTTCTAAGTGGTGATCACTCCCAAGATGCACTCACCTAAAACTTGTAGCGTTTGCGCCCGTGAAAATTGTGGATTTAAACATAAATAACATGTGAAAATGTGCATACCACCACCTTCAGTCACAATAGATATTTGGCATCCAGCGCGCGTGGACTTAGTGATTCACCCATAGGCCCTCCGAAGCGAGTTTGCATATGAGATACCCGCAGCGTAGTTTCAGTCGAACGGGTATAAAATAACAATATCTGGGACGGCCAAGTAACTTTTGAGTCAAACTTCATCCTGCAAACAACCCAGCACAGAAGGGCGCCTAGAGCCCTGCTTCATTCCACTAAGGGAGCTCCAGTCAGCGCAACTTGAGTCGGGAACTCCACCAGAGCAAGACTATCATAACTATCCCGCAGTTCTAGACCTGTATCTCATCGAGGGGATATTCGGTGGCGAGCCGTCCTTAACCTGTACCCCCTTGTCGAGGCGATATTCGGTATCAAGCATCCCATTTAGGGCTGTCTAGGGCCTTGAGCAATATCCGTGCGCGCAATACATGGTGATTGATAACAAGGCTTCAACGACCCCAACCCACCGTACCATACAGCGACGCATCTGGGTTTCCAGCCGACCAGGCGCCCTAGCCTCAGTGTGGAAACATTTTTATTTGTACATTTGGATTGTAACTACGTTGCGTAGTACATTACCAGTGTGTGACATATAACAATACTTAATAAACACTGTCATTTCTATTCACCGCGCCGTGTAATTAATAAAAACAATTTTGAACCCTGCCTTCTAAGCTACTCAGAAATGGTATTTTCAAACGGAAGCAATAAATTTAAAAACCTGTTTCGCTGCAATTCATTCTTTTTGTGTTCTTTCTGGTGCAAGGCTCTAATACCGTTGAAAAGTTATAAGCGATCGGTTCGCGAGGCATACATCTCTCCACTTGAAGTGGAAACGCAAGTATGGGGAATACATCCGAGTGGCTTAATAGTCTGCGAGCGTAAGGTGCTACAGAATTGCTTTAATTCTCAAAAAGCCATCAAAATATGATAAGTGACTATTACAGACAATGAGAGAAATAATATTAAATTATCGTGCAATATAGGAAATATTAGCGACTGGACTACAATTCGAAGGAGAGAAGGGAAGGGTCATATCAGCAGGATGGTTGAGAACACGATGGTTAAACCAGAGATAGAGACAATAGAGATACAGAAAATTCTTTTAAAATTAAATTACTTTTTTCTGTTTTAGTCAATATATAACCACGTAGTAGGTAAGAAAAGCGGATAAGAATCCACCGAAACAAATTAACCCTACTTAATGTTCCCTAATCCGTATTGGAAGTACATCTATCTCTAGAAATTGATTATAATTAGATATTAGTAAAATATATAGATGTAAAAATGTACTTTTGCACATTTTGAAGAATTCTTATTCAGGTATTTATTTGGATGAGCAAAATGCAATTGAATGTAACAGGATTCGTGTTACCTATTAAAAAAACCTGCTTCCGTTTTAATAAATACATAATTACGTATTTAAGAAACATTTATGTTTAGGACCACGTGATTTAGTGATTGGAAAGTAAACCTACTGCAAGACCGTTGCTTCACAAATTTTATGACTTCCAATTTAGTATTTATATTCAGAAGTGTCAAACGATAATTAATTAAAACTAGTTTTAGAGTTTATAACAGAAAAACTTCAAAGTAGGCGTTTTGTCTGGATAAAATAATAACAAATAGTTGATAAAACTCATTCCAGAATTTAATATGAAGGTGTCAAGGACTAGTAATTGCTAATATCGTTCCTTAGGCGTTGTGGATGAATAAATAGTATCGAGTGATCAAATAAATTTCACCTCTAGAGTGCTGTGGCTCCATGATGTTTATATGGAGCCACAATACACTAGAGGTGAAATTTAGTTAATCACTCGATATATTACTTATGCTCTTTTAAAGACATTTGAGTTTATATGCCGAACGTGACAAAGTAATGTACTTAGCTGAAAAGATAAAAGCTAATAGAGGGCATCTGCATTATGGCTCAATGGGATTGCCACCAAGATGCTTTAGGAAAGGAGGACCAGGAAATGTAACTGGCGTAAATAAAAACGTACGTAAAATATGCTCCAACTCAGTCAAAAGTTAATTTTGAATTAAACGTGCTGTGTATAAACTGAATGTTTTAAAAGATTATTGATACCTTAATAACCATAGAAGTTGTGAGCTTCCAAATCGATTCGTCGGCGAATTCTCTCAAACAAAACGTCGTACGGCTAGTACAGGAAGACGGAAAACAAATGCGGTGGCAATCAACATTAGCTCCGTGGTTGGAAAATCATCATTCAGGTACGCAGCTCGTGAAGCGAACTGTCCGAAATTCTGACTGACTTCAGTACAATCGGGTAAAGCCTTCAGCACCGATTCACTGTGCTTAGCATCGTATAACTTCACTTAGAAAAGGAAAAGAAAACCTGTTCTTAGTTTCCTCTGGTTGAGCCCCTTCTGTACGCTAGGGGAGGTTATGTGATGACCAAATATCCGAAGGTGTTACATTCAAGCCATATCAAGGCCAACGTGCTCAATTGCGAACAGTGCAATTTTTTGGGAGCGCCGTACCTACGATTTTCAAGGGCTTCGAACTGGATGCCCTTATGAATTTGGGCCACATGTAAATAACGATTGATGAAGCGCTTTCAAGCTCGTCAACTTGGCGTGAAAAAACTATCTCCTAATACAACTACCAAGGCTGCGTCGTCCGCATATCCGGCGAGGGCCAAAACCTAAAAACCATAACTTGCATGCCCGCAAAAACCACTGGACAGTTTTTAAAGAAGTTAAACCAAAGTCACCATCACGGCGTCAGCAAGGAAAACCAGACGCTCTGAGAACCACCAATTCAAGAGTCGCTGTCCGGCCGGAATCCAAAAATTACTACACTTGTGAGCTTTATCACACTCGCTAACGGGCATGCTCTATACTGGCCACACTTGAAGAGCACTCTTTAACCACACGTTATATAAAATGTTATTAAGAGGTACTGCAAGTCTCATTTAAGTACGTTCTTTAATACACTTTGAAACGCTAACATAAATTTTATATATACTTCAAAAAATGCGAAGCTTGGTAATAAAATATATAACTAATGCACAATGAAATTGAACTAAGTCAGTAAAAATAACAAAAAAGTTATATTCATCACTGAAATGTAAAAACAACATATCTCTTTTGATATTGAAAGTAAATGTTGTAAAGCAACGTAAATTGAATAAATAAATAAAATCGCGTTCAGAACAATACTCTAAATTTTAAATAACAAAAATTCTACGCATAAACTAGGTTTAATAATATCAAGTTGTTTAAGTTGTGTATGAAAAGCCGTGTTTGCCTAAAAAGCGTCTGAATGTATGCGCGCAATTTAAAAAAATCTGTGTATGTTTATTTCAGTTTGGCCTTCCAAATAAATTCCCTTCTCCAGATCAAACTAATTTCATTGCCCCTGTTACTGCATATATCTTCCCGCCACTCTGTATTAGGTCTAGCGCAGCTGGCGTTGCAGGTGTTCAACCATCTGCTGAGGCCAGATTAGCGACCGCGCCGTACACGGGCGCACAGTCCATTGAAGGAAGCGGCGAAGAGCGAATGGGTGTTCGGAGAGTCAAAAATTAAAAATACAAAAATAACTAATGTGTTTTACTTCGCTCTATTCACCCAACATTTTGGTCATAATCGAGCTGGATATTATGGAGATGTGGAAATAGGACTGGATTCGCAGGAAACGTTCCAAGACAATGCTTCAGGGATACAAAGGACGAGGCGTTCGTTGCGGCGGACCATAGCTGTTATTTGGGAAATAACGGCATCAGGCAAGCGTTGGATGGAAATTTAGGAACTCACGTATGTACCAAGCTTTCCTTTGTGTTATCCTTTATTATCCTAGTAGCTTATCAATTTGTGTAAATTGTGTTTTAAACTCACAATGGAGACGTCAAAATTACTAATTAGAAAACGTGGGGCTCTTAAACATAAACTAACCTCATTTAGTAGTTTTCTGGCTACTATTTCGGATAATCCCGATGCGCTAATTATATCCGAATTAGAAGAACGGGTTGAAAAATTAAATGGGACATTTAATGAATTTTCGGAAATACAATCAGATATCGAGGATAGTTGGGAAGAATCTAAACTAGAAGAACAATATAATGAACGTGACGCTTTTGAAAAATCTTATTATGCAGCAATTGCAAAGGGAAAATTACTGATTTCAAACTATAAATTGGGAAATACGCAGGATAAAACCGCGTTGGATAACGAATCGCGTTCGAATTCGGTAAATGCTTTCAATATTAGCAGTCAAATAAAATTACCAGTACTTCAGTTACCCGTATATTCTGGGAATTACTCAGAATGGTTGAGCTTTAGAGATACTTTTAATTCAATTATTCATAATAACTATGATTTAACGGACATTCAGAAGCTACATTACTTAAAATCGACGCTTCAGGGGCAAGCTTCCCAATTAATTAAATCTTTACCGATAAGTGATGCAAACTATTTAGTTGCTTGGAAATTATTATGTGACCGTTACGACAACAAGAAATTGTTAATTAATAACCACGTAAAGGCACTGTTTAATCTATCTGTTGTTAAAAACGAATGTGCTAGTGAATTACGGAAATTGATCGATGATTTTTCAAAACATTTATTTTCTTTAGAAGCGTTGGGTCAACCGGTAAATCAGTGGGGCACATTGCTATTATACTTAATATCGTCAAAATTGGATACTAATACAAAACGTGAATGGGAACAAAAGGTTATAAATGCGTCACCAACGGTTGCCGAGTTTCAAACGTTTTTAAAAGACCGTTGTGTACTTTTGGAAAATTTGGAGAACCAAAACGCTAAGCGGGTTTCAGGCAATAAATATAATCCCAAACAGAGTGAAATGACCACCACATTGGTAGCAACTGCAAATGGTACTTCAGGAAATTCTGATAATATTACTTGCTGGTACTGCAATGACAAGGGCCACCTGATTTACACTTGCAAATCCTTTTTAATTTTAAGTCCCAACGACAGGACGGCCGAAGCAAAGGGTAAACGTCTTTGTGTTAACTGCCTAAAGCGACATCATGTTAGCATGAACTGCAGGGCTGGGGGTTGTAGACGATGCGGAAAGAAACATCATTCCCTGTTGCATTTTAATAACTCAAATCACAATACTAGTGATGAAGGGCAACAAATTAATAATGTAGATACACCGGCAATACAACGAGGTGGAAATACTGTAGTTGCAACATATGGTAGTGTATGTAATCAAGTGTTATTATCCACAGCTATTTTAAAAATTAAAAATAATACAGGGTCGTATAATTTGTGTAGGGCCTTATTAGATTCTGGTTCTGAAAGCACATTCATTACTTCTGAGCTATGCGATAAGTTAGGCTTAAGAAAATGGGAAATTAATTTATTAGTAGTGGGAATAAATCAAATTGTCTCCAAAATTAAATTCAAAACGGAAATACAAGTACAGAGTTGCGATGATTCTTTCGCCACTACTATCACTTGCTTTGTAATAGATAGAATAACTGAAAATATTCCACTGTTTTCATTTGATGCTACAGCAATAAAGATACCCAAGGATATAAAATTAGCTGACAATGAGTATTTCAAATCCAATAAAATTGAGTTATTATTAGGGGCCAACATATTTTGGGAATTAATTTGTCCAGATCAAATTAAATTCGGTAAAAATAAACCTGTATTACAACGCACACAACTGGGATGGGTCTTGTCGGGACCAATTAATTATAATCAAATAAATAATAAGGGAGTTACATGCAATTTTACAAAAAACATCGATCTAAATAATCAACTTAAAGCATTTTGGGATATAGAGGAAATAGACTGCGGCAAGCGGTTTACAAAAGACGAGCAATATTGTGAAGACCATTTCAAAAAAACCACTTTTAGAAATTCTGAAGGTAGATTTGTGGTTTCCATACCATTTAAAAATGACACTTCAGTATTAGGTGATTCATTACAAACGGCTAATTCAAGATTTTACAGTTTGGAAAGGAAATTAGAAAAAAATGCCGACTTAAGAAAATTGTACGTAGAATTTATGAGGGAATATGAAGTCATGGGGCATATGTCAAAAATTCGGGAACCAAATGTGAATATAGATAATTGCTATTATTTACCTCATCACGGAGTTTTTAAGGAAAATAGCTCAACCACAAAATTACGTGTCGTGTATGACGGTTCGTGTAAAACCAATAATAATATTTCGTTGAATGACATTCAGCATATAGGTCCGGTGATTCAGGAAGAATTGTTTAATATTTTATTGCGATTTAGGATACACATGTACGTTTTATCAGCAGACATAGAGAAAATGTACAGACAGGTTTTAATAAATCCCAATCACAGAAACTTTCAACGAATTTTGTGGCGTGAAAATAAATCAGAGTCATTAGAACATTATGTTTTAAATACCGTAACTTACGGAACTGCATCGGCTCCATACTTAGCAATCAGATCATTACATCAAGTAGCGTATGAATATAAGGACACATTTCCTTTAGCTTCGGAAGTTATACTTAAAGACTACTATGTCGATGACCTTCTGACGTCAGTTGACAATATGGAGGTTGCGATTCAATTGTACAAGGATCTGAACTCCATTTTAGGAGCAGCTTGCTTCAAGCTTCGAAAATGGGTATCTAATAATGCGCAGATTCTAGAGGAAATCAATTCGTGTAATGACACACAGGATACTTTACATATCGGAAATAAGGACGTCGTGAAAACTTTAGGCATAATTTGGTGTCCACTCTCAGACTATTTAAAATACGAAATAAACGATTCAGAGTCTAAAGAAGAAATAATAACAAAAAGGGCAATTCTATCTTCAATTTCAAAACTGTATGATCCCTTGGGGCTTGTTGGTCCGTGTGTTATTATAGCCAAGATAATGCTGCAACAACTTTGGTTTAATAATTTGGGATGGGATGACACCGTACCGCAAGAAATTGAAATGAAATGGATACAATACAGAAACGATTTAAACACATTAAACAAAATTGAAATACCGCGATTTGTATGTTCCAACAATTATTCGCATATAGAATTGCACACATTTTCAGATGCTTCTGTAGCGGCTTATGGGGCGTGTGTTTATATAAGGGTTCTAACGGAAAACAACATTAAGGTCAATCTTTTATGTGCAAAGTCAAGAGTTTCGCCCATAAAGCGTTTAACAATACCAAGATTAGAGCTCTGTGGAGCCTTGTTAGCTGCTCGGTTGTCAAATAGGGTGCAGGAAAGTTTAAATATTAAATTCAACTCAGTTTATTATTGGTGTGATTCTACAATTATGCTTAGCTGGTTGAAAATGTCTTCAAATGTGTTGAAGGTATTCGTAGCCAACAGAGTATCGGAAATACAGGAACTGACAAATACAAAGGATTGGTATCATATAGGAACTTTAGATAATCCAGCAGATCTAATATCTCGCGGGGTACTACCAAAACATTTGATTAATTCAATTTGGTGGAAAGGTCCTAATTGGTTAACTTTATCAAAATCACAATGGCCTCTTTCTAAATTTTCATTAAACGGTCAAGAGGTCCCAGAATGCAAGGAAATTGTAGATACAGTATCAAACCTAGCAAATATTGTAGGTGAAAATTGGTTTTTTACAAGTTTCTCGTGTTGGAATAAATTACAGCGCACAGTAGCATGGTGTTTGAGATTCATCAATAATTGTCGGAAACCAACAACGGACGAATTTTAAATAGTAGTATTTCAATAATCGAGTTAAATATATCGGCTAAATTACTCATTGGTCTATCACAAAGAGAAAACTTTCCTCAGGAATTAAAATATTTAAAGGGAGTCCAAAAGACACAACTAAAATCAAAAATTGGGCGTTTATCACCATTAATTGATTCAGAAGGTTTATTACGTGTTGGTGGGAGATTACAAAATTCCAATTTTAGCTTCAACAAGAGGCATCCATATTTAATTTGTGGAAAACATCCAATTTCTGAACTAATACTCCAATATGAACACAAGAGGTTATTACATGGCGGTCCACAGTTGATATTAGCTAGTGTAAGAGATCGTTATTGGCCCACGGGGGGGAGAGCTTTGGCAAAAAAGATAGTATATCATTGTGTACGATGTGCCAGAGTAAAGCCAAAACAATTGATTCAATTAATGGGAAATTTACCTGAAAACAGAGTTGTTCCGATGTACCCCTTTCACACTACTGGGGTCGATTAC
Source organism: Agriotes lineatus (assembly GCA_940337035.1). Taxonomy (NCBI): domain Eukaryota; kingdom Metazoa; phylum Arthropoda; class Insecta; order Coleoptera; family Elateridae; genus Agriotes; species Agriotes lineatus. The sequence continues at coordinate 116,485,753 of OW679197.1, read as the reverse complement.
GCAGGTCCATTTCTCGTAAAGCCTCAGAAAGGACGTGGAAAATCAACATTTAAATGTTACATATGTTTATTTGTTTGTTTTACAACAAAGGCGATACATTTGGAAGCGGTTACAGAATTAACTTCACAGGCATTCTTGGCAACATTGCGTAGATTTGTAGCTCGACGCGGTAAACCTGCTAATATATATTCTGACAATGGGAAAAACTTTGTAGGCGCAGCGTCTGAATTACGAGAATTAGGAAAATTTTTAATTACAAATAACCGTAAAATAGAAGTTACAGCAAACAACGAGAATATTGATTGGCATTTTATTCCTGCTAATAGTCCAAATTTCGGGGGGTTATGGGAGGCGGGTGTTAAGTCCACGAAATATCATCTGAAAAGAGCAATAGGAAATGCATTAGTCACCTTCGAGGAGTTTCTAACAATAATTACACAAATTGAAGGTATCCTAAATTCTCGACCCTTGCACCCCATATCTACTTCACCAAACGACTATGAACCTTTAACTCCTTCACATTTCTTGCTTGGTCGAAGTGGAGTCAGTGTACCAGATCCAAGCTACGAAGACGCTACTGTCAGCCGTCTTTCGCGCTTCCAGTACTTACAACAAAGGGTACAACAATTTTGGCGACGGTGGTCTCAGACATACATCACGGAGCTGCAGCAACGTCAGAAATGGACCAGACAACAGGACAATGTCAAGATTGGAGATTTGGTTGTGATTAAAAACGAAAATTTACCTCCACTCAAATGGCGATTGGGGCGAATCAGTTCCATCCATCCAGGAAGTGACGGTGTAGTGAGAGTGGTGACTATAAAAACCTCGTCCGGTGAATTGAAACGCGCAATAACAAAGATTTGTCTACTACCCATCAGAGACTAAAAATAGTACTTTGCGCTACACAGTGCAGAATTACATTAGATTTAAGTTTGCATGTATCATATAAGTCAATTCTCATTAGAATAAGCATAATACCTTTATATTACTGTAATTATGTTGAAACTGTATTTCAAGGGGGGGAGTATGTTACTGCATATATCTTCCCGCCACTCTGTATTAGGTCTAGCGCAGCTGGCGTTGCAGGTGTTCAACCATCTGCTGAGGCCAGATTAGCGACCGCGCCGTACACGGGCGCACAGTCCATTGAAGGAAGCGGCGAAGAGCGAATGGGTGTTCGGAGAGTCAAAAATTAAAAATACAAAAATAACTAATGTGTTTTACTTCGCTCTATTCACCCAACAGCCCCTTTGCGTCCAATAAGGTTTAAATTCTATTTTTGCATATCCAATAGTAATTTACTGCAGCGAATTATACAAAGAAGATGATGAGGTGTCAATATTTTACTGCAAAATACAGACAAAATGGATTTCAGGTGATTTTGTTTTTCAGTTTTAAATATTCAATAAATATCATATTGTTGGTGGTAGTTAATTACTCACGTTTCATTCTATAAATAAATGTGTTTTGCTGGAGTATATTAATTAAATTAAGTCTGTTTATACCTGCATACTAATTATTACACGAATGCATCACTGTAATTAGAGCGTCGTATGTTAATTAAATGTAGTTACCTATTTTATGAGCACAAATGTAATCAACATGTTTTACTCTAGTCAGTTGCTTCTATAAAATATGCTGCATAAGTGATTAGTGATTACATACAAGATAGACAAACGTAAAATAAGTGCATTTTTAAAATACATATAGATTTTAGCTACCACGACGTCAGTTCCAATACATGATTACTCATATCTCAAACTTACAAAACCAACAGACAAGGCAAATGTTGGTGAATTACTAGTGCATATCACGCATATGTAAATTACATCGACTAATTTACCATAAATAGACATGCTACACAAATAAATAGTTATTTAATTGGTGTCTAACGAAGTTACAGCATATATTGTTTATGTGATTAGTTTATATGAAACTCTATAAAATGGTGTTTATTAAATTACCCAGTTTCCATTTGAGTTTCGAACAGTAAAGCTATGCGATTGCAATCCGCAGGCCGAAACATCAAGTAGTGTAAATTGATAGACCAGGCCAACGTCGAATATGATAAGTGGTGACCGTGGACAATCTTTGTTAGATTCCTGTTAGTTTCATATACGAAAGCCACTATGTTTGGTATCCCAAATCTACAAACATCTTTCGACTAATCCAGCAGCAACTGTATGAGTACGAACAATCTGTTCCATCGCAATATCAATCACAGTCACAGATCGCAACCAATACTTCGACGTCCTTCCAAATGCAAATGTTACAACAGCAACAAAATCTGTATAAATCACGTTTCTTAAGCCAACAAGAAAATGTTACACCATTTTAAGTAAATGGTAAGCTAGTCTGGCAGACACAAAAGTAGAGAAAAGGAAGAAGCAAGTTAGACCAACAACGTTTTACAAAACAAATGAAACTTCCAACATATATCAAGCACTTAAGCTACGGTTTCCTAGGAATGCGGTGCCGTCATATAGCGGCCGTAAAATTTCGGCGCTGACGTCAGGTAGCGTTGGTAGAAAAAAGCGGTCGTTGTTGCGGTGGACATTGCTGTAAAGTTAGAACAACGTAGTGACGCCGCGACAGTCTTTCGAGAAGTGTTTAAGCTTTGGTTGTGCGCGCCGCATGTAAGAAACTTATGATAATACAAACACTGAATGATGAACTCAAATGATCTCTTTATTAACAAAATACACCTAGTATAAAAAAATACAAATATAAGACACTCATTAATAGAAATACTATTAAAAAAAAAGCGAAAGATATATGTGGAAAAAGATAATTTAATGAGAAATAGGGTACAATGAGGCTGCCTACACTGTAGGAATTTTTAAAAGTCAAAATGTAAAATATTTGAAGGGCCGTACAAGAATTTGTGGCGCGCTGCATGCTGCCCGCGGGCCGCCTGTTGCTCATCCCTGATCTAGACCTAGCATTATTAGTATAGTTGGAATATAAGGAGTAATCGGAAGACGAAAACCATAGTTTGTGCGTCGCCATCTACATTGCAATGAAGAAAGTTTCAGGCAATACTTACGCTTAACAGCAGAACTGTTTGATTATGTACTGAATCACATAAGAGATGACTTAACTTCTAAACCATATAATAGACACAAAAAACCTATATGTTCAGAAGAAAAGTTATGTACCGGGTGGCCAATTAAGAAGGGCACTCGGCCCTATCTCGAAAAGTAATTATCGTAAAGACTTGGGGTAAAAAAATTTATGACTAAAGCGGCCAAGAGAAAATGCTGGAAATTATTTTTAAGTTTCTAGAATGGCCGCCAGGGGGCGTAATCGCATTCTTGAATTTTAAATCCCGTTTTTTGAGAAATATTCTTATATTACAGATATCTAAAATGGACACCGTTTTAAAGCTGAGATAAATTCGATTCTTTTTTGTTGAATGCTTTTTTCTCTATCTCTTAAGAGAAAGTGGTGGGGGATGTCCGAATATTTTCGGAAATAAATGTCAATAACTTCAAAATGGCTGAACGGATTTTGTCAAACTTAGAGTCGTTGAATAGGGCTTTTCTTAGGCTATCAACGTTACCTTGAGCGGATTGATTTAGATTGCTTGTGTTGCCGCTAGAGGGCGTTTTGCGACAACACTACAAATGAAATGGATTTTCTCAAAAAAATTAAATGCAACGATATCACTTTTATTGCAACAAAAGATAGCCAAATAAGGGCTAATACGCTAGTGAAAACCGCATTTCGATATTTGTTTCCTAACCTAAAATATCAGTAAAGGAAATTAAAACTCGAAATAATGTCGCGTCTTTGGGAATATTTTCTGTATACCTGCCATTATTAAATCCTAATTATCGTTCTTTTAGCAAAATATATATAAATTTACTGTTAAAATACGAACATTATATTTAAAATGTCAATAATAATTAATACTCATTCAATGTGATTGAATATTGCCTTTCTGTCCACACGAAAAACTTTTACAGTTGGATGGCGCCTATCAGGATACTCCATCGCATAGATTCTAACAGAAACAGTTGCGTTTTCATTGTTTTGAAAATAAACACGAAACATATCAAACACTTCTACAGGTGGAAAAGGCATTTTTTGCAAATAAGGCCACCAAAATGCACTATAAATAGCTGCAATCTTAATATGATTGACACTTAAACACCACCATTATAATTTTTGCTATTTTGTTTTCCAAAGCACACTTGCATTTTAAAAATTTAGAATTTCGTGTGGACAGAAGGGCAATATTCAATCATATTGAATGAGTATTAATTATTATTGACATTTTAAATATAATGTTGGTATTTTAACAGTAAATTTATATATATTTTGCTAAAAGAACGATAATTAGGATTTAATAATGGCAGGTATACTGAAAATATTCCCAAAGACGCGACATTATTTCGAGTTTTAATTTCCTTTACTGATAGTTTAGGTTAGGAAACAAATATCGAAATGCGGTTTTCACTAGCGTGTTAGACCCTTATTTGGCTATCTTTTGTTGCAATAAAAGTGATATCGTTGCATTTAATTTTTTTGAAAAAATCCATTTCATTTGTAGTGTTGTCGCAAAACTCCCTCTAGCGGCGACACAAGCAATCTAAATCAATCCGCTCAAGGTAACGTTGATAGCCTAAGAAAAGCCCTTTTCATTGACTCCAGGTTTGACAAAATCCGTTGAGCCATTTTGAAGTTATTGACATTTCTTTCCGAAAATGTTCAGACACCCCCCACCACTTTCCCTTAAGAGATAGAGCAAAAAGCATTTAACAAAAAAGAATCGAATTTATCTCAGCTTTAAAACGATGTTTATTTTAGCTATCTGTAATATAAGAATATTTCTCAAAAAACGGGATTTAAAATTCAAGAATGCGATTACGCCCCCTGGCGGCCATTCTAGAAACTTAAAAATAATTTCCAGCAGTTTCTCTTGGCCGCTTTAGTCATAAATTTTTTTACCCCAAGTCTTTACGACAATTACTTTTCGAGATAGGGCCGAGTGCCCTTCTTAATTGGCCACCCGGTACACGTGTGATGTAAGTAGGTACACTGAATTACACACAATGTGATGTCTTTTTAGCTGTAATATACAGTGTCCGCCAAAAAGTCGGCATAATATGGGAAATTATTTTATTTTTTATTTAAAGAAAAACTTTTTACATCAATATTGTGTGCTTGTCTAAAAACCTATATCATATATACCTATCATATATACCTAATGATTTTGACTTGTTTAGAAAATGGAGTTTTTCGAAATTGTCAAAATCCAAAAAGTGCTATTTTTCTGAAATTAAGTAAGATTTCAATGAGATTTTTTTAGTGTGTTATTTTTAGCTAATTGAACAATCTCAAGGCCAGAAAACACCTATTTTTTGAAAATAATTAAAATATTATAAAACTACACTCGCCGCTATAAACTAGACACACCGTCAAAAAACGTTGCCTAAACTGTTTCTACCGTACTGGCCCACCGCTTTAAATGAGACGGCACCGCTCTATTACGTTCGGTGTGCCCTACCGCTCTTTTGGAAACCACTTTGCTTATTATAGACGACACCGTTTTTCGTGACGTCACGCACCGTATTTTTACGGCCGTTAAATGACGGCACCGCTTCCTAGGAAACCCAAACTTTACAGAAGAAGAAAGCAACAAGGAAAACGACAAATCGTCGGAAGAGGCAAAACCACCCCCGATATTCGTACATAGAGTAAACAATCTAAAGTAGAGTTAAGCAACGCTCTTTCTGGTCAGAACTTGGATGGGAGTTCCATAGCTGCTACTCTAATCGCCTCGTGATACGGCTGTCACGTAAATAGTTGGTCCCGGATGTCATAATAACATCATGCCAGTCGTTAGTGGGGTTGGAAGTCCCCATAAAATGTACAGCGACTCCTATAATTGGCTGAATACCAAAGTAAATAAATAAACCTAAAGCCACTCAATTGTTAAATAACCAAGCTGAAGGCAAGTACACAATTAAATTAGTGGGGAATTCACAGCCTAAAGTTTCGTTAATCTGCGACAAAGACTAGAGCACCGTTATCAACATTTAAAAAAAACAGAATTTTACTTATTTCAATGAAAGCAAACCCTACAGTCAATATACGCAGTCTGACTAAGGAAAACAACGATCACGGAAAGACTGTGCTCAATTTTCATAACATTAGACACTTTGGGTTTGGTATGAATTTGAACCTTCTCATATCAAACGGGAAGTGCTACATTGTCTTAACTGTCAGATATGGGCATATAAAGATTTTGTGTCACGGAAAACCGAGATATGTTAAGTGCGGGGAGTACAGCTAACGAAGGACTGTGAAAGAAAACAGAGAAGCAAAGATGTTGCGCTTTCCCTGGCAGTTAAAATTGTAGGGGATGCACAGCTACTAAAGAGATATAAAAACGAATGTTTTCAACCCTAAAGAACAAGTAGATGGAACAACCTGGTGTATCATATTTCCAAAAATCTGGAGAACAGGTCAGCAACAACAACAAGCGAACAAGCATCAACTAAATCAAAATGCCAGCATGAATCAGAAAGAAAACAATATCGAAGTAATGATGGTTAAACATGGAAAAGATGGATACAGTGTTAAATTTACTCACGACCAATATTTCTAAAATGTTACTACGGCATTTTTCTTAGATGAGCGCTCTAGAATGCCAACGGCTTGGCACATCACTGCCAGGAATTTACATTTATAAAAAACTGTAATATTTATTTCATGTTAATTTCTAAATCACGTTTTACCAATTTAAACTATATGAAGGTTTCAAAATATACTATTTGTACACCAAATCATTCAGATGGCGATGTAGACATGGGAACTGCAGCTATAGTAAAATCGGTCATCAAGCATAATGAAATCCAAATATATAAACAAGAATATCTTCAAGCGACAAGCATCTCAGTAGTACTAAACAATAAAGAGGTCACTATTTTAGCGGTTAACTGTCCTTCTAAACATACTATTAAGCAAGAACAATTCCAATCCTTTTTCAATGCCCTCGGACCTAGATTTATTTAGGAGTGGGGATCAAGAGTCAACTTAACGCGTGACAAAGAGTTATCCAAAATAACTTGCGGCACCTGACAACTAGTGTACCAACTGGCCCTCAGATCCATAAAAAGTTCCTGACTTGTTAAACTTCTGTGTGATAAACAGAATAGCAATAAACCACTTAAGAGCAGAATCATGCCGAGATTGGTCCTTGGAACATTCACCAGTTCTCGTCTCATATAGTACCCAAGTGCTAAAACAACTAAAGCCTTCCACATTCTACAGCAAGAAAGCAAACTGGAATTCCTTTAGGGAATTGGATGACGAAAGAATACATCTAAACATGCCACTGAAAACAAATAAAGATATACTTACACGAAGCTAATTTAGTAATCTACCTTAATTTAGTAATACAATAATCCCCACTCCCGACTCTAAGGGGTCTCAGAGGTTCAAAAAACGATCAATACAATTATTAAGTCAAAGATAACTGCGAAGAGAATTTGGCAAAACACAAGGCACCCCAGAGATAAAACCAAACTTAACACAGGGACTAGCAAACTAAAGCCTCTATCGTATGAAATGGAGAATCAGGGAATTAAAGATTATTTGTTAGAGCTGCCATCCACTGAAGATACCAACTATTCACTATGGAAGAAGTTAAAAACACCACACTTAATAATTCCGCCTATTCTAACACCAAACGAATATTGAGCAATAAACTCTGGTGATAAGGCAAATGCATTTCTTAACCACTTGATAAATGTTTTTCAACCATTTTATTCAACTTCCTTTGATGAAGAAGAAAGATCAATCGATAAACTTATTCGACTCAATAAAAAAAAATAAATATTGTTGAAGTACAATCAGCTATTAACAACTTAAAATTAAAAAAATCTGCTGGTTATGACTTAATAACAGCGAAAATATTGAAAGAGTTATAAGAAAGTAGCATAAACATTTTAACATTTATATTTAATGCTTATCTTAAGACCGAGTTCATTCCCGAAGTTGTTGAAACTCGCCCAGATAATAATGATTCCGAAATCAGACAAGGATCCGAAATAAATTTCATCCTATAGGACTATTGGCTTCCTCCCTATAACATAGCGAAAGTACTTGAAAAGTATATACTCCAAACACTAAAACTAATATTTGCGGAAAATGATTTCTTCCTAAAACACCAGTTTGGTCTTAGAGAATGGCATGATACTATAGAACTAACCTACAGAGTAGTCACTAAAATTAACCATGATCTACACCTAAAAAATCTGTTGTAACCCTAGCAAATAAAAAAAAATAAAACTAGGGGTAAAAATATCTTTACGTTCGTAATAATATTGAAACAATAAAAGGAAACACTTGGTAATGTGAATACAAATGTTTTTAAATAAAAAAATTCACTACCGGCGCTGAGGTAGAATTCCAACTTCAGCGCCTGCGAATGCGAGTTCGATGTTTGGCAGTAGCCCGCAAGCAACTAGTCCGTTCGTTGCATTCGGCCACCGAGGATCCCTCGCATCAGTGGGATGCAGCTGATTTAAATTCAACGCATTTATTGCTGACCTTGTTTTTTTACAATATTTACCCTGTATGTGTTGAGTCCCACTCTCGTCAAGGGTAAGGTCTGAGCTATGTGCGAGTTATTATTTTTATCTATTTTTCGGTTACAGGGTGAGTCATAATTAGGTGTAAAAAATGTAACCGAAACTTTTTTAGGCCAAAACAAAGCAACTAACCTAATACACCTTAGTACCAAAATGCTCCCTTAAAAAGATACAGGTAGTTAATGAAAAAAATATTTTTATATTTGGAAAGTCTATATTAGTCCGAAATTTTCACGGTTAAAGATAATCTGCATGCAAAATATCGTTTTCCACCAACAAAAGTTTTTGAGTTATAACGGCAACACACTGACAGACATACAAATAGACAAAGAGACAGACAGGCAAACAGAATTGAGAAAACCTGTTTTTTGTCATCTAGGGACCTTGAAACGTGGGGATCTAAAGAAACCTCAGAAGGTAATATTTTTGCGATTACAATACTTCCTTCGCCTTTTAGATGAGGGAAGTAAAAGTCTGGCTTACTGGCTTGTTAGATAAAGAGAAACTTACCTCCAAGTTACTATAACATTCTGAAATCATATTTATGTAATAGACATTTTCCAATAAAATTCCAAGACAAAAAAGCAGCTCTGTACCCTATCCATTGGGGCGTTCCACAGGGAAGTATTGTGGGTCCGACACGTTATCTTATCTATACATCAGATATTCCAACTACTAGACAAACACTGATAACTACCTTCACGGATTGTCCGTGTCAGCATCCCATGGCGACTGGCGAATATCATCTCAACTCCTTTCATTACATTAAAAAAAGCAAAACTGGTTAAAATATTGGAGAACACAATGCCAAAGAAAAAAAATCAACCAGGTTGATATACAAAAAAAATGTATTAACTATTAGAAAGAAGTTCTAAACACGCGATTAAAAACAAGTTACTGCTGTACAAAACTGTCATGAAGCCGATACCGACCTACGAGATTCAATTATGAGGGTCGGCCAGCAACTTAACTTTAGAGGCCTTCAAAGATTTCAAAACAAGGTAATCAATGCACCTAGATACGTGCCAAACTAGGTTTAGAATATCTCTGTGCCATCTAGGAAAGGAGAAATGCGAGGGCTAGTGTTTTTAACCTCCTAAAAACCAAAACTGAATAGAAAACATTTTTTGTATAGAAAATGTAGGTACGGCTATCGCCTTAAAAATCTGGTACAGGGTCGAAAAACTAGTGACTTGAATTTAAAAATTGTGGACATTGTTATTTGGGCTGACAGCTTATAAAGAGGGACTAGTGATAGCAGTGACGGATACTTTAAATCTAGCGGTTGCTATGATACTATCGCGATTTCGATTAAGGTACTTATCATAACGTGGCACAAGTTTCTGTATGCTCTCCTCAAAGAAGGTTGCCGTCTGGTCACTCAGCTAACTGTTCACACTGATTTTTAGCTTATTTAAAGTTTTTTCACCATTCTCACACACAGCCGTCGTTCATAAACTGTACTCTCTTGACGATGAATATCGATTGCATTATGCCCTTGTAGCCTGTTCTGGCTATTTTAATTTTGATTTAAATGCTTAAGGAGATTTGTTACAATTGCCGGGCTGATACCGGCCCCAGCAGCTCAGAAAACCAAAGTAGCATTAATAGACTCAAGTTTCGTAACCCAAGAAAGTACTCAGAATACGTTTTATAAGCGTATAATATGCTTAGCTAGTTATACATCACATTAAATTGTTATCAAAAACGCAAGAAATAAAAAAAAATTAACAATGCTTGTAAATAAATCAGGATTCTTCTGCTCATACGTCCCGGACCGTTGGATTCAGGCCGTATCAGTCACTTTTCGGCCAGTCTCTACATGTAATAGTTCTAATTTCCCGTAGGCAGTTCGTCAGGCCTAGATACAGAGATGACAGTTAGCGAAACCCGCTTGTGATAGCGGTACATAAACATGGAATTCGGCTTTAAACTCAAAAGTGCAGGCAATATTAAATTAAATAACGTGCATACCTGGAGCTGTTATTGTTATCGCAGCCTGCAAGTGTACTGAACGTGGCAAGATTACAGGCGGCCGTCGAGTTTATCTGGATTACCTTAGGCGGAGACTTCGAACGTCCAGCTGAGTGAAATTGTAATTGAAATAAGCTCGGGCCTTGCAGGCGATGATTGCCGTAAAAAGCGAATTTGGGCCGCGGCTCGCAGCTAACGGGCGTCGTGAAGTGGCCCGGGGATGGAATGCGCATAGTTAGGTATTATCGCTGCCTCGTTGAGATGCCGGTTTTCGTTGTGGTTATATACAGACTGGGTTTTCTGGTGCGAACTTTAAACCGCTCTCGTGTTACATCGTCCAGGTCGTACTTAGTGGTTTTAAAGCCGGCTAATTAGGCGTTTTGACTTGTGAGAAATCTCAGGTGTCCGCTGAGTGAATGGGACCTGGGGGTGTCTAGCTGATGAGCCTGCGGACCCCTGAGCAAAACGGTCTAGGTATCGGTTATTTGGTCGGATCTCTAGCTGATGAGTCTAAGGGCCCCCCGAGCAAGAGAGTCCAGGTACGGGTTATCTGGTCGGATCTCTAGCTGATGAGCATAAGGGCCCCCCTGAGCAAGAGAGTCTAGGTGACAGAAAATCTCCTCGAAGAGCCTACGGGTCCTCCTGAGCAGAATTGGATTGGGAAAACGGTTCGGGAAAATTCTAGGAAAATTCTGTCTTGTACTGGCTTTGGATCTGCTTTATATAGCCCGGGCCAGCGTAATCAGCGATTCAAATCTGTTTGTTGGAGTAGGGGATCCTTCCTTTAGGTACGCGGAGGAATCTCTGCGTCTGCACGCGGTGACGTCGCTTATCGTCTTCCGCGCGGCCTAACGATGCAGCGCTCCGGTTCTTAACGTGACTTACGCCTTGGGAGAACGCAAGAATTAATTTTTAATTTCAAAATCGCCTTTGCGCTGGGCGAAACGTTACACCCTTCAGGATTGAGACTTCAGCCAGAAGAAAGAGAATTAATGCTTACGGCGCGCAGTTCAGACTGGGCGGGCGCAGTACGCCGTAATTAGTTTTCTTCAGCTTCAAAATATAGACTCTGAAGGGCAAAATTCGGCCAAAATTTATCGTCAGACAAGTACAGTTTATGAGCGATGGCTGTTTGCAAGAACGATGCATATAGTTTAAAGAATAAGCTAAAAACAAACGTAAAAGGTCGAATGAGTAACCAGGTGGCAGTCTTCTTTAAGGAGGACATACAAAAACCTGTGCCATGATATGATAAGTGATTTCGTCGAAATGGGGATTATGTACAAATGTAGCTGAGAGTTGTACCTCTATTTTCCATACAATAAATATATCATATTTATTTTTGTGTTTATTACTGCTGAATTGGAGGTTGAAACAGAAATAATCATCGTAGTAACCTAGTGTGAATTATCGCCACAAATGCAGTGCACATACTAATAAACTTGCAGTCAGCTTAATAGACAGTATGTTAAAAGGCTAAAAATCAATAACAAATTAAGAAAGATTTTTTTCATTGGAAAGTTCTCTGACATGTCAGTAGTAATTTTAGTCACATGGTTTAATGAATGTCGTTTTTATGGCAGATAAAAAAATGATAATAATTTAAAGCATTACTAAATTGGATGAAACAATGATATACACACATGAAATATGCTAAGCCAGCTTATCTGTTCTATACAAATTTAGAGCTCGCAATCAGATTATCCAGCCTGAAAAATGGAAAACTTGAAAAAATTACAGCGATCAACCCTTGCGCAGAAAATTTTCTGTAGAAGGGAAGTCACATATTTATACAACAGAAGAAGAGGAAGTTCAATAAATGCCGTCCAACCAAAGCCAAGATTGATCTAACAAAAGTGCAGAGTACTAGAAAAACGCAAGTTGCTAAGGAAACCTAAAACAGAACAGACGAGTACAAAGATAAGCAGGCATACCAACTTTTCTCGTGAACAAAGAACGGCTCATAACTACATTGTTATTTCTACAAATCATAATTTCGATAAAAACCGAATTGATAATAGTCTAATCTACAAAGTCATCTTTGTGAATTTATTAATGAATAAATCACCTCTTATTTTATAAAAATTAAATAGGTGGAATCTACTTACTTATATCCAGTGATGCTCATTATGAATTGATGCGATGGGAGCGTTTGTGTTTAATGGCACAATTTTGGATTTATTGTTTACAATTTTCATTGCCGTATGGTAGAAATTAGTGGAAAAATTTATTAACATCTATGAATCTTCAAACCAAAGGACATATTTTCCAACTTATCTTCCATGTTAATTAGTTAAATTAAGAATTTACCCCTTTTACTTCGCCTAATGCGCCCTGTGCAGCGTTTTGTTTACTTTTCTTATTAGGGTTGATAAATGTACTTCATAGTTCGGTTCGTGTAATTTGAATTTTCGAGAAAATAAGTGCTTACTTTGGACATTATGCAGAGTAAACATTCTGGTATTTACCTGCATACTCTTTTTAAGCTTAACATCCTCGTTAGCCTACGGTAAACGATACGGAAAAAAATACACGAAAGACATAAACAAAGAGCGTGCTTTGTAAACCCACTACCACTGCTCCTCCCTTATAATAATGTGGACTTTCTAAACAAACAAAATACCGTTACAAAAGCCTCAAATTAAAAATTCCCTGCAATTTGAATTACAACATGTGTGTATTTTCAGTCTCTTTAGAGACTGCTTAGTCGTGTGCCTTTTGAAAAATGGGGCAGCTCGATTTTGTGCGGCGAACGTAACTACTAACATCAAAATTTGTCAGGAAAATTAACGGAATTTATGTACCTACTTTAACGGGAACTTTTATTAATTACCCACTCACCGCCGAAGATACAGTGACGTTCGTTTTTCAGGAGTGTCAAAGTTGATCAAAATTTAGTCAACTGAGGCGAATAAACTAAGCTAAGTGAAGTGCACTGGAATTAATATCGTATTACGTCGGGAAACCGCAAAACTGTGGAGGCAACAGACGCTAAAAATATGCCCGCACTCGTTCCGACAGCATCTCAAGTTCATTGTATGCAACAGGCGTATTGTGCTGGCTGTTTGTGTAACTGCTGGTACAACAAGGTAACGTGAGGTAATTTTAAGTGCAGAGGATGATGCTATCTCTTAAAATAACAACGCTGTTCCCGGTCTGTATTTTTACTGCCTTTCTCCTCATCGACTTATTAGAGTCAACCTTGTTGCGTTCAAAATTTATTTCGCTGCTGCGTGGAGTCGACTGAAATTATTTTCAAGTAAACACTTCTCGATAGCGGAATCGACTACTGCAATTATTTTTAGAAAATAGACTTTTCGAAGTTTTCGTCATGCAGCTACCGCACTGCATGCAGTATATGCGAGTACAAGTCCTTGGCAAATATTCTATGACACGTTCACTTGCTTGTTAACGCATAACGTAAAGGATGTTCAAAAATAAAATATACGTGTGAGAGTTAGCCATGCAATAAAAATTCAGTGACAAGGTCTTACTTCTAGTGCTTTCGATAGCATAGACATCACCGTCGTTGCAAATAAATTACAAGCTAAGCTTTAAAGGTCAAGCATAACACTTTTGAAATAGTATCTTATTAAGCACAGGCTATGCGTGAAAATTGCTGAAAATATTTCATGCGCTTATGAGTTGAACACCTTCCAGTCTTTTATAGCGAAGTAACTATTGCAGGCCATTTTTTAACTAATAGTTGTATGGGAAAATACCCGCCCAATAACAAAATTTTTCCACCTAATGAAGGCAAAATGTCCATAGAAAAATCAGTTCACAAGACGCAACACAATAGGAAACAGGACATTTTATACAACACAAGCAAATTGCGCGCTACGCGCACGTGAAATAGGATACGCAAAAGGTCAAGCTCCGAGCCAAGCGCTAAGATAAGAAAAACAAAACCTAAACAAATATAAACATCTGTGAAGCCGGAACGTGAGATTTTATTTTGTACCACAGACACACAGCCACACATTAAGGAAAATTATATTATAGATTCTTATCTGCTGCGCGTTTGAGTCTATCTTCTTATACCTTCAGCCGGTCATAAGTCACCGACGCGTGAACTAAACTTGAACGATCACCAGCGTTATCTTGCTGAACGTTACGTTGCATGAGTGTACAAAGAGGAACAAGACAAAGTCTGTCTAATTATCCTTGTACTTTATAACGTAGACCAAAATAAAGAGTGCCTTGTAAGAGTTCACGAGCCAAACATAATTATTAAAATCCGTATTTGAGTCACATGGTGTAAGGTAGTCGTACATAAAGTCAAAAAATGCTGGGTGCTCTTTAAATACAACGCAGTCTAAACAGAAATTTAATTTTAACAGTTCGATTAACCACGAAAGCCTCAAACAATATATTTTTGGAGAAGATTTTATTGCAGAAATTGTATCGTCATTTTCCACATTTAATACATTTACAAACGCAGATACAATTTCTGTTTTCACTGTGAACCTCAATCTGCCTGTAGTGACATACTCATTACTCATTACTAACTTTTTGTTTGCTTGTTCGTATGGTGTTGTAATTCGACTTCATGATATCATCGTTTATGGTAGCTAACTAATCCACAAATTTCCTTCTTCGCCACCTCAAAATGGTTCATCCTGAATAAGATGAAGCTTACGCAGAGCTATTTCTTTTATATTAGTTACATCGGGCAATATGAGATAAATCGTTTCCAATGTCTTGCGCAGATCTTTCGTAATGCCGGTCATACCAATGCATGATCATAACTTCTTGGGACGAAGTTTTCCAGGATCTTCTTGCCCAGTTTTGTTTGTTTCAGTGATATAACTTTTAACATGTTTTGCAAAACGAATCTTGAAATAACCTGAAAACTTAAATGTTGGATGAAGCTGCTGCTATCGTTTAAATTTAGACGAAATGGTACGGGAATACTTTCATAGTCCTGTAAGGTTGTTTAAACATACTTCCATTTCTGGAAAAGTATTTATTAAGACATGCTTGACATAATCTTCAAGGAGTTTCAAAAGACCTCCTGTTCTTCCAGCGTTAGCAGCTTCTCCATCTGTGGCAACGCCTACTAAGAATTCTAGAGGAACTCCAACTTGATTACACGTTTCATTATTGTCTGACGAAGTTTTATCAGCACGGTATATTGGCACATCATCAACTTTCATTGCTATTGCTAGCTTTTCGTATTAGACCATTTTTACATTATACATTGTAAACTCGGTGCACGAGCAGACAATCACAGCTATAGAGTTTAGAGCGACAAACTAAAACGTTACTTCTAGTTACAGATTATATATTTTTCTAACTAGCAAGCTTGAAGTAGCTGATGAACCAAAAATACCACAGAAGTTGCACCTGGACGAAAAACGAAATGTACTGGGCGCATTGAAAAAACTTTGGATAAATATGTTGTTTCACGCAGATCTGGGGCAACGATCGTGTCAGCAACATTAAAAAAAATTAGAATAATAGAGAACTTCTTTGACTAATGATTACACTAACAGATAAACATTTTTGGGTATATTTTGATTGACGTAAGGATAAAACCCTTACCATGGAGGAATCTAAAAGAAACGATGTTTTATAAAAACATATCAGCTTGATTAAAGAATACTTGGGGCACCTTTCCTTAGAATTCTGTTAATATTAGCAGAATATAATTTTCTGTATATAAAGATCGTCTGTGAAAGTACTGTGATAAGTTCATAGTGATTGGGTGTGATGACACTGCTGTTAATACAAGTAGCAAAGAAGATGTTAAACGACGTTTGAAACTGAAATAATTAGGAAAACCACTGCAATGGCGCATTTTGCAATAACGTGTAAATGAGCTCCTATTGCGTCATGTGTTTCAGCATCTCGATGTTATTACGACTAGCCCTCCAAGCTTTCCAGAAACAATAGGAAAAGCTTTGAAGAACTGTGATCAGCTTCTTCTAGTAGGGTTTTGAATCATTAATAAAATTATACTCTGCTTGATGTAACTAATAAAAATATGTAAAGCGCTTTACTCAGAACTTTCCCTGCAATTTGTAGAACTAAAATTTTCAAAAATCAAAGGAAACTAGGGGTAAAAATATTTTAACGTAAATAAAAGGAAACACTAGGTAATGCGTACTGTTACCCATTTGTGCCCCTTTTATAATATTTACCCTGTATATGTTGGGTACTACATCCGTCAAATATAAAGACTGACATATGCGCCAATTATTACTTTTATCTGTTTCTCAGTTAAACCAAAAGTTGAAAAAACTTATTTTTTAATGCGCTCACCCTGTAGATATTTAAACAAAAGTATATTCGGTTTCATGTCAGGTAAACATATAATTCGCATATAAAATATCGACTTCCTCCAAGAACTAGTTTTTGAGCTATACTACCAACAAACGGACAGAGAGACAGACAAGCAGACAGGCAGTCAGACAGACAGAATTGAGAAAACCTGAGTAGGTAAGAGGCCACTAGAGATGCCCCCCACTCCTTCTCCTGACGTCATCTCTTATCATCGTGGGAACTGGGTCATCTCTTATCATCGTGGGAACTGGGTCACGGTCGTCTCGTCGCCTGATAAGCGTGGGAACCGGGTCAAAAGGTAGGACAGGTACGCAGTACAGGTAGACAGGTAAAGATAGGTGTACAGGTATGCAGTTAAAAGTGCATTTAAAAGTGCATTTACGGGGTTGAAAGCGCATTTAAAAGTGCATTTACGGTGTTCAGGTGCATTTACGGGGTTGAAAGCGCATTTAAAAGTGCATTTACCTTTTCCCTCCCCCTGTGTCGCCGCAGTGTTACATATAAGGTACATGTAACTAGAGAAAAAATCCCTAGATTTAAATAAGTAAATTTAACTACGGTACGTTATCTCAATAATTATTAATAACGACGGACAACAAACACACTGTCCGATAAGATAATTATGTATAAAGAGTCATTGACCTGGCCTTTAATGTCTGATTAGATAAAGATGTGTGTTAGTTTTAATCTGTTAAATTACAATTTTATATTAATTAAATTATTAGTAGCTCGCCATACAAGATAAGATATCCGGAAAGTGCATTTAAGGCATCTGTTGCATCAGTCCCATTACTGTGTATGTGGGGAATACAAATAATTAGTTCGCGCTAAAAATGCATCAGTTCGTAACGGCATGTCAAAGGCAATGGACACCTATAATTTCTATAGTGAGACGGGCAACTACATGTCAACATCACCGTTGAATATGTCGACTGAAGAAAAAAGTTCTAGAGATGATGAAAATTCAAGAACTCCATCGTGGATACGTAGTCCAAACAGCGAGGGGATGCAGAACGGTGATGACATTATCGATTACGAGCCTCGTGAAAGTTTCCAAATTATACAAAAAGTGTCGCCTTTATGGTGTGCGTATCAACAGCGAGATCTGCTGTTTAACAGTCAATATCGACTCGAGAGGCACGTCAAGGAGCAAACATGGTGTTATGAACCTCATACGAATCTAATAGAAGTAGGACTGTGTCCTGCCGAAAAGTTTCTACCACTTGTGAAAATCCGATGCGCAAGAAGCAATTGTCAAGAGGAGATAATTTTCACCGAGAAAGATTGGCAAGTTTTGCAAACGTCTAAAGTGGAACTGATTGCTAGAAAATTTTTCGATGGATGGCAAGATGGCCCGCTGACAGAGAAAAGTGTACATTTAAACGACCACCTGTCGGTGGTATGTCGCTATGTGTACGGTGAAAAATTGGCAACATTTATCGATAGTGACGTGCATAGTATAGTTTTAACACCGAAAGAATTCGAAATGGTTTTTGAATTGGCATCTCTAGTGGCATTTCGATTAGAAGTGCTCAACAGAATAGATATATCAAAGAGTTATGTGTCTATGATAAAAATGGTGGCGAATGTAATGAAAGCGACATGCATTATCGATCCGTTGTTTATGGCCTCTCAATACCTGGAAAGAGATGCCACGCAAGAGTGTTTAATAATGAGGGAAATGTTGCAACTGTATAAAGACATCTTTATAGAGGATGTGAATAAGGAGCGCGCTAAAATCGCCTAAGATTGTATTTTATGTGAAAATTGTAATAAATCATATGTAATTATTAATCTAATAAATGTGTCATTATATCTGTATGTTATTATTATTTCGGATTTTGATGTGCTGGTGGGGATGGTAGTAGTAGTGTACCTAGTAGTGCCGATAGCAAAGGTAGTGGGAGATAAGGCTAAAATGCGTATAAATACTAGGATTAGAGGGATATGTCTCACTAAATGTTAGTTTATGGCGATGGTTTACTCAACACCCTTATCAATAACCTACCTGTAGAATTACACTTGCCAGGTGGTTATCAATATTGTGGTCCGGGAACACGTTTAGCCAAAAGATTACGACGAGGTGATCCCGGTATAAATCCTCTGGATAAAGCGTGTAAAGTGCATGATATTGCATATGCGACAAATAAAGATCTAGAAGGTAGACATCGCGCCGATAAGACATTGGAAGAGGCAGCCTGGAATAGAGTAAAATCAACGGACGCTACTACCGGTGAGAAGATGGCAGCGTGGGCTGTGACAACTGCAATGAAGGCAAAACAAAAACTAGGTGGTGAAATGACGACGACGACGACAACGACGACCAGGAAGCCGATTCGACAACGTGCAAAAGAAAAAGGTATTGCAGGCAAAGGTTTCTTTAGAAAGTTAACAGAGCTAATTAATAGAAAGATTCCGAAAGGTGGTCTCGATAGCAAGAGTGTAATTCAAGGCGCACTAGTTGTTGCACGAAAACTCTTGAAAGATGTCGGTGGAAAAAGGAATGTCGCTATTCCTAGACAGATTCCCTTGCCGAAGGAAGGCGGTATTCTACCTCTCGTGCCATTATTTGCCGGTTTGTCGGCCTTAGGTGGTCTGGCCGGCGGTGTGTCGGGTATTGTGAAAGCAATTAATCAAGTTAGCGATACGAAGAAACGACTCGCCGAAAGTTCGCGACATAACAAAACTATGGAAGCCATTGCAATGGGCAAGAAAAATGGCGGAGCATTATTCATAAAACCCTATGGGAAAACAGGCAGCGCACTCTATTTGAGACCATATAGCAAAGGTGGGAAGATTACTACTACTATTACTCCACGGTACAACAACAATCCTAAGACGAATAAAAGTCGCAGCAAAGGAGCCCCGCTATTTTTAAAAACACATCAAAAAACTAATAAAATTGCCTCGAAGAGCTTTGACGGATGTGGACTTGATAAAATACGCAAAGGATGTTAAAAACTTTAGAGGAGTGTTTATGCGCGATAATTTGCCAAAAGGTCATCCGTGGACAAACGAAAGTGCAATTCTAAATTTGGACAATGAAACGGGCAATGGAACCCATTGGGTGTGTTACAAGAAATACGGAAATCGAGTTCACTATTTCGACTCTTACGGTGATCTACCTCCACCTATGGAGTTACAAAGCTATCTTCGAGGTTGCGACATGTACTACAATTACGAAAACATTCAAGATTATAAGACGAACGTTTGCGGCCATCTGTGCCTCAAGTTTCTGTATAAAAGGACCGTACATAAGCGAGCGCCATTCAAATATGTCTCAGACGTTCGTAGTATCGGGAAGAGGTAATATAATTACCACAGGTGCATTATTTCCGACGATTCGACTATCGTCCGAGTATAATTACACACTCGGCCTCGTGGGTCTGCACACCTGCAATTCAGTGCGAAACATTTTTCCTGGCAATAACAAATTCTATTACGATATCGACGACAAAGAAATCACTATACCGTCTGGATGTTATGAAGTCGATGAAATAAATGCCTATATACAAGAGGGAATTTCCAAGGATAACAGTGGCGGTGCTAGTTTGAAAAAGGAATTTGACGAGAGCCGTTTTAAACTC
This sequence comes from Agriotes lineatus, assembly GCA_940337035.1. Classification (NCBI taxonomy): domain Eukaryota; kingdom Metazoa; phylum Arthropoda; class Insecta; order Coleoptera; family Elateridae; genus Agriotes; species Agriotes lineatus. The sequence continues at coordinate 116,465,298 of OW679197.1, read as the reverse complement.
GTGCCGAATAATAGCACGCTAAAGTGCGAAGTGCAATCGATCTATAGAATCAATTTTCAAAAACCTGGAAATATAGGTTCTATGCTCGGTTTTAATCCGCAAATACTAGAAGCAGGCAAGAAACACGTGTCCGACAAGGACGTCGAAATCATTCGAGTATATACCATCTTTGTCGATTCAAACATTACGGCCGGATCTTATCGTAACAACATACCTTGTCATTCGATTTATGAATTTGGATTGAGTGTGGCGCCAGGATATCAACTGGAGTGTACACCCTCACATATTATCTATTTTCCGGTGATTGTGGATGAGATTAACAATATTACATTAAGATTAGTGGACCACGAAGGTCGATTGGTGGACATTAGCGAAGATACATTTACGGTAGTACGACTAGAACTTAAACGAGAAAAATGGGCCTAGATTTTATAACTAGAGGGGGTAGCAGCAGCAGCAGCAGTGAAGATGATGAACAGGATAAACCAAAGTGCAAGAGAAATAATGATTCAGTCGAATGCAATTCGTCTTCGATCACGCCAGCATTAGCTACAACACCACTTTGCAATTCGGATCTGAAATTTTTAACCCGATTAGGATTTACCATACTAAGTCCACAAGATAAGAATAAAAAGTGTAAACAATAGCGCAACAATGTCATCCAAACGTGGTTCTGATAGCAACGGAGATAGTGACGATGTTATTTTTAAACGTGTGCGATATAATACAGAGGGACATAAATTAAATATTTTCTCGAAACCGCGAGTTGATAATTTAATCATTAAGGAGGACTATTACTCTTATCAGCCGTTTACGTTAAATACAAACAATTCGGATATAATTAGAATACAGATTCAAAGTTCAGACATCCTGACCGCTACTTACAGAAGTTTCTTTACGATATCAGGAACCTTTGCCCCGAAAATCGCCGACTCGAAAGATTACACAATCACAAATAATGCAGGTCTATTCCTGTTTGAAGATATACAGCTGTTATTCAATGGTCAGATTATAGACAATGCAAAACAACCAGGCTATTTGTCTTATCTCAAAGGCCTCGTTTCCTATACGGCAGACGACGTGAGTGCACTTAGCGCTTCCGGATGGTCACATGATCATATCCAACAGACTATCGACAAAGATAAGAAAACTTTTGTCTATGCCATTCCGCTAAATCTATTTCTGGGATCGTGCGAGGACTACAAAAAAATTCTCGTGCGAATACCACAGGAAGTGGTGCTTATACGGAGCAAGAGTGACGTAAATTGCAGTAAAAGTGCAACTACAGCGGTCGATTTTAATATTACAAAAATTACATGGGAAGTACCTCATGTGACTCTGAGTGACGAAGCGAATTTGCATCTGCTGGAAAAATTACGAGTACAGCCCACTGTACTACTACCATATCGCCGATGGGAATTACATCAGCATTCAGCCCTTCCACAATCCAATTCGACAATTTGGCGCATAAAGAACACAAGCCAAAGTGAAAAACCTAGATTTATAATATTGACATTCCAAGAAGCCGGTACCATGAATTCTCAGACTGGATATGCTACCGATCTCGCTCACCTGAAAATCACCAATATCAAGGTGTATTTGAACACCTCCGAATTTCCGCAGCAACGTATGAAACTGGATTTCGCCAACAAAAATTATTTGGCCGCTTACGAAGCTTATAGGAAATTCCGAGCACAATACTATGGCGACATCGCTTCCACGGACAAGTGTTTGCTAGATTATAACAAGTTTCTACAGAAGCCCATTTTCGTAATCGATTGTACACGACAATTGGAGTCTGTAAAAGAATCGCCTGTAGATGTAAAAATAGAAATTGAAGCTGCCGAAAATTTTCCAGTTGGCTCGTCAGCTTTTGCCATTCTGATTCACGATAACATCATTCAATACAATCCTTTCACGGAAATGGTGACAAAATATGTTAGAGATTAAATAAGGTTTTATTGTAAATATCTGGTCGATAGTAACCTACTAATCATATTTGTAAATTAGATGTGTAAGCAAATTATGTATGTTTCGATTGTAGTAATATTCATATGTAAATACAAGTGTGTGTAAACAAATGGAATTTTATTTAAAAGTGTGTGTATGCATGCAGAATGAATTAGTATAATGACATACGATAAGATAAATAGGATGGTAGTTGTTTGGAATGAAACACCCTATATTAAAAGGCATTTAGATAAGACAGGTGTAGACACCGTGTTTGATCGAAAATTTTAGAAAAACGGTGATAAAACAAATTTGTTTAACAGGGAGAGATATTAAAAACACCAAACCTTCCCACATGTATCACATTTAATGAAAGCAGAGCTAGGTTAATACAGCAGCGACATGTCTCGACTAAAAGGTCATCATCAGGCTAACTATATTATATTGTTTTAGCATGTAATTTGCGCCTTCACGACCGATTAGGTCTTTAATTTTCCATGTGACTTGACACATATGGTTTAACTTGTATTGCGATTTTAATTGATGTTATTATGAACTGCATAGGTCGTTGACTTGTTTTTATGTTATTAAGCTTACACCCCCCGAAATAGCCATATGTTTTGAAGTCTGCAAATAATGTCATCTTTGTTTTATACTTCCGGTTCCAATTTCTTTACTGTATCAATGACTACGATATTATATATGCCAATTTCGGGGGTGTAAGCTTAATAACATAAAAACAAGTCAACGACCTATGCAGTTCATAATAACATCAATTAAAATCGCAATACAAGTTAAACCATATGTGTCAAGTCACATGGAAAATTAAAGACCTAATCGGTCGTGAAGGCGCAAATTACATGCTAAAACAATATAATATAGTTAGCCTGATGATGACCTTTTAGTCGAGACATGTCGCTGCTGTATTAACCTAGCTCTGCTTTCATTAAATGTGATACATGTGGGAAGGTTTGGTGTTTTTAATATCTCTCCCTGTTAAACAAATTTGTTTTATCACCGTTTTTCTAAAATTTTCGATCAAACACGGTGTCTACACCTGTCTTATCTAAATGCCTTTTAATATAGGGTGTTTCATTCCAAACAACTACCATCCTATTTATATTATCGTATGTCATTATACTAATTCATTCTGCATGCATACACACACTTTTAAATAAAATTCCATTTGTTTACACACACTTGTATTTACATATGAATATTACTACAATCGAAACATACATAATTTGCTTACACATCTAATTTACAAATATGATTAGTAGGTTACTATCGACCAGATATTTACAATAAAACCTTATTTAATCTCTAACATATTTTGTCACCATTTCCGTGAAAGGATTGTATTGAATGATGTTATCGTGAATCAGAATGGCAAAAGCTGACGAGCCAACTGGAAAATTTTCGGCAGCTTCAATTTCTATTTTTACATCTACAGGCGATTCTTTTACAGACTCCAATTGTCGTGTACAATCGATTACGAAAATGGGCTTCTGTAGAAACTTGTTATAATCTAGCAAACACTTGTCCGTGGAAGCGATGTCGCCATAGTATTGTGCTCGGAATTTCCTATAAGCTTCGTAAGCGGCCAAATAATTTTTGTTGGCGAAATCCAGTTTCATACGTTGCTGCGGAAATTCGGAGGTGTTCAAATACACCTTGATATTGGTGATTTTCAGGTGAGCGAGATCGGTAGCATATCCAGTCTGAGAATTCATGGTACCGGCTTCTTGGAATGTCAATATTATAAATCTAGGTTTTTCACTTTGGTTTGTGTTCTTTATGCGCCAAATTGTCGAATTGGATTGTGGAAGGGCTGAATGCTGATGTAATTCCCATCGGCGATATGGTAGTAGTACAGTGGGCTGTACTCGTAATTTTTCCAGCAGATGCAAATTCGCTTCGTCACTCAGAGTCACATGAGGTACTTCCCATGTAATTTTTGTAATATTAAAATCGACCGCTGTAGTTGCACTTTTACTGCAATTTACGTCACTCTTGCTCCGTATAAGCACCACTTCCTGTGGTATTCGCACGAGAATTTTTTTGTATCCTCGCACGATCCCAGAAATAGATTTAGCGGAATGGCATAGACAAAAGTTTTCTTATCTTTGTCGATAGTCTGTTGGATATGATCATGTGACCATCCGGAAGCGCTAAGTGCACTCACGTCGTCTGCCGTATAGGAAACGAGGCCTTTGAGATAAGACAAATAGCCTGGTTGTTTTGCATTGTCTATAATCTGACCATTGAATAACAGCTGTATATCTTCAAACAGGAATAGACCTGCATTATTTGTGATTGTGTAATCTTTCGAGTCGGCGATTTTCGGGGCAAAGGTTCCTGATATCGTAAAGAAACTTCTGTAAGTAGCGGTCAGGATGTCTGAACTTTGAATCTGTATTCTAATTATATCCGAATTGTTTGTATTTAACGTAAACGGCTGATAAGAGTAATAGTCCTCCTTAATGATTAAATTATCAACTCGCGGTTTCGAGAAAATATTTAATTTATGTCCCTCTGTATTATATCGCACACGTTTAAAAATAACATCGTCACTATCTCCGTTGCTATCAGAACCACGTTTGGATGACATTGTTGCGCTATTGTTTACACTTTTTATTCTTATCTTGTGGACTTAGTATGGTAAATCCTAATCGGGTTAAAAATTTCAGATCCGAATTGCAAAGTGGTGTTGTAGCTAATGCTGGCGTGATCGAAGACGAATTGCATTCGACTGAATCATTATTTCTCTTGCACTTTGGTTTATCCTGTTCATCATCTTCACTGCTGCTGCTGCTGCTACCCCCTCTAGTTATAAAATCTAGGCCCATTTTTCTCGTTTAAGTTCTAGTCGTACTACCGTAAATGTATCTTCGCTAATGTCCACCAATCGACCTTCGTGGTCCACTAATCTTAATGTAATATTGTTAATCTCATCCACAATCACCGGAAAATAGATAATATGTGAGGGTGTACACTCCAGTTGATATCCTGGCGCCACACTCAATCCAAATTCATAAATCGAATGACAAGGTATGTTGTTACGATAAGATCCGGCCGTAATGTTTGAATCGACAAAGATGGTATATACTCGAATGATTTCGACGTCCTTGTCGGACACGTGTTTCTTGCCTGCTTCTAGTATTTGCGGATTAAAACCGAGCATAGAACCTATATTTCCAGGTTTTTGAAAATTGATTCTATAGATCGATTGCACTTCGCACTTTAGCGTGCTATTATTCGGCACGAGTTTAAAACGGCTCTCGTCAAATTCCTTTTTCAAACTAGCACCGCCACTGTTATCCTTGGAAATTCCCTCTTGTATATAGGCATTTATTTCATCGACTTCATAACATCCAGACGGTATAGTGATTTCTTTGTCGTCGATATCGTAATAGAATTTGTTATTGCCAGGAAAAATGTTTCGCACTGAATTGCAGGTGTGCAGACCCACGAGGCCGAGTGTGTAATTATACTCGGACGATAGTCGAATCGTCGGAAATAATGCACCTGTGGTAATTATATTACCTCTTCCCGATACTACGAACGTCTGAGACATATTTGAATGGCGCTCGCTTATGTACGGTCCTTTTATACAGAAACTTGAGGCACAGATGGCCGCAAACGTTCGTGTTATAATCTTGAATGTTTTCGTAATTGTAGTACATGTCGCAACCTCGAAGATAGCTTTGTAACTCCATAGGTGGAGGTAGATCACCGTAAGAGTCGAAATAGTGAACTCGATTTCCGTATTTCTTGTAACACACCCAATGGGTTCCATTGCCCGTTTCATTGTCCAAATTTAGAATTGCACTTTCGTTTGTCCACGGATGACCTTTTGGCAAATTATCGCGCATAAACACTCCTCTAAAGTTTTTAACATCCTTTGCGTATTTTATCAAGTCCACATCCGTCAAAGCTCTTCGAGGCAATTTTATTAGTTTTTTTGATGTGTTTTTAAAAATAGCGGGGCTCCTTTGCTGCGACTTTTATTCGTCTTAGGATTGTTGTTGTACCGTGGAGTAATAGTAGTAGTAATCTTCCCACCTTTGCTATATGGTCTCAAATAGAGTGCGCTGCCTGTTTTCCCATAGGGTTTTATGAATAATGCTCCGCCATTTTTCTTGCCCATTGCAATGGCTTCCATAGTTTTGTTATGTCGCGAACTTTCGGCGAGTCGTTTCTTCGTATCGCTAACTTGATTAATTGCTTTCACAATACCCGACACACCGCCGGCCAGACCACCTAAGGCCGACAAACCGGCAAATAATGGCACGAGAGGTAGAATACCGCCTTCCTTCGGCAAGGGAATCTGTCTAGGAATAGCGACATTCCTTTTTCCACCGACATCTTTCAAGAGTTTTCGTGCAACAACTAGTGCGCCTTGAATTACACTCTTGCTATCGAGACCACCTTTCGGAATCTTTCTATTAATTAGCTCTGTTAACTTTCTAAAGAAACCTTTGCCTGCAATACCTTTTTCTTTTGCACGTTGTCGAATCGGCTTCCTGGTCGTCGTTGTCGTCGTCGTCGTCATTTCACCACCTAGTTTTTGTTTTGCCTTCATTGCAGTTGTCACAGCCCACGCTGCCATCTTCTCACCGGTAGTAGCGTCCGTTGATTTTACTCTATTCCAGGCTGCCTCTTCCAATGTCTTATCGGCGCGATGTCTACCTTCTAGATCTTTATTTGTCGCATATGCAATATCATGCACTTTACACGCTTTATCCAGAGGATTTATACCGGGATCACCTCGTCGTAATCTTTTGGCTAAACGTGTTCCCGGACCACAATATTGATAACCACCTGGCAAGTGTAATTCTACAGGTAGGTTATTGATAAGGGTGTTGAGTAAACCATCGCCATAAACTAACATTTAGTGAGACATATCCCTCTAATCCTAGTATTTATACGCATTTTAGCCTTATCTCCCACTACCTTTGCTATCGGCACTACTAGGTACACTACTACTACCATCCCCACCAGCACATCAAAATCCGAAATAATAATAACATACAGATATAATGACACATTTATTAGATTAATAATTACATATGATTTATTACAATTTTCACATAAAATACAATCTTAGGCGATTTTAGCGCGCTCCTTATTCACATCCTCTATAAAGATGTCTTTATACAGTTGCAACATTTCCCTCATTATTAAACACTCTTGCGTGGCATCTCTTTCCAGGTATTGAGAGGCCATAAACAACGGATCGATAATGCATGTCGCTTTCATTACATTCGCCACCATTTTTATCATAGACATATAACTCTTTGATATATCTATTCTGTTGAGCACTTCTAATCGAAATGCCACTAGAGATGCCAATTCAAAAACCATTTCGAATTCTTTCGGTGTTAAAACTATACTATGCACGTCACTATCGATAAATGTTGCCAATTTTTCACCGTACACATAGCGACATACCACCGACAGGTGGTCGTTTAAATGTACACTTTTCTCTGTCAGCGGGCCATCTTGCCATCCATCGAAAAATTTTCTAGCAATCAGTTCCACTTTAGACGTTTGCAAAACTTGCCAATCTTTCTCGGTGAAAATTATCTCCTCTTGACAATTGCTTCTTGCGCATCGGATTTTCACAAGTGGTAGAAACTTTTCGGCAGGACACAGTCCTACTTCTATTAGATTCGTATGAGGTTCATAACACCATGTTTGCTCCTTGACGTGCCTCTCGAGTCGATATTGACTGTTAAACAGCAGATCTCGCTGTTGATACGCACACCATAAAGGCGACACTTTTTGTATAATTTGGAAACTTTCACGAGGCTCGTAATCGATAATGTCATCACCGTTCTGCATCCCCTCGCTGTTTGGACTACGTATCCACGATGGAGTTCTTGAATTTTCATCATCTCTAGAACTTTTTTCTTCAGTCGACATATTCAACGGTGATGTTGACATGTAGTTGCCCGTCTCACTATAGAAATTATAGGTGTCCATTGCCTTTGACATGCCGTTACGAACTGATGCATTTTTAGCGCGAACTAATTATTTGTATTCCCCACATACACAGTAATGGGACTGATGCAACAGATGCCTTAAATGCACTTTCCGGATATCTTATCTTGTATGGCGAGCTACTAATAATTTAATTAATATAAAATTGTAATTTAACAGATTAAAACTAACACACATCTTTATCTAATCAGACATTAAAGGCCAGGTCAATGACTCTTTATACATAATTATCTTATCGGACAGTGTGTTTGTTGTCCGTCGTTATTAATAATTATTGAGATAACGTACCGTAGTTAAATTTACTTATTTAAATCTAGGGATTTTTTCTCTAGTTACATGTACCTTATATGTAACACTGCGGCGACACAGGGGGAGGGAAAAGGTAAATGCACTTTTAAATGCGCTTTCAACCCCGTAAATGCACCTGAACACCGTAAATGCACTTTTAAATGCGCTTTCAACCCCGTAAATGCACTTTTAAATGCACTTTTAACTGCATACCTGTACACCTATCTTTACCTGTCTACCTGTACTGCGTACCTGTCCTACCTTTTGACCCGGTTCCCACGCTTATCAGGCGACGAGACGACCGTGACCCAGTTCCCACGATGATAAGAGATGACCTAGTTCCCACGATGATAAGAGATGACGTCAGGAGAAGGAGTGGGGGGCATCTCTAGTGGCCTCTTACCTACTAACCTGTTTTTCGTCATCTAGGGACGCTGGAACGTGAAGATCTGAAGAAATCTCGGAAGGTGGTTTTTCACGATTACAATACTTACAGTATAATTTTTATATATCTTAGGATACGATTACACGTGCACAAATTAAAACTTATACTAGTAGACACTAATTAATTAATTAATGCATATTTTAACAACAACTTACATATTATTGCATAAATATATATTTTTTTGCAAAAAATTGCCTAGCATTGCTTTCTGATATGCGAAATGTAAAAATGATAACGTGAATATGGTTTTCCAAGAAAATAACTAAACCCCGTTTTGACTGGTGAATTTAGTAAGTACTTTGTAATGTTTTTGCAAAACTTTGCTTCTCGTGCATCTCTATACGTTGAAAGATCGTTTTCAATATTCAAGTTCATGCTTTTAGAAAGACGACATAGGCTCCTTCTTGAAGATGTTTAAAAGCATTTCGCTGTAATATGTTTTTGTAACCATGATTAATTTACGAATTTTGTTTGTATTGCATATAGTTTTTATTGAAATAATTACCTAATTATCACTAAATCATTGTGGGGATTATTAAAATGTGTAAAATGAAATATTAAACACGTATTCTTCCTTCTTTATTTGATTATAGGTTTATGTTTAATCGACAATTAATTGAAACGTTTTTAAATTCTATTCTGTAAATTTCCGAAACAATAGACTGCATATATTCCGTTCTTTAGTTACTACTCTGTTAGGCATTCCATTGCATTACATAGCAATAGCTATTTGTACAAGAGATGAAAGTACAATTTTCTTGAGATAAGAAGTCAGCGGCCAGTGATGCAATTTTTAAAACACTTATTTCTTCTGTAAATACTACTTTCTCGATAAATCTAAAAAATAAAATTTACATATATTGCACAATTAAAAACTAATTTAGAATCCGACAGTTCTTGGCCGGCTTAATTTTGTTGTATAAAACAAAATTTCCAACATTCCTGCAGGCAAACGGTTGCTTATTAATTTCCATGCCAACGCACACTTTCACCACTAAGTTGTAACTTTCACATAGGGTACGCTACTGCAGAAATAGGTACTTTCACATACATGAGTAGAAAAAAGATAAGTTTCCCAAGCGTTGGATATAATATTTGTTTCTACTGCCATTTGACAACAAAAATAAAATACTACAATACTGAGACCAATTTATTGTCATTTTGTAATTTATTTAGTAATTTCATGGGCCGAAAGCGCCCAGCGTGTAGGCCACACTACTAGCATGTCGAAGTGAAGTTTCCGCCGAGCGGCAGAGTTTTACTTAAATACAATTTCCTATGCAATCTGCAATTCTTTCCGCCGAGGGCATTAATTGTTGCTAGATGGGGATACAGTTTGTCGTCGTTTCCGTGCTCCCGGAACGAAATCTCGAATCATTGGGCTCTGTGAGTATGGCTGAGATGGATTAATGGATTGCAGAAATTAACCGCTGTGTTAGGCGTATGTAGCATAATCGATTTGGCTACATTTTCCACCCACTACCATGGGAAAATAATTTGTTGTGTAGCACATTTGTCGGTGTAAGATAGGCAGAAATTATCTGCCTTCAAGTTACGGGTTAAAAGTGCCCCAAATAAAGCAGAGACCTACTGCATGGCCGAAGTACGTGCCGTTTAGTATGAGGTTGCTTCCGTTGGCCCCGGGACCTTTCATGCAGCCCCAAATGAGCCTGCTGTGCTGCTAGTAACTGCTGAGAACTAACACCACTTTCACCTTGTGCTGGATTTGGTTTGAACTTAACGGCTATTTTGTTATGATGTTCGACGTGCTATAGAATTCTTAACGGCCTCGCTGTTTGTTGTCCTAGTTTTGTAATTCATATCGGCATTAAACTTTAAAGTTAGCGGCTTCACTGCTGTTGTAGTGGACTGTAAATCAAGTGTGGTAAATGAACCGTCAGTTTTAAGCTGAGTTAGTTCAGTTATAATTAACGTAGCTCTGCATGCTAATACATTAGCTAAGTGAAGGGTGAAATCACGTACGTTTGTTCTATGACTATCGCATAGTACTTAAGTTCGCTGGAGGAAAAGATTACCCCAGCAGATTATTGGTATACCACTACGACATACAGATATCTGAATGTGTGAGTACACGCGAGATGCTAATTTAATACATTAAAGGTAGAACGCAGTACAGCTGTCGTTCACTTAGTATTTGGGTTGTTACTAAAGTACATGTTTTGGCCAACTTACAGTTTAAAGTAAATTATTTTAGAAATTAGCTTCACACGCCCTCAGCCAAGGCTGCGTTTTCGAATGCACCCTGTTCATATTTTGATAAATTAAGATTGTGATATTTTCCTTTGTGATATATTTATTTTGTGCTAGTATTGTTACTGTCCGTTAATGCCAGTAATTACAAGTCGATTTTATTCCCCCTATTATTAATCTATGGTCTATTTGAAATATTATAAGATTTATCAAACTGTGGGTTTTCTTTCTTTATGTTGTATTGTTACCTTGAGCGATTTTATTGGTTTGTTCGCTTAAATAAACGAGAGAACATGGGCGCGAAACCATTTGGCGCCCATATGATTTCGACGGTTTAGTTTTGAAGGTAAGTTACCCACTCCCTTCCTCTGAGCTAGTGCGAGTGCATGTTCCGATTTACTTTCGGCAATTACTCATGTAACAATACATTATAAGTTACTTTGCACGAGTAAGGTTTTTGTTTGACACACGAGCGCATAAGCTCAAGTGAGGTAATTCTAACGAGTTAAATAAGAAGTCCGTCAAAACGACTTTTTAAAAAACACTTTTATTTTACAACGACAATGCTACACACAGTCAGACAATTTCTTACATCCAACATGTATTCTAAGAGCTGAGGATAAAATATCATGCAGTAGCTTATATAGCATTTCTAATCAACTAAGATAAGCTTATCGTCCGAAGATGTACGTGACAGGATACGCGTGCATACAAGGTTACAAAGTCAGCACTTTTAAACAATAGCTGACTTGTTCTTCAAGGCTGCAAGGTAAGCACTTTTAGACAAGAGGAGATCTGTTCCATACAATGTAACTGACGATCACCAAATGCCATTTCACATAGGACGAATTATTGTACAATAAAGTTCGAAGAAGTACAAACGATCAACTGACATAGAATTAGTAGCAGTGTATAATGAAACATGTTGCGATTACCTTGTGAGTAATAGCTGTTTTCAGTCACTGAAACGATTGCATAAAGTACATCAAAAGCCGGTGCTGTAAGATTTTACTAAAATAATGTCGATAGAACTACAATTCAAGAAATCCACTATGAAAAGAAGCAGATGATGTAACCTACTTAATAATGAATACAACACTTAAAAACATTTTATATTTTTCAAAAATTAAACATTTTCTTAATTGCGTTATGTAGTGCTGTTTGTGAGGATTAGTAGAGCACGTCGACGAGAACAGCAGACATTTTTGTGCTTAAAAACATTAAAGATACCTATGTGATAATTATGATTAAAATTCCTAGCACACCCAATAGTGTACGAAGGGAGTTTACAATTTCCAGGGAAAAAAATGCAGGTTTACAGCTGCATGAAATAATATTTATGAGGCATTCCTCTCATCGCCCTTCATCAATTGAGGATACAGAATTAATTCTTGGGTATCCAAAACGGAAAGTGTATAAAAAGAATCTATGGGTATAAATAGCATTTAAGCTATCCTCAAAAATTAGCTGATTTTTAAAATTTTAATTTTTTTGTGCTACATTGGGCCTACCTTTAGGAGATAATATGATACGTTATTGATAACAGACATTATCACTCTTAAAAGGCATGGTGCATTGAAGCAGAGATATAAATATGTTGAGCTCTCAATAGAAACACAATTTCAAGTGGTTCCCTAAAATACTGGGCCAAAATTAAGTCGATAAATCATTATATTTTCTTGGTAAAAACTTCCGACGTTGAGTACAGCAACTTATTATTAATATTTATAAGCAATAAAGCCTTTTGTTACAATAATAATTAGTTTATTTTGCCGTACTCGCACGGTAAGGTTCAACTTTTCCTATTATATGTCCACAAAACTAATTTCAAAGTCAACTTTTGTCGGGTCGTTATATAATAATTCAATTTACATTCTGTACGTGTCGAGGTAGTGTAGATTTTATTTTTTCTTATTGAAATGAACTTTTTTGTAATGAAGTTTTCAATTTGCATTTTCTTTTTATGGCTATTTTTTCAATATTTTGACATATTTAGATGATACATTTCCGATACATTATAAGTGCAAGACATCCAAAACAGTAGTGGCAAAGGGTAAATTTATAATTACAGGTACATAGGACTAGCTCATCGGAAACGAAAAAGAAGAAAGCAGAAATATGTTTCCTTAATTAGAGAATGTTACAATATAATACATTCAGGTTAAAGAGGGAAAATTCTGTTAACGGTCTTACTCAGAACTTCTCTCGCAAGTGGCCGGTGTGACACTAAATAATTTTAAAGATCAAAGGAAAATAGGAGCAAAAATACGTTTCATGTTCGTAATAATACTTAAACAATAAAAGAAAACACTTGATAATGCCAATTATGTAACTTTTCAAATAAAAAACATTACCGGCTATGGGATGCAAACTTCAGCACCCGCAAACAAGCCAGCGAATGCAATTGCAATTGTTATTTACACGTAGCGCAAAGTAAAGCACGAGTTCGTTTCCTTGCCCAACAAGCACGCCTCCGATCGGTAAGCTGCGGCTGCCTTACATAGAACGCATTTATTTTTAACATATATTTTATGTATTAGAACATTTATTTTGTATCTGTTGGTTTCCATTTTTGTTAAGGGTAAAGCCTGAGGTATGTGCAAATTGCTACTTTTATATATTTCTCAGTTAAAGCAAAAATAAACAAAATTTTATCTATTTAAGGTGCTCACCCTGTATATATTTGTCCGAAATTATCTCGGTTTTATGCCAGGTAGATATATAATCTGCATGTAAAATGTCGTCTTCATCGAACAGCGGGACAGACGAAGCAATCTCAGTGTTTTTTTTTCGCGATTACAATACTTCCTGCGTCTTTTAGAAGAGGAAAGTAAAAAGATACTTGTAGCGAGAATCACATACATCATGAACAATATCATTAAGCTGTCAAGATTTGAATGCTCACTATAACATAACAAAAGTCAGAGCAATGGTTAAACGAGAAAAAAGAAGCACATTAAATATTCAATTTGAATTCTTGGAAAACGCCAAGCTTGTGATTTTTTGTATACTTTGTTTTCGAGTTAATATAAATTTATATCTTGTCTTCTAGACTTTTTTTAAAATTCGGAGCGATTTATTTGGCCGTGAATAGCCAAGAACATCATGAAGTGAGGAGTGATGCGTATGTACAAGTAGCATTTGTCATGCCTTTTTACAGTAAAGATGAAGTTTGAGAAATGTGCCATACGGTATTACAAATTCAAGTTAGAACTAAACAAACCAGACCTTAACATTATTGCTAAAATCAGCTAACTGACAAGCATCTGGTCAAATAAATACATTTTGTACAGTAGCCGCAAAATGTATTTGAACAATAAATACCAATAAAATTGTTTTGCATACAATAATGCATTAATACGAGGGGAACTAGAAAAATTATCTACCTAGCCATGATAGAAAGGATTGATAATCTTCAGCTTGTAATGTCAAACAGTGACAAGTCTTTCATTGTTGCATGAAAAATTTGATTCATATCCGCCAGTTATTTTATATTTTGTGGAGTGTTTTGTATCTAAAAATGAGTCTTTTGAAATTAGAGCATCGAAGTGTAATAAAATTCCTTACAAAGGAAGGCAACAATCCGAAAAAGATTCGCGAACGAATGATTGCGGTGTATGGAGACGATGCTCCGTCATATTTCACAATTAAATTTTGGTCAAAACAATTTCGGTGGGGACGGGAATCGATAGAAGATGATCCCAGAAGACCCAAGAAGACCTGCAGAAGCGCCAAATGTTGAAATGTGCAAGAAAGTGGAAGCCATGGTTCTTGAGGATCGCCATATAAAAGTCTTCACCATTGCTACAGCATTGGAAATATCCGAACCTAGCGTTTTGACAATATTGCACGACAAACTGGGCGTGAGTAAAGTTTCAGCAAGGTGGGTTCCCAGATTATTGTCTCCTGAGCAAAAGCTGCGTAGACAGCAAATTTGTAGAAACAATTTGGAATCTTTGGAAGCGAATCCCGACTTCTTAATGCGGATAATGACTGGTGATGAGACTTGGGTACATCACTGGGACCCTGAGACGAAATTAGAGTCTATGCAATGGGTGCATAAGGGGTCTCCTCCCCCAAAGAAGGCCCGCACGCAATCTTCAGCTGGAAAACTCATGGCAACCATCTTTTGGGAGATGCAAGGTATTCTTTTGATTGAATATATGCCTAAAGGTTCTACAATCACTGCAGAGGTTTATGGTAACACCCTCAAAAAGCTGCGTACAGCTATTGTCAAAGAACGTCCAAATTTATCACAAGGTGAATCGCACATTCTTCATGACAACGCGACCGTGCATAAGGCCGCCAAAAATCAAACCAATTCTGCAGGAATGCCGCTTTATTGAGCTAAACCATTCACCTTATAGTCCGGATCTGGCACCGTCCGACTTCTATCTATTCAGAAACCTAAAAAAGAATCTCAGAGAGCGTCGTTTTGAAACAGACGAGCATTTGAAGGAGGCAGTCAAGGACTATTTTGAGACCCAAGAAGAATCTTTTTTTTTCAACGGACATTAACTCTTTGAAGGACAAATGGAATAAGTGCGTTGAAGTTGGGGGAGATTATATTGAAAAATAAAATTATTTAAAAAACCGTATGTAATTCGTTTCGTAGTTAGGTAGATAACTTTTCTAGTTCCCCTCGTAAGATACTTACTGTAATATTTACTAAAAACATAGTTTAATTTAATGCTAACTCTGAATAGGTTCTGGTGTAACTATGTTAAATTATAAGGTTAGAGTGTTGCATGATGCTAGTAATTTCATCTGTAACAGTAGATTTATTTACCAATTGGGTTTGCAACCCTACAATTATGCTGTTTTATAAGTCTGTGCTATAGTTATAAACAAATTAGGTTAAGATAGAAATAAATTATTAATGCGCACTATTTCGTGGCTAAAGGAATTTACAAAACAAACACTAGCAGAACAACCGTATCTGCCATACATTTACATTTAAGTAATACTACAACTATGCCAACATGACTGTCTTTAATACACGAACGTTAAACTGCTTCGAAATACGCTCTCAGGTGGTCGTGCATAACACCTGGCTGCACAACGCGTTCATATTTAATTGTTTATTAAGCGTATTTCTTTATTCTCGCTCTATTTTCTCCTAGAGCGAACGCATATAGCTCAAACTGCAAACATGCCCTAAATGGGGTTACCTTATGTTCGATGCTTGCAAACTACAACGTAACCTTCGGAATGGATTGCGTTACCCACCTTGAACGGTGCGACGCGTGGACATTTCCCACGAATGCAGCGGGGAAGTCCATGGCGACCTAATGTTGCCTCTCTCAAGGCTGACGTCACAAAACTATCGGAACGTCTTGAAAATTTCTTTGGAGGTGTAACAATGGGCTACTTACTATTATATCATAAAATATATTTTTTAAAACGAACTTTAAAGCAGAGTACTGTATTAACGAAACCAATTTGGATATAAATTGAGTTAAAACATCTTATTCTGGGACCAGATATCTATAGTTAAGACATGTCTACGTATATCTGGGATACTTTGTACATAAATTTGTCGTTCAATTATATGTGATAATGTAGGTTATTGTAGAATTTTATGAAATGCGTAAATTTATTCGACTATGCACTTCCCTTGTACACAAATTTATTATGTGTAATGGAGTATGGAGTATGTTGCGATTTATATTTATTGATTTACGGCTTTTTTCACAAACTTTACAGGCATTATATGTTACGTATATGGAAGCGAGCGTGTGGCCAGCTGGTAGATCGTTTGCGTTTCCACTTGAAAGTAGTTAGTTTGAACCTCACATCCTGAGAGTTGGTCTTACACTCTACATCCATTATACCAACACATTTGTGGTCGTGGGCCCTGTGAAAGGGTATTCTTCCTTATCAACGGGTTAGGCCAGCCGCGAGTAGTAATAGGCTCTAAGACTATACTAACAAGAATAAGAAGATTTGTAAGGGCTACAGATTTCGCTTATAAGTTACTCGTATCTAAATGTACATATCATAAAACAAATATATTACATTTTTAATAAATTTCTTTACAAAATACCCGATTTACTGCTGTGCAATATGCATCCAATTAGTATACTTGTTTTGATTAAGTAGCTGTGCATACAGAGATTTCCAATTAATGACTGAACTTGTGAATAAACTCCTACAGAAAAATAATTTTGGGCCAGGGATGTCGCGTCATAATATACAGCATGTAATTACAAAAAATGGCGAACACGTTAAGCAATGTGTACCATTAATCCTCACATTATCAACTGCGGGACTTTTGTGCACAGCAGTTAATTTTTCCTAATTATGATGTTGTTTTAGGTGGAAGAAAATTTAAAAAAAATAGCATTGGTCATGTATATATGAGTAACTAAAGGAACGTGAGCTTAAATTTGTATAGATATTGTATCATTAAGTTCCATTTCAATATAAATAAGGCTCAGCACATCTATCACCGTTGTTGCCACGACGTTTTATGGACAAATAAACGCGTCAAGATGAGCAAATCAACAACCGTTCGTGCTCACTGTCAACAATATGTATGTGGTAAACATTCCCAAAAGGTAATCACTTGTGACATGTGTAAAATTATATCATAATATAGAGAATAAACAATAGGAAGGGAGCTAAGGGTGGCCCTTACCTGCTGGTGAAATTTTGATGTTTTGCCAGCTGGTAAATTTCTTCCGAGGTTGGCTAACTCACCATGAGGAACGGGGTTCCAGCAAAGCGAAGAAACTTTGCTGAAAGAGGTACTAAGAAAAGGGCGCCAGACGCAGTACAAATCCTTGGGTCGGACCTCCCTAAGGTTGAGACACACCAAGCTACAAAAATAACACCAACTCAAGCTAACAACGAGATTCATTAGAGATAACGTCTTTACCAAGTAGTTTCTATAGTGCATTCAGATTTATAGCATAGATATATGGTACAATAAATACGATAAATACATCAATCACGACACGTTAAAAATCATGCTGCGCAATAAAATGGCAATAGAGCAACAAATATTATGTAACCACCTAATTGTACTTTACATACCTTGTGAAGCAGAGATTCAATTATATCGTAGTACGAAGAAATACATTTATAACCACCAATAACCCTTAATATTATTATGCCCTCTGTGAAGCAGAGATCCGCCTAAAACGGAGCCTGGGTAAAAACGGCGCAAGTGAAAGCATATGCTAACGGTTCACCCCAAATGTTAGCTTACCGAGTCACGTAGATGATGCTCAAAATGTTGACGGGGAGGAATTAAGGCCTTACGAGAGTTGGTACTTTACTAGAAGAAATTCATAGTAACTTTTGTAGTTATTGCACAAACGCCCACTTGCTAGCGCTCAAAACCCTGAATTACAAAGATAATTTCAAGCGGGTGACAAAGTTAATATCGGTTAACGTCCCGCAGGCGGCGGTGTAGCCACCGCCAACGTCCTATTTTATATATATTATATATATATATATATATATAATATATAATACTAGCAACCAGTGAGACAAATGTCTCATTTAATAAAACAAAAAAGACCGTTTTTCAAATAGAACGCGTATTAAATAAAAACAATAATATTTTTTAAAATCACGTGATTGAAATTCGGTTCCTTACCTGACATGACCATTCCAAACATAACTTTAATAACTTTTTTCTCTATCTCTTACGGTTTGGCTGCTGAAACAGCGTCCCGGACGGACCAGCGTCCCGGACGGACAGAAATCACGTGATTTCTCGAAAACCGGAAGTGTCACGTGACTGAAATTCGGTTCCTGACCTGACATGACCATTCCAAACATATACCTTTAATAACTTTTTTCTCTAGCTCTTACGGTTTGGCTGCTGAAACAGCGTCCCGGACGGACCAGCGTCCCGGACGGACGGAAATCCCGTAATTTCTCGAAAACTGGAAGTGTCACGTGACTGAAATTCGGTTCCTGACCTGACACGACCATTCCAAACATATCACTTTAATAACTTTTTTCTCTATATCTTACGGTTTGGCTGCTGAAATAGCGTCCCGGACGGACCAGCGTCCCGGACGGACGGAAATCACGTGATTTCTCCAAAACCGGAAGTGTCACGTGACTGAAATTCGGTTCCTGACCTGACACGACCATTCCAAACATATAAATTTCATAACTTTTTTCTCTATCTCTTACGGTTTGGCTGCTGAAACAGCGTCCCGGACGGACCAGCGTCCCGGACGGACGGAAATCACGTGATTTCTCGAAAACCGGAAGTGTCACGTGACTGAAATGCGGTTCCTGACCTGACACGCCCATTCCAAACATATAACTTTCATAACTTTTTTCTATATCTCTAACGGTTTGGCTGCTGAAACAGCGTCCCGGACGGACCAGCGTCCCGGACAGACAAGTCTATTAGATAAAGGATTCCACAAAATACAACATCCAAATATATATATATATATATATATATATATATATATAGGTGTTGTAGAACTATATGTTCATGTTAAACAATTAGAAAACCTTGTAGAGACAAAGGCACTTGATGCTGAACGAGTGGATGAGGCTTGTCCCGTAGTTCACTAGGTGGCCGGGAGGCAATCTTCCTGGAAGGCGTACCAGGAGGACTCGCAGCAAGCTGAAGGAATCTCTCGCCCCAGGTGCAGCGAAACCTGAGGGAATCGACAGTACTAAGCAGGAGCCTCCGCTGCAGATAGGGCTAGTTCATACGCTCGCTATTCTGTTCATGCATAACGTAAACCATGTGTTCGAGTGTTCCAAACCCGAATAGAAAAAGGCTTAATGGATAGAGGGCAGCTGGTCCTCCTAGTGCCCACTCCTCGCGCAGCACAAAATGGCATGGAAGCTAATATCGATCTGTACGTTGGGTTGTAGTCCGAACTAGTAACGGGCTCCAAGTTTCGTGGACCACCCACGATTAAAATGAAAGGTTTCAGTGAAAATTATGAGCTTGTTAAATGTATTTTATTTATTTATTTATTTAATTCGCACTCAGCCAACAGCCGTTAGGCCAATTATAGGCGTTGCTGTGCATTTATATGGACTTCCAACCCCACTAACGACTGTCATGATGTTATTATGACATCCGGGACCAACTATTTCCGTGGCAGCCGTACCACGAAGCGCCGAGAGAAGCAGCCGTGGAACTCCCATCCGAGTTGTGACCAGAAAGAGCGTTGCTTAACTCTACTAATCGAACATGGATGCTTGTTCAAGCTGCTCCACCCGGGACCCTGTTGTTACATGATTACATGGACAGTCTGTATACTTGAAGTAATGCCAAGCAGTAACTTGTTTCTGCTCCTACTCACAGTATATCTCAAAATATATTAGTTAAATACAAAAAACTACCAATTCAAAGAAATTTAACATGTTCAAAAAGCATGATTAGTAAAGCTTTAACAAAAAATTAGTTTTAAACATAAATACTTTCTTAATAATTTATTGTTTACTACATCCACAATTTTATGCTAATTCATACCTACTGTTTCTAGTGGGAAACTGCATTTAATTTTGTTTTATGTAAAAATGTTTCCAAGTGCGTAATTTCAAATTTACATTCTCAGAAACCCATTTTAAAATGACATAGAAAATAGGTCTTTATCGGCACAAACTCAATTTGTTTAGTACAAAGGCAACTCGCGTTTTGCTTGTATTGGTGTAGAATGGTAACAGTAATAATAATTACCATTTTTCGAAAGGAAAATTAGATTCCCTTTGTGCGGAGTAACCGATTAAACAGAATAGGTAAGCAAAGGGCTACATTTTAAACAAAACTGGCCCTCTATATTTTTAGAGCCAATTTTCCAGCAAATTACTTCAACTTAAAGTCCTTTAGACGAGCAGATAATCTAAAGGGCTATATTAACTACGTGAGCTTGTGCTGGAGTGTTTATCTTCCAGTGTCCAATCTAGTTACGTTTCGAATCGTCGCTTCCTCTTCGAAGTGTCGTTTTCGTGACCACCTCGCGAACACCTGCAGACTGGAAGCGACACTACCACTTTAGTAAACGTCAAATTCTATTAGCGCCGCTTTTTCGACCCTGTTTTACGGTTGGTGCCCTAATGCATGTAGCGTGATACGGTGGTGGAGAACGGTGCAGTTAATTAATTTTATATTACAAAATTTTATCCGGAAATTTATAACCTGGCGGTGTATTACAAATATTTGCACTTGGAAGTACAGAACTTTTCGCTTTTACAGCAGCTCGCACACTCCAATGAATTAAACAGACGTTATTTATATTGTTATTTCATACTGTGGTTTTTCTAATAGGAATTCGATCAAATT
Organism: Agriotes lineatus; assembly: GCA_940337035.1. Lineage (NCBI taxonomy): Eukaryota > Metazoa > Arthropoda > Insecta > Coleoptera > Elateridae > Agriotes > Agriotes lineatus. Next base: position 116,444,122 of record OW679197.1, on the reverse strand, counting down.
GCAGGCTTTATCATATAAACGGTAATAATTAATGATCCAAGCAGACAATTACACTAATTGAGAATGCGTAATAAATGATTATATCGATTGCCTGATAATTATTTTACATTAGTCAACAAAATACCGTTTAGATACCATTAAAACGAATACGGCTTCAAATTTGAAAAAATAAAACGTCTTTTACATATTCTGGTTTGAACTGACGTGACATTTTAGAATACTGCCACAACAAAACAGCAGCTTCGGCATCAGAGTACAGTCAAATCAAGTACGTCTGTTGATTTATTAATGATAAAATTTCTACATGCTCGAGATTGACAATCTAAAACACACGAGTAGTACTACTTCTCAGCTACATTGCGTGTGCTGAAAATAATCTCTGGCCATGTCTTGATTTTCAAACCAAGAAACGGAAATTTTATTGTCACGGCAATTTTTTAATAAAGCTTTAGTGTTTTGAATCAGTAAATCGAAATATTTATTATTTTTTGAAGAATCATAAAGCGAAAGAATTTCCCAAAACGCAGTTATTGTTGTGATTCAAATATACTATTATTGGATGTTGGTATAGATGTTTATAGCGGAATAAGTCAAACCCATTCTCTAAGCCTTCTACTATTTAATATAATAATTGAAGAAAAAAGCGAGAGTGCAAGACGTATAACGCGAACTTGACCTTGCTCGCCTGAGTGTATTTGAAGTAGCATATGAGCGCTGATGCATTTGCGCATAACGCACAGGGCAAAAAAAGCATTGTAGCCTGCGTTCTTTCTCGTTCTTTGAATTGGCAGACAGTGTGCGCTTCTCTCATAGGCACTGGTGAACGCCCGCCGACCTTAGCTGTTAAGGTGTGACCCAGCTTCAGTAAAGGTGAGTGTTCCTATATTTTCCTGAATAACTCATAGGATCAAGATCAAGACGTATTACAACGTTCATAGAACGGTTAGCCGACAAAGGAAGCGTTCGCGTCCTCAAGCGACGTAATAACAAAAGCATGACCTGAAATACTTGCGAGGGATAGATCTAAGTCATTAGACAACTGGCATTTGTCAATCATCACTCAATGTAGGTGATTCATGCCAGATTCGAGTGAAATTTTATTCAATTCATCAAGTTGACGTTGCTGAGCAGGCTGAAGTTGTTAGTCATCGTTCAGAAAAACTCGGGCAGCCTTCTTCATAAGGCAATGATTGGCATTAACTTAAAACATTTAAACAAGAAATTTTACATCCAAAAAAGATACAACTGGCCCAAGTTATATTCATATAATCAAAGAAACTGGACTGTTATCTATTCAACCTGCTGGCTCATGTGGTGTATCATGTACAACAACCGGTATAAGATTATTTGCTGAGAAGAAAACTAGATTGATTCTGAATAAGCTACATCAGATGAAGAGTTGTCGAATTTTAAGAGTCAGTTCCTCTTCCAAATGTGTATTCCCAGCAAGCTTGCTAAAAATAGGTTAACATAGTGATGATGTGCGATGCTAAAATATCCTATATGAACCATCCTATATTCCCTACATTGGTAAGGAACCAGTAGAAAACCCCCAGCAGTATTCAAAATCAACACATCTTCGGTTGAGTTAATTGACAAGTTTTGCGAAATAAAAACCAAAGGGAAGTATCCGTAGAGTTTCCTTATCTTAAACGTGCTGAGCTACCATCGTCAGCGTTTACTTTTGATAAAGTGAAAACTCTTTCGTTTGTTTCTAAGGGAAATGAATGTGTTCCTTTAGCTAAGTACGATACATTTTCAGGATGGTACACAAGGTACACAAGCGTACAGAGAAGCCGGAAATTGTGCGTTTTATGATTCGACTAAGGATGGTGTTGAAATGTTCAGCGAACTCTGTTATTCGAAAACAGCGGTGAAAGTCATTACGAATAGTTTCAGGATGCTAGATTCGTTTGCAGTAAATTCATTTGTTTTATATCAAGACATATTGCGTTGGCAGAAAATTTCCTCGCTGCCATTTTTTAAAAACATTGTCAAATGCACTAGTGGAGGAGGACATGAAGGAGAGATTAGCCAATAAAAGATTACCAAGAACGCTTACAATCTTACAAATACCATACAAGAACATATTGCACATAATAACAAACAGCCTCCATAAAATCTGGAAAAAGGATCACGCTGTCACTTTTGTTGCAAAAACTATTTAGCGTTTGGTGACGTTTATGGAAAATATGTAAAACATTACTAGAGGTACTTTTTTGCTTTCTATTTTGACTACCTCTGAAACCTTTTCCTGGCGTTCTATAATTCATCCTGTTTTGTAGGATGGATACCATGGTTCTCTCCTCTGGTTCCAGCACTTTTGTATTCGCATAAAAAATCTCAAGAAGTCTTTGCTTTGCTGAGCGGCTTTCAAGCTTGGCTGGTACACGACGTTGGGTACCCTTTGTGAAAATTAACTTACCTAGCCCTGCCAGAGATGTAGAAGTATATACCCAATGTGAAGGTGCATACCACTTACCTGAAAAGAAAATATTATTAGTACGTGCTTTATGATTTTGCAATAAAATAAGTTAGAAAATATTTAAAATAAGTATAAAAATATTGAATAGGCAAATTTAAATGCTTGTCAATAACGACTTATCGAGCATGTTGATAGTAAAACCAACCTAAAATAAAATGCACCCCCCCCTCCTCTCACAGACAAGGACAGATTCCGACATTGCAAAACTTAAATGTTTTGTATATAGACGGGCAAAAGCTGCATCAGTGAAAAAAATAACCAAACTTAGTACCTACATGAGTGACTGACGAAGATTATGTTAGCATCAAATCCATTCGTCGGCTAAATCTGTAAAAAACGAACTTTATGACTACCTGGACGCAATTACCGGCCGGCTAGGTCAGAAAGACGGCCTGCAGCTCCTTAAGTACTAACAAATGATTAAAACTTAAAAGTGCGCCAACGAATCTTTACCACTTAACGACAAGTACCTCCAGGCATTCAACTGAGAATTTGTAAACCCAAGTAGCACATAATTTCCTGAAAGAAAAGCTAAAATCACGCACAGGTAGCACTAACAAATAATAACTCCGAAATTCTAATATCACAGTATATAATCACAAATGAAATGACATTTAGTACAAATTTCAGGTAATTATTGGCCAATTTAAGGTCCACCTCAACAAACTCGGCTTGCGATAACAATAGCATGCAAAACAGGTTAAACAGTGGTACAAAGATAAACTACAACAGTTTAAAAACAAATGCGGTGGCGATCAATATCGCTCCCGTGGTTGAAAAATAATCATTCGGGTACGCAGCTCGTGAAGCGAACTGTACATAGCGGCCTGAGTCCGAAATTCTGATTGAATTGGGTAGCAATCAGTTGAAGCCTCTGCACCGATTCACCGTTTGCAGCATGCAATATCTTAACTTGAAAAGGAACAGAAAACCTTATTTTAGTTTCCTTGTTGAGGTCTTTCCGCCCGCTACGGGAGTTCATGCAACTGATCCAGATAATGGAAGCGATAGACCGCCAAGCGTTCGAAGGTTGGAACTGCAGATGTTAAATTCAAACCGGACAAGGCCGACGTGCTCAATGGCGAGCAGGAAGCTCCGAACCTACGAATTTAAGGGGCTCCAGACTGGTTGACCAGATAAATTTGTGAGACGTGTAGATAACAATTGGTGAAGCGCTTTCAAATCCGCCAACTCGGTGTGAGAAAATAGCTCTTAATAAAACTGCCAGGGCTGTATCGTACGCACATTCAGTGAAGGCCAAAACCCAAAAACCATAGCATAAACTAAAGTCACCATCAAGGTGTCAGAAAGGAAACAGCCGCGCTTAGAACCAAACGCCACAATTTGGGAGACGCTGTCCGACCGTAATTGAGGAAGGCGAAGAGCGCGCAAAAATACAAAACCTGCACGACATAACTACAAAATAATAGAGGCGCAATTGAAACGTACCAATTATTTCAAGATGTGCCGCAGTTTACCGGCCAATTGAGTATAGTAGAATATCATAGCATAGTTCTTTAAGTAACTATAATTATTTTGTAGAAGACCCAACGTCTCTTCTGTCGGAATTACACACGGCCTTTAAATATTCAGGCATATTTACTCAAAAGAAAAGTAAAATCCGAATACTTCTGAAGGGAAACAAATTTCAGTGCCGCCAACGTAAGTAAGTAGACGTGAAACGGCTATGACACATTAGATTGTGAGATGACACTAATATTAATTTGAAGGATCACAATCTAAACGTCATTTTCTTCGGTGTTCTTGTTACTGCACACAAATATATTATATTAACAACAGAATTGTTAAAAAATATAATTATACCTACTTCTCCTTAAGTTGCTATTACGCATTTTTTATATTACTCAATTAAATACCTATGAATGCTAAGCAAACTTCAATAAATACAAAAAAAAACAATATAAAGCTAAAATTTTTCAGCGAGAACTACATATAATAGATCAATAATATCAATATATTGTTTTTTTTCACTTAAAAAACTGCAGACCAAGACGCTACACAATTAGAAAATTCACAAGCTGCCACTATATTCCAAAAGTCTGGTGTTATGCTCCCTGGGCGCGGCTTTTCTTCATCTGAAGTTGTTCAAGTCACCGTAAGTAAGTACCAAAGTTGTATAAGAATCAATATTAGTAATACGAGACGCGCGCTGGCAGGTGATCGAGCGATCTTAAACTGAAGTGGCTCCAATGCAAGCCTAACTAACGTATCTTTAGAATAACCCTTTTCGCCGCTCTCCCCCCGCTATAGCCTATAAACTCTCGAAAAGCTGAGCCGCTTCGATATTAAATTAAAAACTACTTCTGCTTAAGGTTTTAGCTGAGAATAATTATGAAAAATTAATACAAAAAATAGAGTCATGGCTTATTGTAGTGAGCCGCCATTGCTGATGCTTACCTACTTCTATTCTTTTGCATCGAATTCAAAACGTCAATAAAATTTTTAAGAAGTTATAAACGTAACACTGTTTCGAATTTATTTTTTTTTCCTATAAATTACACATGTATAATAACAATAGATATAAAAATATTGAGCTTGATGGCCGCGGCTACTACCAGCTTATGAACTTCGCGAATTTAAAAACAGAAAGTTGCTAAAGTATTGCGAGTGTATGGTAAGTAATTACGCCCTTTAGCTAACCATCAGGTTGGCACCGTTTGCTACTTTACAATAGCTGTCATAATAGTTATTTGTAATTGACTTGGCGATTGTAATGCTCTTTTATTTCATTTTGGAATTATAATCTTGTTTATTGGCCCTCGATAGAGGGCGTAAAATGGCTTTTATAGCCCTAGGGCCTATAAAGTTGCTAAGTAGTATAACAAGCACCCAATGTAGTATAGCAACACCAACAATCTGCATAGAAACCGTAGCACACCAGAAATGCACAGCGCCAGCAGAAGCACAACGACGACGCAGTAGTCTGTAGCCAAAATACTGAATCCTTGAATTTTGTTCATTTTGACGACTAAAATGAAAGAAAACGTTGTATGTACCACGTGCCTAATCACGATTATAGCTCTCGGGAAATTTAAACATTCCTTGTGCAATAATCTATTGATTACGCCCTTAATACATAAAATATTAAATTAAAATAGAGTATCAGATTGGAGATTTTAAACTTAAAATTGCATTAAATTGGAAGTTAAAAATTGTTCAAAAAGCAAGAAATCGACAGGTTACGAGGCAAAATTTGTATGTAATTATTAAGTACTACTAAAGTATTAACAGGCTGCACTAGATATTGAAGAGGCTTTTAATTATCGGCTATTAACAACTACGCCCACTAAACCAAACTATCACTTAGAGACCTTCTACGCTGCTTTAATTGCATGTCTTGCAGACACGAACTATAAATTTTCACCCTTATGCTTTTTTGCTGATAAATCCAAAATTATAATTGATTTTAGCATTAAACATTAATAATAGTTAGTTCGGGTATTTGCTGTAAGAGTTTAACATTGTAGATTATTGGTGACATTTTTAAGCTAGTCGGTAGCCATTATCTCAATAAAACATTATAGGTATTATTAACAGTCATTATCGCCTATAGCTAATAGGAATTTTACATGTATAGAACTTCCCAAGAGAACTCGATGCGTTACTGATAGAGGATTTTCCATTTTTACTTCCCTCGTCTAAATAACGAAATATTATACGTACATTGGCAGGTAAGTTTATTTTATGTTTTTGTTTCCTGCTAACATTAACAAATCATTACTCTACGGAACAGCAAGACATGCGATTTAAAAGATCTATTTTTAAAATAAATTATACGGTATTTGGAATAGCCTTATTCAAGCAGCTTCTATAAACTGTATAAAAGCACAGTCTGAAAAAAAAATGAAAATTGTATAAATTACAGCGGTTGCAAAACGAATGAACGTCAGTATCTCATTTACTTTCAGAAGGCACAATTTGGCTTCGAGGGATTTGGCATAGCTGGAGGAATGTTAACGCAACTGCAATTGGATTAAACGTTACATTATGATTAAGCTTCGAGTTACAAGAGGCACATTCTTGATCTATGCGCAAGAATAAATAAATGCATAGCGAGTGCCACTTCCTCTGACTATAATTTGTATTCTTAAATTTGAAAATATGTGGTTTTTCATTACATACTGTTCAGGCGTTTCCAAATTTCGGACTTGTTAACATCTGTTGTTTAAGATACTTTTTATACTACATTTCCTCAATTATTTATTGATTCCATATTGCAATGTACGAGTTTTAACAAATCATCTAAATAATTACATTTATTTATTTTTTATTGAGAAGTGTTACTATCAAACCTGAAAATGAACTTTTGGTGCAGTAGATATCGTCAAAAAATGTAACTAAATGAGTTAATTCTGTGTTATATAGCAACGGCATCGTATCAAAAATTATTCTCAAGGTTCGTACACGCGACCAAAAACAGCTAGTGCAAATTGGCACATTTCATTATCATTGAACATTTTAATAAATGAACGTGTTAGTAACAGTAATGGCGAAAGACTACTAAGCTTATGTGAACAACTCACACTGAGAATTATTAACGGATCTTGTAAGCACAAGGAAATATACGGTAGGAATGGATTTTGTAATAGTCCGACAGTATAATACAAATAGAATTCAAGATGTCAGAGCCTACAGGGGGCCAATACATAGATCAGATACTTTTATGATGGCCAGTACAGTTAAATTAGGATTCGGGCATTGGAGACAATTTGACTACAAGAGTTCACGAAACCGAAAAACTACTGGGTAAATCGGGAAGAAGATAAAGTGGTTTATAGGAAACTGGCAACGGTGAGTGCAAAAAAAATTAAAAACCAATAAAAAGCATGGGAAAACAAAAGCAGAGAAACACAGATATATATAGAAGACAGAATAACTCCGAAGAATGGAAATTCTTACGGAACGTTCAAACGACCTATGTGAAAAAAAAACGAGATACAAAATTTTCTTTCAGAAAAATGTAAATATTGCAATGTAAACCTTCTCATAGAAGATAGAACAAAGTTTTAGGGCACAATACAAATAGAAACAGCAATTAGAGGAAAAAAGTAGAATATTTAGAGGTTATAATAAATCAAGTACCAAAATGTATAACAAAAATTAAAAATAGAAAGACTTCAGGGCCATGCAAAATGCGAATTAAGCGAATAAAAAATGAAACAAAAAACTATGTAGAATAACAGCAATGCCATTGAACAAGTGTATAGTAGATGAAAACACCATACCAGAGAAATGGGACAGCTACTATATTTGTCCATCGAAAGTCGAAGAAATTGTAGCGGACACCCGACCACCTGCAGCGTCTATAAATTACCACCCAAAAGGACCCACAAAAGCATCGCAGGAAATCGTAAAAGTGAAAACTTCATATCGACAGGTTGTTCAGCTTAGATCAGCGGCTAACCAATTTTGGATGTAACGTTTCCCACAAGTTAGTGACTAGAGTTATAAACTGGATAATTAATGTCGTGAGTGACGAATTGCAATGCGAAGGCACGCAATTTAAATCTCAAGTCTCCACTTGCGAACAGCGGGGCTCCGAGGGTAAACTACAGGTAGTCGGTAATCCTTTTGAGACAACAGGGGGCAACAGGACTGCCCGCAGGAAAGGAGACGAGTAATAACGTCGTCATGCTGATGCAAAATGCTCAGACAATAGTGATCTAACACTTTTGTCGCGAAGAGATCGGGTTTCAGCAAGAGGGCAATAAAACAATTCGGTATAAAAACTGTGCGCAACGCCTAATTGCACTTTCGAGAAAGCAAAAGTCATCCTCCCACCGAGAAGCAATAAACCCTCTACTGACGCAACTAACGAGAAGCTATATCAGCACAGATAGGGAAGTGCCCCACACATTATTGCAGTCTATTCCATTCAGCGTTATTCATTCGGCATTCCGTATCTACAAGTCGTCTAGCACGTTTCCAAATCCGTGTCAGCAACAACCGTATTTTAGTTCACAGAATCCTATTGAAATACTAGGGTTCGTTTTGATGTTAGCAGAAAGAATAGTTTAATCGCGCATTAAACATGTGCATGTATGTGTGATCATACAAGTATATATTTATGTCTGTAATGGAATTAGATGTTATTAAAATAAATAAATAGTTGTTGTTTGCCAATAAGTGTTAACATTTGTAAATACTAGGTATCAAGTATCACGCTGGTTCCTTGTATGGATGACCCAAGGGACCTGCAGCAATCAAATTGGGGATCACATAAGAGACATCATACCATACAGATGTGAATAAAGGACTAAGGTAGAGATGTTGCCTATTTCTCACATGATATATGACTTATTTAGCAAAACCTTATCTGGAAGATAATATGTAGAGAGAGAAGGTACTTCACAATTTACCAACGGTCAGGCTCTTGTATGTAGCACAAGAGAAGGTTGATATGGAATGTATAACGAGATCACTAAAATAATATGAGGGAGTTAATATTAAATGGAGAGAAGACGAAATACTTACCAACGACTTAACTTTTAACACGGAAGAAATAACTATAGGTTATCGAAAATGTACATATTTAGGGGAAAAATAGAAAACAGGGAACGCATGACCTAAAAAAGAAAGACAGAATAAAATACAGTAGAATGAACGAAAAAACAGATTACCAAAACAATCGATATAATGATATCCATACTACAAAAGAAAGGGAGATCATAAGAAAAGGGGATGGTTTCAGGAAATATAAGAAGTCGTACAATAAAAAATATAGAAGAAAGTGGTTAAATCGATAACATCCACTGGAATCTCTAAAGACCCAGAATATTGTAAAAATATGTGAAAGAGAAGGATTTTATCGCAGCAATAACACAAAAATCTGTTTCTTTTAATCATTTTACGCAAAGACAAATGTAGTAATTGTCAGGATCAGCTTCTAATACAATTCCAACATGGGCACTAAACTGTCTAACTTCTCAATCTAAATCTGTTTATTATTTGTAAAGATTGATTCCATAAGACATTAAGTAAAGACAAACAGAACAGCGAGGAAATTTAATTTATATATACACCACGAAAGCTATTTCTGCTTATGACATGTTTACATTTACGTCAAGACGTTGCCTGAAACTACGCCAACACGTACACTTGCAGGCACTTTAGACACTTTTTACTTTTGCCACTGCTATCTGTTGCGTTAAATCAACGCTACTTCCAGTGGCTAAATGTAACAGGAAATGCAAGCCTTTGAAATTGGATCCGCATCAAACCTTCAAAGGGACTTCTGCCTAATTTCAGATTGAAAACAGCGACACCCCAGCGTTTTTCTTTCGTGAACATCTGGTTTGGAAATATACTGAACTTTTTTACAAATTTAATCGGAAAAGTACTTAAATTCAATCGAGTCAACCTGATTAGCCAAGACTGTTCTGAAGGAATAATTAAAAACAGCATAAACAAACACAACACACAATATTATTTACTAAATGCTTTCCGCACGTGTAAGTAGACATTTAATGATTCGCGGGAGTTCCTGCTTGGTATTAATTTTCCGCGGCGTTGCACCCAGAGTGCACAGATATCTTCTAATGAATGTTGCAGCAAAACGTGCCTGAAACTCGTCCTTCTCTTCAGCGTCAAAAAGTACGAGCGGGCGTTGAACATTGATTCCTATTGACACCGAACGTGGTGAAGCTTATCCGGCTGTCTGCGGCCCTGGAAATTTATGTCCGGATAATGTTGCGTTAATGTATTCTTATTGCATCTGCAAAAAGCGTACATGTTTTATTTAGGCGCATTAGCATAAATGCGAAATGTCGTAAAGGAACCCCGTAGCATTCCATTACTTATTGCTCGGAGTGGAAAAATTCGCAAGCTGCTTGGAGATGGTAATTATCTAATTTGCCTGCCTTTCGGGCATACGCCTGGGATGTTCGCATGAAAAGTCAAAGAGAAAAAAATAATTAGCTTTCTAATTTCGACTAAATATTTACAAATTATTTTTCCTGTCAGGACTGCTCTGAGGGGCAAAGTATGACCTGAACAGAAAAGGAAAAGCCAATCGACAACTGAAGACCTACTTTGTTTCTATTAACCAAAAAAATGTGCATTACTAAGCGTCCGTCAGAGGAAATATTAAATTAAAAAAACTGTAAGACGAACATAAGATGCGTGCTTACCCAGAGACGAAAAATATTTAATATTTTTTCAAAAAATCGGAGAAAAGTGTCTCATTTATAGAAATTCGAACAAATATAATTGGGAAAGGTAACAGAGATTTTTGTCTGTATGTATCGTAATGCATATAAAATCACACAATTAACTAATGAACGCCTCGTTCTGAATAATAAAGTTAGCGCCAGAAATCCACCCATAATAAACAATAGAGAAAGGAAGAAAGATGACTGAAGTATCAAACCAAATATTGTGCAAATCGATTCAAACATTCTATTGCTGTTTTTTTATGATTTTAAAGCGGAATACTAGCTTAACAAAACGAATTCGTATCATATTTTGGACCAGACCGTGTTCACATATCTATGGAACACCCTATATAATTGAAGAGTAATTACTTTCCGGATTAAATATGTATTAAACAGTATTCGTTAAATTTTCTAAAAGCGATATATTTCAATCATATAATAATAATAATAATAATATTTATTCCATTATCTACATATGTACATATATTTACAATTTATAATATAATGGAATCTTAAGGTAAAGTTCAGTAGCCTGTTTTTCAACTCCACCTTAAATATGCTAGAAAAAAACTTAATTGAATTTCGTGCCTAAAATACCTTTTAAACTTATTTTATTTTTTTTGCTGTTGATGAGAAAGAGCAACTGAAATAATTGCAAACAAGCAGACAAGAACCACGTGAAGCACACTGGTTTAAAAAAATGATAATTACTGATTATGAAATAAGTATTTAATAAATACATATTTCGGACCTATTTAGTGTAGTAATTACCATACATCAAAATTCCAAGTATAAGAAGTAACGTACTTTTTTGGTGAAACAAATATGCAAATCTTGCCTTGAAAATCTCTAGATGCATTTAAAACTTAATTTGTCAACAAGCAAATCATTAAAGTCTCAATTTATTTATTTTGGGGCAAGTTCCAATGAATGTGCATACTCAATGTCTTGCTGTTGCGAATAACACCAGATTGGTAGAGGATCTATCCAACATAAGTCCCCATGTACAATTTTATTGTCTTTTTTATTAAGAATAACTTTCAGCTTTACAGCAGATAATCGTATCTGATTGCCTTCAAATCATTCTGTAGGATGTTGGCATTTTATTTAACAAACACGTTTTCATATTATAATATGCCAAGCAATTATTTGTTGTAATGTAAAATTAAACTGCCAAGTCAATTGCAAAAGTATCTAAAATCTCCTGTTTAAAAAACTAGTTGTGTTTACTTATTAAATTTACATGCATTACAGCATTACTGTAACAGAAGGGTATAAAAGCGAGATGCTTAGCCCGTGAGAGGCTGTTGAGTTCCTGCTTTACCGGCCTTAAGCTCCAAAAAGGAGGGGGCGACTTCAGCTCTAACTGCTGCAGCCAATCTGAAATATTGATAGCAGAATTCCGTACTAGAGTCCCGAGATAAGTCAACACTTCGGTGGCGAACCACCCTACTGAACCCTTTTTCCAGCCAAGCCAATACCTCGGTGGCCGAATTCCCCTATGGGCCCAACTTGCAAATCCACGTCGGCACTGCCCTCTGCGGCGGCTCTACGGATTTACAACGTCGGATGGGCAGCGACCCCACGGCGTGTTACGTCGGGACCACTTTTTTGGAATTTTGGCTTTTGATCACTGCCATGATCAAGGACGTAAACTACATACGTGGTAACAAAGTTTCTATTCAGCAAAGAGGAGGGTTCTGCGGTCTCCTTAAGCAAAATTATAGCGCTTCACAATACTTCGAAAATTCGACCTGTAAACCTGCAACGAAGTCCGCCGAAAATTGACCTATAAACGGCACTGAACGGGCCCGAATTTTATTTACAAACGAATCCATTTGCATTTAATAAGTTATAACTTCAGAATTCGCCGAAAATCACGCAGCGCTGTCTAAGATGAGTATTCCCAAAGAGATGTGCGCTCATAATTGCTTACTTTTGCAAAAGATTCCTAAATTTCCAAAAACTCAAATACAGCTTCTGATTTACTGTTTCTTTCCAATTCTGATTTAAGAAGTTTGGATTTATAGTTATGAAGACCAATATACGTATGTAGTTGAGACTAATCTTATTCTATTTCACTCAAAAATAAATCTAACGCTTGTCTTACTGAACTGCTATTAAGGGCGAGTAATTGAGGCTAATTGATTTTGCGAAGTTTAACCTGACAAGAGCAAAAATTTACAAAGTAGAAGTACTTCATCTATTACTGTGTTTGTTACTTTCATCCGGTTTCGAACTTCTTTATAAGTTATTCTGTGAAGGCAAGATACTCTTGCTCATGGTGCAAGAGTACCTTGCCGTAGATAATTCATTTTAACAGTTCTTTCTCGAGTACTTAACCAATGGACTTCTTTGTGTTCTGATATTTTTTGTTCCACCATAGCGATTCTTACTTTCTTTTCGCTTAAACCATTTTTTACAATAGCATCAAAATATTTAAATAAATCTGCCTTTTCTACTACGATTTATTAGTTCTTTTCACGTTTTCTTCGCTATTTACCACTAATACTTTTTTTTCTTCAGGGTAACTTCTAACCCCATTTAGTGTATTCCATGTACACTGTAAAGTCTCTTCTTCGTCTTCCTCCTCATAGTCTAGGCTGAGAGCCTGTAGCTACCCCACATTGAGTACTACTTTATAAGCCATCTTAAGCCGCGGCCGGGGTAGGTGGCTACCCTAACGTCTCTAACCCATTGAATTCCGAAAGAATGGCCTTGAACAGGAGTGACGCCCACCAAAAGTGTTGGTATGATGGCGCGAGGGCGTAAGATCTAACCGCAGCACGGTTGTGAGGTTTCATCTCACTACTTGCCGGCTGCAAGCGTAAACACTTTACCAATCGGCCACACACTCTCAATATGTATAGTCTCCTTATCATTACTTTCAGTTCAAAAGTATCCCGAGCCAGTACCAGTTGGTTGTCCGCAAAAGCTTAATTAAATAATTAGTGATAGTCGATCGGAATACCCATACCACGACACTATTTCTTAGTCATCTAATACTGCTACGTAATCATTAAACAGTAATTGTAACAAGCTACACCGTCGGCGCAGTCCTTTTGTATAAATAATTGATCTTGACAAGTGATTTCCGACTCTGATATGATTTATCATGATATTATGATACGTTAGTTGGGTATAATAACTATAATAGTAACCATAAGTTGATTATCTACATTTAGTAGTTTTAGGACTTTCCACAATGTCCCTCTTGAAATATAACCGTGTTCTTTCTCCACGTTTCTGAATGCCATATAAATCTCGTCTTCTTTGGCTATTTTCATTTCTGTCAATGGCTGTGGTATAAAAAGCTTATTTACGCAAAATTCGCCTGGAACGGACCCATTCTGGTTTTCACTTATTCTGTCGCCTATACTCACTCTTACTTTGTGTTGTATTATCTTTTCAAACAAACGACTTATACTAGTGGCAATGCTGATACCCTTATAACAATTTAAGTCTTTCCTTTTTCTTTCTTTCAAATGCATATAATATAAAAAGTATTCAATTTTTGAGGTATCCTACTAATTGATCTACAACATCTTACATATATAAAGAAAAGTCCTGACTCACTCACTGACTGATCAACGCCCAGCCACATATCTATTACCTTCTATTACGTTCGATCTTTCATCGTCTATCTTTAATAACAATGTTTGAGTTGTTTGTTTTCTTCTATTATATTTTGTATGGTTCCTTATTTTCTATTACTCTTACTACAATGGATGTTCCATGTATTTTTTTAATGTTGTCATATTCCATTTTCACGTTTTCATGTTCCTCTAATTTTAATACAATTCACTTCTGTTGAAGTCGACTTTCATATAGATATTTAGTACCTTTTGTTGTAGCAAATAAAAGTTTCATGGTTTTTCTTATATACTGCGGTTTATTAATGATTGCTTTAAATGGAATTGCCAATGTTAATGTAAGCATATATTGGTCTCACTAGCAGTTTATGCCTCTTTCAGCTCTGCAGTCGTGGTATTGCAATTTACATATCTGCTTTTATATAAAGTAAATCAATTACCGATTCTTGTTGTAAGGACAAGAGTTGGTCTTTTCTGTAAAAATCAAGTAGCATCAATTGTGTACAAAGTGTTTACGAAAGCACCGCACGAGAGATTTAGCTTTTGAGTAAGATTTAAATAGTTAAAAGGACTTTCTCTATTGCCAACCAATACTAATGATTATTTTAAAAGCAAGTTATAAGCATTGTGTTGTATAAAGTTTTTTTAAATTAAAAACACGATTTGAAATATTTGAAGCTACATTACTTTCGATCTGCTGTTCTTTATATAAAAGATTAAAAGTGTTCCTGCTGCTTTCTGTATTTCCTAGAAGAACATTCAATTTATCCATATCAAGTGCATATTACAGTTGAAGCTTTCTACAAGGCAATCAAGGCTTGTAATGGGATCTAGAATACTTTCAAACTTATTACAATTCCTCTGAAGAAGGATCTGTCAGTATATTTTTATAAAAGCTGGCTGGATATTTTAACCGCAAAACAGGATATTAGTTTGTCGGTGGAATAGTAGAAGACCGTAAAGTTATTAACAGGTTTTGCGGCGGAGTTTCAAATACCAATCCATCTGTTGCTGTAGTAATATTGCACGAACGCACGGAAGGTTATTCGGTGCAGATTCGGACAATCGCCCAAGTAAATAAACAATGCGGATGGCAAATCCTATTTTGCAAACAATTCATAACACCGATGGTTTAGTCTATATTTAATGTATTCAGTTGTATGTAGCCACTGGCGTGGCTGCTACAAGGTGGCACTACGCACTGCATAGAAGTCTGAGGCTCTAGGGGCCGATGGAATTCATGTACTGCAAAACAATGGTAACACATTTAAAACGGGGTAGAATAGTGACATGACAATATTATTATGATTGTCTTTGCACATAAACAGCTAATTTACTATATGTGAACTACTGACTACGAACAGTAAAACAGTTGCAATGTAATTATTTAGAGCGAATTGACAAGAGTTCGTGTATTAACTGATAAGCAATTAAAGCAGTGGCCATAAACATTTTTACGGTTACCTGTACAGGTATTAGTATTAATCGTTCATAATTTACTGATGTACAGAACTCGGTAATCTACCCAGAAATTACGGCTTCATGTTGAATGTTTTCATTTTTTTTCAATATTATGGAGTGCTAAATTAGATTTACTTTCTAAAACAAGATCTCTTTTGACGAAAATGTTCAATGATATGAATGCCTCTGTAATGAACGTTAGAAATTGAATGCTGCATTTTGTTTGGGGCGCAAATAAACAAAGTAAGAAAGGGTTAATATTTTAGTTTTGTTGAGCCCGGACGCTGAAGTCAGCGCGGAACAAGTGAGTTCAGTTCAGTTTAAGTAGTTCACCAGCCTGAGCCAGTACAAAACTTGTTCACTCATTCTTAGAGTTCATCAGGGACAATCAAGCTATGGGTTTGTGTATGTGTGTGTGATGTGTGCGTACCGTTTAATGCTAGCTCTTCCGTGAAGCTTTATCGTGCCGCTTTGAAAAATGTACGACAAGTGTCAGATCTACACAACTTCCCCAAATCGCAGGGTACTAAATTTAAAACTCCGAATACCCTTTTTGAAGTACCTCGGAAATTTCGTATCCATTTCTGATCGATTTTAAAGGTACCAATATCATTGATGGACACCTTGTATCGCAGCTATTTCCACATATCGGCGTATCCCCGAAGAAAGCTTTCCGTTCATCGCGTACGGATTCACGTTGAATGCTCGTAATCGTTGAGCTGCCGTTGTCCATTATTTAAACGAAGCTCCGTCTTCGAGTTGCAAGCCCACCTCCATCGCTTAACTTTGGCGGCATCAGAGCTATCGCCTGGCTAACTTCCCACTTATCTCCGGTAATATACTTTTCGCATTCCTGCACCATTCATTCGCTGCTCCCAGCGAAGTCTCATTTATAGTTCGCTATTTTATACATGTGTGACTTACACTCAATTTAAATAGTTATTTATGCACTTAGAGCGAAAAATTATGCATTAGGCGTGAGTTCGAAAGTTTCGGGCCGAGCGAAGCGAGGTCCGAAAAAACTCGAACGAACGCCTAATGCATTTTTCGCTCGTGTTGCATACAAAACTTTTCCTACGACTGTAAAATTTTCGAAAATAGGTTTAAACTGGTGTTTTTTGCCATTTCTAAAATTTCCAGCGACGTGCAAATTTTTATATCAGAATTGGATATTTTATTGCCCATTTCTTATTTTTCTTGACACTTAAACACCGACAATACACAAAATAAAGCACAAGTAACTTTAAATCGCGAAAAAAGGTTTAAATCAAATTCACAGTTACAGCTGTCAACTTTGACGTTTTCAAATAGCTGACCACTAGCCGACTTAGGTATATAATCATGAAAGCTTATATAAAATTTATGTATGTTGCTATGTATTACGATTCACGATTATATACTTACATATGACGGCTGCCGCGATGAACTGATTCAAAACAATCAATTTTTGACGTACGTCAACAAGGCGGAAAGCTTGATTTTAGAAGCAGTCGTAGGAAAATATATTTTATGTACCTCGAACATGAGTTTGCATGTGTTTATGCGCAATTGCCGTTGTGATATTAGTTTTGGATTACATTCCCGTTCGTAGCATAGCAACGCCGTCAAAGCTCTGCTTTCTCCTAGGGAATATTTTCGCTGGACCCGTCGGCTAGCTTTACCGATATCGTATAGGTATAATTCTTAGAAATTGTTGGGCTGACACGCTCAAGTGTAACATTATGAATGTTATCTTAATAGATCTATTTAAAATGTCCTGTATTACTTCATTTTATAAATTGCAGTGCCGTTCCGGGTGTTTTGCAGCTAAGTAAGCATTTATCAAAGAAGTTTTTTTATGGTGGGACCACATCTAGCCACAGATACCCAAAATGCCACAGTAGCACCTTAACAATAACAAAAGCATTTTCCCCGTACCGACTGATTTGACTTCCGCAAGCGAACGCCCGTTTCTCTTTCAGTTTAATACCCACCCTCATCCACATAATTTTAGTGTAAATATTAATGTTCAGCAGCGATCTTCTAATAACGCCATACAAGTGGCACTTTTCGCAGTTGGAACTCCTTCTATTCACAGTATTTTAAACTCGATTGATTTTCAAGCAATATATTTCATGAATTGTTAGTTTTCGTCACAGATAACACAACAAATTTTGACATCATTAATCATTTCTGTCGAAATTAAGACCCCAATGTGATATTAAGACGAAACGACAGGAAATGGATGCAAAGAATGAAGTAAGTATCATAAAGTTAATAAAGACAATGTTGATTGTTTTCTTTGACACTAACCTCGTAATTATGAAAGAATTGCCTCCAGATGAGAGAACAGTAAACCACCATTGCTACAAACAGGTTCTAGAGACTTTTTGACAAAGGATAAAAGGAAATAGACTACGGTTGTTTTAGTGAAGCATATTTCAACCGGGAACGCATTTTAATGCCCCACACACCAGATCTAGCTTTATGTAATTTTCTAAAATCAAATCAGCACTCAAGGCAACCCGTTACGAGTCAATAAGCAAGGTAAAAAATAAAAACGTCGATGCTAGTTTAACAACTTAAAAGAGATGACAAACAGTATCGCTTTGGTCGGTGGTCGATGGAACAAGAGAAGGTGAATATATTAAAGTGGATAGAAATTAACACTGTAAGTTTTCTCAATAAAATACATTTATAATAACAGATTCGTCATTTAGTAATCAGTCTTGGTATAGCCACCATTCAATGTTAATAATAATAATTACGCATAATTTGTGATAGAAAGCCTGGTGTCAGTCTTCAGCTTTGTGATAATTTAATGATTGTCACCAAAACGACAGGTGGAACCGACAGCTTGAAATGCGTTCCGATGCGTGGCTAGTTGCGATCTTACTACTACTAGTGGCGAGTCACTCATCCGAGTGCCGACCGCGGCTAATTATCTAGCCCGTTTGACCGGCTCGCGTAGTACGTCCCCATGCAACTACGCTTAAGTACATTAACTTGTAGTAATGAATAATAAGTATACCATACATTAGAGGAAGAAAATGTTGTAAATAAAAGTAAGTAGATCTAGTCATGTCCATCCAATATGCACTTTATCTCCCTCCGATGGTAATTACAGCCAGTAATGCGTCGTTAAAACCAGTTCAAATCATTACGCTAACATGCATCGCAGAAGCATGCCACGTAATAGATGCGGTGCATTATACACCTCTCCTGTGTAAACAGTGAACTTAACGCATAAAACGTGTTTTCCATATAAATCCGCATGCCGTACACCAAACTTCATTTGTCTGATCGTCAAAAGCATTCGCGGTGCATATTCCCTTCAGCTCACCGCCTGCTTGCCGGTTTGTTTTCGCCAATAACAGTAATTTGCGTTCACTTGAAAGATGCGAGATTAGCGAGACAATTTTGGATACGGCGAAGAGGAAACTGCTGTTATCGCTGAAACGGGTGCAAAACCGCAAGCCGAGTTACTTGAGATGTGTGACATAATCTTCGCACGGATGTACATTCTGCTCTGTTTAAAGACGGGCGTGATAAAGGGAAGAGAAAAACGAGGGCGGCACTAATTTCCTTCAGCTAAGAGACATATTCAGGTTTAAAAGATAAATGCCTCCTCGCGTTAAATGCCTACCAGAAGTGTGTATGTTGATGAAAGAAAATACATCACGTGCCTGGAACCGATAAGAGCAAACTTGCACCGGTAATGCTGAGAGTGAAAAATTAACGGGGTGAAGGTGAGTTATGTAAAAATGCACACAAATTTCAGGCTTTAGCTAAGAAACAGGAACTGAAAATTTTTCTTCGGGCTTAGGCGCAAGTCAAAATCTTGCAAAAATTATGGAATTCGTGACTGTTATTGAAAAAGGGATTTACGCCGTTCGAGTGATAAGCTCAAATTTATCAGCACCGCAGCATGCATTAATGCAGAAAAATGGATTTTTGTAATGCATGTACATATGAGAACGTGGTAAATTCCATCGTAAAAAGTAGGTAGAGCTTACAAATTACTATATAATGAAGGTAAAATATCTAGCGATAGGGCTATATTAATGAATGACTAATAAATCAAGATATCAGCAACAGTTGAGTATAAAATCAATGAGTTTCAACGATAATGTTCAGGTAAACCAGCATTTACATTAATCCTCGAAAAAAACATTTAATGGAATTCGTAACCAAGCAACCACAATGTGTATAACTGTATATACTGCAGTGGTATTAAGCCCTACGGTTCTGCTCCGAGTGCAGTACAATATTAAAATTAAATCAAAGCACGGAGTAGGGGTGTTTTATTTAGCTGCGAGACTATAAACTTAAATATCAGTCAGTAATTGCATTGAGAAAGAGATGCTTGAATTAAAAGAAAGGTTTTGAATAAGGAATGCAAGGGCAAGGCTCGTTGTTCAAAAGTTGAAATCGACATTTAAAAATTAATTAAATAGGTTTGTGCGGAATTAAAGCCCAACCAATAGAATTGATTTATTACAAAAAGGTTTGCTAAATGTATGGTATTGTAGCGTAGAATTCGAACAAATAAGCAGGAAACATTTATGAACAATCTTAAATAAATTACAGGAAGCCAGAATTATATTATCATATGTTGCAAAGAGTAAATTATAAGAAAGGAATTGGCAATTGTAAGATTAAGCTGTAATACTAAGCTTAGCAGGGAAAAGCAGACATTTAAAATTTGGCAAGAAAAGCACACAGGGGGATATAAAACAAATGTGAAAGGGAAGTGATCTCTTAAAACTAATCAATGCAATCACGCGTGTGAGACAAATTAAGTGATTATAAAACGTGCAAGTGGCGCAAATAAGACATTAATAATTAAAATGAACAGACATGATTTTTAGTTTTAAGCAATGTGTAAAAATGTTTATTTGTAAATAATTTTATGTTAAAAAGTATTGTAATTGACTTTGGTTAATATCCGTTTTGTTTAGTTATAGTTATCAATTGTTTATAACGGATTCGAGGGAGAACAAATGAATAAATTAATTAGTTTGATGCTGTAAAATAGTGCTCATATTTAAAATTGAATTTTACATAATAAACAAGCTTATGATGGACTTGATATGTAATTTGTTATTATAACTTTATGTAAAATGTCATAACAACCGAAAGTGCCCAATTTCAAAGTCGTGACTTGTTAATATTCTTTATTTATACGTGTACATGTTATTGTATCAGTTCTGCTTGATCCAAATGTATAATTTATGAACCTCGGCCTAATCGGCCTCGCCCACAATATGTATCCTAGTACGTTATATGCTCAACACCGGCCTAATACCGTTAAATACTATAAACACAAACAGAAAGTGGTAATGCTTAATAAATTTTAGTAATTGTTAAAAACAGTATCAAATCGATTATTATGGGCGCCAGGTTCAACACCTCATCGTGACTAGCTCCGGTAAACCATACGGGGTAGTCGAGCTGCGGTAAAAGAAAAACTGCAAGGAGATAATAAATACCCAGAAAAGACAACAACGGCTGGTACTAATCGTCAAATCTACATTTATTCACAACAAACGTTTCTACGTAAGTATTTGGAAGAGAGCAACTACATGAGTAGTACAGAAAAATAGTATAAGCGACACTTCTTCTTCTTCATCAGGCGCTCCAACAAAACTATTTGATAACATAATCCACGTATAGCGTCGCATGACGAGGTCTTTCCGAAAAAACACAAATACAAATATAAACCTGCAGTGTAAACCCAGAAAGCACTCCAGGTAAATGCCATTTGGTACAAAACAGATGGTTGTTCACCAGTAACAAAGTTATATTCAAGTAGTCATAATCAACAACTGATGTTTGTTTATCCTTACAAAAGTTTTAATTAAAAATGCAATATCTGCAATGGGTAATATCTGGAATGGGTAATTTTCGTGTGATTTAATGTCATGAGATTACTTCTTGTGGCGGTACCTAAAATATACTGTTTTCAAGAATATTTTAAACAGACAAGAAGATCTGGAGAATAGAATCTGAACAGTCACTGAAGAATTTTCTTCGGAAACTTTAGTGACAACTTATGAAAACTTGAAGAGACACATTTTAAAAATGTTAAACAAGTTGTAATTCACGTAAATGTTAATTTAGCATTTGACAGTTTGTAGAGTGAGAGAGTATGATTTTATCAAAGATAAATTTTTGGATGTTCGTAGCATGCTATGATTAAGCTACTTTTTGAACACATGGTATGTCACGCATCCGTGACATTTGAGATGCTCGTAGAAATATCGGAGGTGGAACCCAAAATCGAAAGTACGAGCACCAAATAGAATATGATAGGAAAAGACACAAAAGGCCTGAAAATAAATTCGATAGAACATTATATATCAAATGTGGATGAGATCAGTTGCAATTGCGAATACCACTTATTTAATATTACCAAGGAGAAAATAATAGCAAACGAATTATTAAAAGTAGAGGTTACCTTTCTTTATAAGAATGGAAGCAGAGATGATATTGTTGAAAATGTAGAAAATGTTTACAAGATATACCATTGCAAGATAAAGAATTGGCACGACAGTCACAGATTGTCATGGCTTCGTATTAGAAAGTCGAAAAATTCAGATGTTTCAAAAACGCCAAGATTTAGTTAAGGCGTAAACACTGATGTTTTTTTTTTAATTTGGTGCGACAACACATTATTACCGAAGTGTAAAGTACCAAAAAGCTATTGGGAAACAGAGAAAGATTCTGCTTCTGCTTCAAATTCTTCAGTGGAATTGATGGAGCTGGAAGATGGAATATTTACTATCGAATTTGTTTCTCCTAATATGACATCCCTTTTGCAGCCGATCAAAACTTCATAGTGTTTGTACAGGAAGCAAAGTTTACGTCAATTTCTATCAACATACGATAGTGACACCGAGACGGATGTGAAGTTTTTCAAGAAACTAATTTGTAAGAGTGCTGTTACATCTTAGTCGAGGCATGGAATTTTGTAAAACAAAACAAAAACTTGAATGAAAACACTTTAATAATAGATATAAAATCATCTCTGAAAGATTCTTCAAATGATAAACATAATGATGAAATTAAAGAAACTGAACATAACCAACATATGTGAAGGATGTGATGATGATGTCAAAGAATGACTTGGTTGTCAATGATCTAGGATTCAAAACTTAATTACGATCTATTTCCATCCTTCTTGATCTTATGTCTTTTGGTATTGTCTGCAGTAGCGTTCTTACATTTTTTTAATTTGATCTGCCCATCTGGTGGTGGGCGTCCTCGCAGAATTTTCTTTTTCACTTTGCCCTGAATTACCAGTTTTTCTAGATTGTCGCCTTGTCTTCCATTTATACGTCCGTAGTATTAAAGGGTGCGTCAATGGCATATGCGATATATTTTTTATTTCGATTTCCTGAATGACTGAAGAATCGGTTCTTCGCCTTGCCCATGGAATGCTTAGTATTCTTCGCCAACACTATAGTTCATGGAATACGACAGTTTTTCTATCTCATTCTTTTATTACCAACTTTCGAAGCAATATATAAAGATCAATAAAACCAGCGCTCATACTAGCCTTATTTTTGTGTTTAGCGATATCTGCTTCTCAGTTCATATCTTTGATAGATTGGTCATCGATGTTTTCCCTGTTTGTATGCGTCGTCTCATTGCTGGTTCGCACTCGCACTCTTCCTTGCCTTCTATTGTTCTGTGTATGATGCTTTCACTATAGACGTTGAACAATCTTGGTGAAAGTAAGCAGTTTTGACGAATTCTTTTTGACATTTGAAGCATTCTGATGCTTCGTTGGGAATCTTTATGGTGTTTTCGTTTTGGTCGTATATACATTTTATGATTTTTCGAAGATATATAGGTACATCCATTTTTTTCACTTCCCATGGAGTCTTCTTTTAACGCAATTAAAGCTTTTGCTATAGCCTATAAAGCATATGACTATAGGTGTGTTGAATGCTTAAAGAAGAGCTTATTGAAGACTTAAAACATGCAGATGATAACACGGAGAAAATTGAAGGTGAGTAGGAAGAGACAGAAAAATGATATGCACCATCTCATGACGAAGTATTCGAAGCTTGGAAATGTGTTCAAATGCTTTAAAAGGCAGGATCAATCTGACGCCATAGAGTTGCTTCAGCTGAATCGAATTGATGATTCAGCTGCAATCAGAAGAACTACTGATTTACGTCAAAACTTTGTTAAATCTTGCTTAACTGCTATTAATTGATAATACGTGCATATTAATCATTCCTTATACAGTGCATTGTGTTCAATAAAGCTTTTTCTTCACACCTCTTATTTTATTATGAGATTTATTATCCGAATTTTCGATTATTTGGATAAGTCCTGTTACCAATTAGTCTGTATAGTCAAAATTGTACTGTATTTATACTGGAATAAATTGTTCTAACGATAATTAACTTTAGAGCACAGGAAGAGCGCCTCATCATTTGTTAGCATTTCTATCCAATTTAAAGGAGAAATTAATATCAGCAAGAACTAATTACATTCTTGAAACTTTAAACCTGAAAAGCAATTTTTATTAAAATCGGTTCTAAAGTAATAATTATGCAGAAATGTCTTTTACCAAATCAGTCATCATTATAACAATTTTTTGCAAGCAGAATTTAAACTTCATATTCAAGTTTAATGAAAACATTATGTTAGAAATAATTGGTTGCTAACAATGGATAGACTATTTATTCATTTATATTAACAACATAAACATAGAAATATATCTTCATGCAAATTATATACCGTTGCAAGAAGAACCCATTCACTATAATATAAATTTTTGATAGTTTCCTCCAATTTCTAAAGTAGCTTCTGAAAGCCAAGCTGCCTATTCACAGCTGAAGTTAATATGAAGCGGCAGTTGTCCCAAATATACAGTTCTGAATGAATAATCTCCATTTTAAATGGGTTTAAAAGTACCATTTTACTCCACATTTTCGTATATATGCAAATAGCCCTCTACAAAAGTGGCCGCATTCATCCTCTCAACTTAAAAACTCGTTTTACAGCTTCCTGGCTTAAACAAGGCCGCATTTCCAAATGTAACTGCCTGTTTTATTTTTAAGATTGCGCCAATAACTGTAGTTATTGCAAGCCAGAGCATTAAATTTTCCTGATTTTATAGCACCACTAAATGTGGGCCCTTACACTCGCAGTCGTATCCACAGCCATATTCTTCAGTATTCAAATTTTTATTATCCAGGAAATGCCTGTCATATTACGTAAATTCACATTACATCCGTGCTAGTATAAATTTTCGGTATCATAATTGCAGACACATCTGACAGTTGAACTACAAACATTTATATCGTTATTTGAGAACATTCTAACTGATACTTGAAGAATAACAAATAAACTGCGGGATTATATCACGACTAGGATAAAAATAGTGATGATTTATACTAGCTCCCAGATACTAAAACAAGAGACTGCAGTTTGTGTGAGGAAAGTATTGAACCTCGAATGAACTATAATAAACGTAATTTATTGTGTGCTACAAGCACGTAAACTTGTAGTAGAGCAAAACGATATATCCTCGGTAGATTCGATGTCTAATCCTTCTCCAATCTCGTTTTAAGGACAACATTAAAATACAACCACCATTGTGCAGGTTAGATATAACGAAAGTTTATTTGTTTTGTAAGCGTACACTATTGAATTTGGCAAAGCTAGTTTTGAAGCCAAATATTTTACGACGCACATTTGGCAGCGGCTACTTGTCCTAGACCATATCATCTACTCGTTTGTGTAGTCATAAAACAGTAAGTACCCATCCGGAGACCGTTCAGTAATTCCTACATCAAAGGTGACTGAAATCATAAAATTCGGCCAAAATGATGGTACTTCATTTATTATTGAGTTTTATTATCCGAGAAACCTGATAACTGCACACAATTTCGGGATAAGTGCTCATATAAACAATTAACTTGGTACTTAATTTCCAAATATGGGCTTCCTACCCTAATTTAACGTGGGATGAAGCAGAGTGCAGCTATAATTTCTAAGTGCTTTCATCAAGTACCACATACTTCTATTTTTGGAATTAATATC
The DNA here is from genome assembly GCA_940337035.1 of Agriotes lineatus. NCBI lineage: Eukaryota > Metazoa > Arthropoda > Insecta > Coleoptera > Elateridae > Agriotes > Agriotes lineatus. The sequence goes on along the minus strand of OW679197.1, from coordinate 116,418,365 downwards.
GTTACGTAAGTTATGGAAAGTGATTGCCACTTGTACAATTATCCATTTTGAGTTAAAAAAATTTCACTTTTGTTAACTACTGAAATTTTTAGAAGTTGGCCGTAAAAATCAGTTTATTATCTGAAACAGCAGAAGTATAATTTTTAATTATTTCGAAATTTTCGTAAATGAACTACTATTGTATTAGAATATTCTATGTAACACGTGCAAAAGGTATGTTTTGCCATTTGACGTGTTGTTGAACTCGGACTTTCTCTCCATGGACAACTTCCACTTTGGCTATCAAAAATACTCACTTTCTGCACTACTTACATAAATAACTATTTTTTACGCTGGAGTCGTGGCAAAAGTTTTTGATATAGCCCTTAGTGTCAAAAATTGCCCGTTTAAATATTAATATTTTTTTATTTTTACAAATTTTCAACGGTATTACCACAAAAGGTGAACGTGTTTTGAGATTTTAATTTCTCGAAATCAAAACTGCGTTAAAAATTCGAGCAGTTTTTGTTGTTTGTTGAGTGAAATTTGCAATAATTTTTATATAAAATCGTTACCACTATTAATTCAATACTGGAATCATTATTATTCATTTTTAGAACGACCAGGATTTGCAAACTTTACTGACGTTTTTGGAGAAATACAGTCAAAGGCTACTCACTCAACATGTCTTTTTCGCCACAATGATACTTTCATTATTCTTTTACAATACTTTGACCCATCTAAAATTCTTGTATGTACTTTCGAAGCTATGCAACGGGTTCGTCCAGCGTTTTCTTTTGGTGACGTTTTACAAGCGGGTTTACTGCCAAAAAATCGATTCTGGGTCACATTTATTATTTCAGGATACGATTGAAGTTTGGAAGTAAAACATCTATTGAAATACTTATTGCTGTATTGAATAGCACCCAGCATGGAAATTGTCCATCGCTGATCTCTAATTTTCTATTGAATATTTTGTACGTAATAAAAAACCATTAGCTGTTTACCGATTTAACTTTCTTGCAACTTTGCTGCCAGTGAAAAATAATCTGTTGCTTATAATGTACCTTTTGTTTGTTAATAGTTAAAAGAGGGTAAATTCGATTACACATACATACTCATAACATTATTTATAAATGTGTTACGTTCCGTGAAGCTCAGCTGACGCTTGCCCCCACGAGTCACCTTAATCTATAGTTATTACTACTTCGCTCACTCGATTCCGTGCTCTCTTAATAAATCCAACCTGGTATTATTAATGTGACAGTCGTCTCGGACTTTACCGTTAGTTGAAATCTTAATTCACTTTATAGCTTTATGTTAAATCGTGGGAAATTGTAATTTTCGGTTAATGTCTTATGCTCAAACTGAGTTTGAGTTAGTATTCCTATCGCATTATTAAGATTGTGTTGTCGATTTGCATACTTCTCGATTCGGTGTTAATCTGAACCCTTTTAAGAGGTCCCTTCGATATAAATTTCTGTGTACCAAGACCGTTTACTGGATACATGTCTTATTTATGTATGATGCTAGCCCTTCTTGTTTTTTTTTTGTTATGACTATCTCTTTGTAACCTATCTTACTTCGCAGCTGGACTACTTCGCATGGTTCAGCGGAGCGTGTCACGGTAAGTTGTTGAACTTGGCACCCCTAACTATTGCTTTACTACTACTTATAATAACTGTATAAGTTTCTTATGCCTTCTCTATGTTCACGGCCCCTCTCTCTATTTTAAAACGCCGAACTAGCCGTTTATAATATTAAAAAATTGCAACGTTGACAGTGGGTATTTTTTGTTATTGTTACATTTTTCCCAAAATTACTCTAACGTTACTCCCGTGTAGAGATTTGCATTTGTTAATTTGTAATTTAAAAAATACTGATACATAAATAATTCAACAGTTGCGTTTAAGTTTTTCTACAATACACCAGAAATATGGAAACGTTACTGTGAAGAATTACCTGATCCATTCAACGTTTTAATGAAAACTATTCATCCTTAACCATCGATATCACTGTATTGTGTTATGTGAAATTAATTAATTGTAATTCTATGATATTAACCTGTGATATTAAGCCTTGAAAATATCAATTATAGGTATATTTCATGAATACATTTTTGCATAGCAGCAAATTAAGTATATTCGTTTTTGTGTTACGTTTCCCTACTAACTGTCAAAAAATAGGATTGTCCGATGCTGATAGTAGCACGATGTTGATGGAGGAATCTTCATCTTCATGCAGAGTTCTATGTAAATATAACAAGAGATCTATGTGCATGAACGTAACCTTTTGCGTAACAGCTTCTACAAATTTCATCTTGACATTCGACCATGAGTTAAACACGTTCATGCCGCGAAATATATTAAGGTACGATTTCGGAGGCTTTCGCGGCCATTGTCATTAAACAACAAACGACTTCCGGGATTGGACCGTGTCATTATTGAGGTCGAAGAACTCAACGTTTCGCCCACTTTCGTAAGGGGCTTCATCAGGAAGAAAAGCAAAAGATTTTCATCTCTGGCGTGGTTCGCACGTTGAGTTACCGTGCTCTTTTGCTTTTCCTCCTGATGAAGCCCCTTACGAAAGTGGGCGAAACGTTGAGTTCTTCGACCTCAATAATGACACGGTCCAATCCCGGAAGTCGTTTGTTACTTATATTAAGATACGTCTTCTCAAAGTATTGTCACGACTTGACACAGGAATGCTCTATTCTAATTTATATTTTTTATTTTACATATTTTCGTATTCGTCTGAATACTACCTGTTCGTATGTTGTTCGGATTTCTGTATGGATTCGTGTTTGCCATACCTGCTGGTTAAATCAAATTTGGATGCACCATTTGAATGCCAGTCACCCAGAATTTTTATTACTGATCGCTCTCTACGGGATCTACCCTAAATACTGCATTTGAAATGAATGTAACGCCAAAATGCTGCACAAAACCTATACCATCATAAATTTTGCAAGATTATGGCATAAAATAATTACCGAATGTGATCTGGTATCTTCTTCTTTCTCTTAATATAGGAAGCGAGCCTGTTAGTACCAGACTGAGTGCGGTTTTATAAGTCATCTTCGCCTGTGCTCTGACCAGATGGATAATCTAACGCATTGATAGGAAAAATTGCCCTTCACAGGGGGCACGACAACCGAGGGTGGTATGAGGTTCGAAGTCACTATCTGCCGACTACAGACGCATACGCTTTACCAGCCCACCTCACACTCTCTTTCTCTCTCTCTCTGGTATCGTATTTAGAAATTTAGTATCGACTAGAATGTGTGAACGTAGAATGGTTGATGATCGACGCTACTTTTTAGACAACGAACGATATTGTGTTTGATTAATCATTTACTTATAAGATGTGTTATTTTGCAATTTCATGGTTGTGTTCCATTTCTCATGATTATGTATTCAATAAAATTTACATAGGTAATCAAGCAAGATTGTTGTATGTTTGCAAACATTTAAATTGTTATTGCTTTATTTGTTAGTTTCCATACTAGCATAATTGAACCTTCATTACTATTACATTACATTTGAATTGTTTATGTTTAATATTGCTTTTTGGGTACGTATTAAATCTGCTTAACTTTCTCTTTTTAAGTGAGTGGTATATTTCACTGCTTAAGCTGTGTTCCACGTGTTACTGTCAAGGAGAAACTTCGTTCAATACGTTTCTTCGTCTCATATCCCAGTAACTTCACGTATTTTGTTTGGAGATACTGACACTCTTTTATCGAATAACTAACACAAATTCAAGTTACGGGAGAGCTAATGACATCACTGGAAAGATAAAGTTATTTTGCATTAAATGATACTAATAATAATAGTATTTACTTCTGCAGTATGGAAATAATGACAAAACACCTAACAATCGACTGCACAGTGTTGATTACCTATGTTCGACTTTGAGAATGGACACCTGGTACATATTTATTCTATCATTTATTAGTAGTTGTATGATTATAAAGCAACCGCTTAAATATATTACATTCTAAATGTATCTGAGGATCGAAACGAACCTGAAATTATTTCAGATTCCGGAGGGTTGCCGCTTTTAAAATATTCAGGCTAGGCGGTCAGTTGGTCAGCATCCTGATATGTGTGCGTTTGGATGTGAAATTTTATATGACAGCGCGTGGTATGCCACTGCGAGAGTGTGATTTTGAAGTGTTACTTGTGGTAATTAAGCGGATTGATAGAAATGATGAAATAATGAGGTCTGTTATAGATATTATTGCTTGTTAAGCTTTGTAATGTAGTTTGGTGGTGCAGCCGATTTGGGCATTGTTTCGTTGATATTGCTGCATTGATTGTAGTAAGCTTCGTTATTTGTGTCATTGCTCATTATTATCGTTGGGTTGGTGTACAATTGGTTCCGCATATAGTGCACTATTTATCTGGGACTAGCAAACATCCGGCGATATTATCAGTAAGTCTTGGACTAATAAACATTTATCAGTGATTCAGAGAGCGCACCTGGATAGTCTAGGCTACTCACTTCCTACAAATGCCTTGTGAGTTCGGTCTTCTGCGGGGGCAGAAATCGCACTTGTAATTAACACGAATTGGACCTCATTGGTTTAATTAGTATTCCGCTAATAGGTACTTGATGCGGTAACCACCCGTAATGCAGGTATTTTAGAGGTAGAGCATCGGCAGTGCACCTGAAGATCACCCTTGATCGAAATATTCTTCTAAATAAGTACTATAATCTCGAACACGTAGCTCGGGTGTGTGTCAACATATGTCACATGAAACGAGCCGCTGACCGACATGCCTGCCGGTGTCGTATTTCTCATTCACAACTCGTAGACTGAATAGGCGGTTCGGAATTTTAGGTAAATTGCTAGCCTGTAATTTATGCATGGGGTCCGATTTAAATTTCACGCATACTTTAAACACTCAAGTTCACGCACGCTCACGCCCACGTTCACGGAGTGACCCTCCACTCACAACATGACCCGCAGCGTTTATATGAAAAAGCTGTCATTGGAACTGACGTTTAAAAGTACATTTACGTCCGAGGAACTAAAAGTAAGTTCTACTTGGTCGCCTATAGACGCAGACGCGCGATTGCCTGTAGACACAATATTCACAACACAACACAGGTGCGAAGCTCCGTCGCTGCATGCTGCCGCACAGAAGTATAATGACCTCCCCTCCCCACTCCAGCTCTAGATCTTGCACATGGGTTGGCAGCGGGAGAGCGGGGCACCCTACAGTTTTTGATACTTTACTAAATACTTAAAGTGGAATTAACGTGAAACGTGAATCACGCCTTGGATATTTTCACTTCGTAAGAGATGACAGATTTAAGTCACTATTCCCATAACAAGATTTTAAAAATTGAAATATTTTTATAACTCATTACGAGGTATTGCAACATCCTTATAACATTAATATTCAGTGTGGGTACTGTATGTTGTTTCAAGCATTTTTTACGCGAGTAAATACAGGGCTAAAAACAACCAAAGACTTGAGTTGTAGATATTGCTATGTCTCTTAGTTACCGAAACACATTTACCAATTACAGATATTTATTTTGAAGACGAGTTAAATTTTAGAAAGTATGCTATCACAAGGACGAGTTGTATTTGTGACAGTTCTAACAAGCAGGAAAGTTTCACCACGCTGAAACTGCCATCCATATCTCTATGATAAAAGAGCAAATTCCCCCTCACGCTCCAGATTTTCCGCAAAACTAAGTGAAGAGGATTAGAACAGGCTCCAAAGTAAAACAGCGCTTATGATTTGAGAGAATAGTAATCATATACATTAGTTGGCTAAAACGGAGCTCAGAAGGTGGCTCCTTTGTTGCGAGTCCTGCTGCACGATGCCGCTATTGTATAAATTATTTTCCCTATCCTCGAAGATTTACTGTGATAAGATACAATACAAACCTGGCGAAAGACTCGCATCCATCTCGCACCGAATAAGCCTGTTATGCAACGTTCGCCGCATTATTGAGAAGCTTATTAATTCCAATTCGGCGTCCTTGTCTCCCCCGCGAAATGCAATCACTGAAAATAGAATGATCACCTTCGCCTTCACGAGTTCGCTTGACCCTTGCTTCTATTTCGTCACGAAAGGCTTGGGAATATTTTCCAACCGTGTAAAAATTAACGTCACCGTTGAAAGAATCGATCCATTATTCCAGAAAAGACCGCTCTTGCTTTTAGCGTCAAATATTTGGATGCTAATAAGCGGAATATTTGCATAGATTAAAATTTTAATTAAAGGTAGGAAATTTGGGGGATTTTTCTTGCCCAAGCGGAGTCGGAGAAAGCAGCTGATGTTAAGGAACTCTCACGAGCAAATTGATTTGGCTCTTATACATGGAATACATTAAGGAGCTCATTAATTTTTACTTTAAGGCATTCGCTGAAATACGGCCCTATTAAGCGTAATTTGTAAGGGAAACGTTTTACAACTGCTGTACACCCCGATATGCATAACTAAATAGCCCTAATGATAGACCTGTTCGGTTTTATATCTCACCGGAGAACTTCTATTCCGTTCTATTTATGCGGATGGAAGCGAACATGGAACGTGCGGGTTGTAAACAATTATTATTACAGCGTGATTTCATTGCGGTAATTGTATCCCGATGAATCATGGAATGCATAGATTATTTTGGTGAAGCAGGCTGAGTGCCTTCGGAATGCGAGATCGTGGCAGACCCAACGTAAATAATCATCGTAGAAAGTAATGAACGCCATCGATTTACTTCACTTTAGTACAGCTCTAAATGGAGAACTGGTTGAGCTCGGCAACACTAAAAAATTTTCGTCTGCCTTTTGCTCCCCAACTGCATCACCATGCGGACTCTCCCTGTTTACAAACAAACTCAGTTTTCGTATTTATTCTTAAACTTAACGAGCCCCTCTTGTTCCACTGACTCACTGATATTACGCTATAACAAGTTCTTTCAGCGGAATCATATTCCAATAAAAATACTGTTCATTTGAAAAGTGATCAAAAGGAAACGTGTCCTCGATGGCATCCTGCTTATAATTGCCACAGTTCTGTTGTATTTATGTAGAATCTTATACATATTGTTATGATACTAAATTATTAGCTACAAAATGTACTAGTCAGTAATTCAATACATATTGACTGTTATTTAATGTGAATTAAAAATTAAAACTTGTAAATTTTCAAAATAAAGGGAATTGTATATATAATTATGATCAAGTATGTAAATTAGATAATGTGATCATATTTGTATATAAAATAATTGAGTTGGTTGCCTTAGAGAGATTTAAAAAAAATATAAGTTGGTTGTTAAAAAGAGTAGAATGTAAATAAATTGTTTCCCAGTAAAGAATCAAAACGCTTGTACTTCCCATATTGGGGAAACAAATACAATTTTGCCAGTAAAAGCGTTAATTTGTCGTTTTATTAACTGAATACATTCGTGGAAGAAAGACCATAACTGATCAAGAGTCAAAAACGATAAATAAATTAAGAAAACATAGTCTTCGTGATACACAAGGAAAGCTGCCGACGCACAGTACGCACCCAAATGCAGTTCCTAAACACGGTCGCATCTACGAGCCACCTTGAAAAGTAAGACCTTGAGGATATGACGCAGAAGGAAGTGGCACTTCAACGACAACAACCATCGAACCTCGTTTTAGCTGTGCAGACATCGCCAGGGGCCTCCTGTAGCTTACTCTGGGGGCTCATATAAACGAGAAGAAACCTAGAGAAAGGTGGTCAACCTTGTTGAAAAGGCTATGCAAATTAGTATTCATAGGAAGCTAAGCAAGTCTTTCATTTACCTGCAAATTATTGCTAAAGTATAGTAAAGTGTTTCGCCGAAGTAAGGCTAAAAAGATGCGTCTAATTTAGAATAGATAAAGCGGAGATATGTATTCCAACATGCTATATTTAATTGTCAAATGTAAATTTAAAAATAAGTTTAAAGAATTATAATTTATAAGTGACCCCACCTGGTATAAGAGTCAATTGTATCTAAAATAAAATAAGCTGAATTACGCAACATAATTGAAGTGTAAATAATTTACGGTTATTATAATAGTTATTTAGTGTCACTTCTTTGCACGCGTGAGAAAGTTTAAAGAATGAAAGGTGATCCATCACGAAGCAATAAAACTCAGTAGTCTTCTCCACTTACATTTATTAAAAAGGCGACATTTTTCGAAAACCAGACTGGTTTCATCTTCAGGTCAAAATGAATATCTACAGAGGCATATGGTTAACAATAATGTACATAGTAAAGAAAATTAACCTACTAGTAATAAAACCACGTGTTACATTTGTACGTTAAAAATAACATTGAGGTTAGGTTGAAACGCTGAAGGCGTGGTAGCAATCAAATTCACAAAAACCACCACATTGAAGAAGAAAAAATTAATTAATTAACCAGCAAACTACGTTATAAAGATCGTTATACTGGTTAATACATCATAGTATAAAAATCAAATTAAACAAGTAAAATAGCTACAGACTCTGAAGGATTAGGCGCTAAGCATGAATTTTTAATACAGAAATAACTAAATATAGGTCAAAAAGTCCCTAGATTCAATGACACTGAAATTACCAGAGAGGGTCAGAAAGCAAAAGAACAAAGTGAAAACCAGTAAAAGCAAGAAATCAGCCAAAGACAAAACAACTATGATTATTTAGGAAAATGTAATTGGTAGCAAAATCTGTGACTTCATTGAGTTACTATTATTGGACATATTTTCAAAAATTTCGAGTAAATTCAACAACCTACCTTTGTTAGCTATATGTAAAGTTGTGTAATCTTTATTAGGATCAAAGTTGTGGTTATGTTCCAAAATGTGATTAGCAAAAGCTGATTTATTAGGTTGGTCGATATTAAAATTGTTGTTTTTAATGCAAGCGGAATGTTCTTTGATTCTCTTTTCGAAAGTACGCCCAGTTTGACCAATGTAAAAACAGTTGCAAGACGAACAGTCAAGACTGTAGCACCAGATCTTTCTAATAAAGGGGTGGGATCTTTATTGAAGACTACCAATTTCTGAAGGAAATTGGTAGTAGTAGTAGTAGTCTAGTAGATCCCACCTAAAGATGAAACCAGTGTGGTTTTGAAACATGTCGCCTCTTTAATACGTGGAGAAGACTGCTGAGTTTTAATGCTTCGTTTTAAAAAATGAGTCGAAGGCGAATTCTTTAAATCTCACAAGTGCAAAAAGAAGCTTTAGATACGAGTTTGTATACATACTTTTTTTGACTACCTCATATGTATGCTAAAAGAGATTAAAAAAAACGTCAATGTCATTTCAAAATTGAAAATTTATTAAAAACCATGTTAAGTATGCTTTGATTGTTTTGGATTGAAAACTTACCACGTTTAATAAACCGTTTTGACAGAAGTGTTCAATAAAGTGACAAATGTGTACAATAATAGTTTTATTGCATAGTATGCAATAACGACATCATTTTGACATGCTGAAAGTATCAAATAATAGCCTCTTTTAGCAAATGGTAGTCGAAAAAAGATATTTGACAATGAAGTGGAACTAACTGTTTTAAAAGCTCAAGCATAAATCATTTCATAAATAAATTTATTTCAATTGGGGCTAATAATAAAAGCCAATATTACTGCAGGGCTATTTGAGCCTCTACAGTACTGTATTTTGCGTTATTTTTGAAGGAGAGTAAGAAACAAGTGGTATAATAATTTTATCCAATTTTAAAGGTTCTTATCTTAGTTCCTCATTCATACTTTCGCTAAATACATGTCAAGTTATTTTCCACAGCGATGACCGGCGCTCTTAACTATATTCTTATATTTGTTCAATGTCCAGTTCAGTATCATGTTACAGTGAGCTCAGTTCGATAACTTTATGATCTTCGTTCGAAAAGTGTCGTTTTTGTAAAGCTTTTAAAGTTTGTGTGAAAATTTGGAGCATTTCTGTGTATAATACAGAAAGTGTTCGATAACAGGTAACATATATTTTCATAAATACGTTAGTGATACTCTGTATAATAATTTATATAATAATAAAGTTTTTTCTATATTGTCGATGGCGTGGTAGAAGCATTTTATTAAGTTTATTTTGTCATTTTACCGTTCATCGGAAGAGTAGAGTAGTGTAGGGAGGGGGCGGAGAAGTTCGACATAACGGGGTCTCCCAAAAAGGCGATTTCTTGGGAATTTCGACTCAAAGATGCTGTGTGTCGTTGTAACTTGCTAAGATTAGTTGCAGCCTTTGATTGTGTGTCTGTTGTAAGCATTCTCCATTACATGGAAACACAATCTGATGTATAACTGTTTATAAGCAGGAGAATCTGGCAAGTTAACCACTCAAAAGGCCTATTTGCGGGGGTCCTATAGAGTCGAGATCATCGCCATTGTGTTAGCCGTCCCCGAGAATCATCAATCTACTGTTTACCTGGGTGGCCCCGATATATCCAACTTTCACCATGTACTATCTTCCAATTAACGAACACAATTCCTGTTAAGGACTTTATAAACTTTTGCCGCCTCTCTTGCATTCTGAATTCATACTGTGCGCAGTAGACTGTCAAGCGGGCTTTGCCTCGCCGTTCACCGCACTTACGTTCCATCTGTCAACGTGGCAGCATGCGAACCGGTCTGCACTCCGAAAGCTAATTCTTTTGTAAATGTTCAAATATTTGTGTTCAATGTGTTGTTTATTGCTAATAAAGTAACATATTTCCGGCTTTCAACGAGTGTATTTATTCAGTGAAACCTACAATTCATACAGTCCACAAATTCCAAGGCGAGCTGGCAATCAGGAATTTTCCAAATAACGGAAAACTGAGAAGGCTCCACAACATTGGTCCTACAGAGCCAGGATTAAACCACATTAGGTCATTGCGAGTCCAATCAACAGCGACAGCATTCGACAACATTGGTCATTGGCAAGTACAAGCAGTTTCAATCGTGTTAAATTCATTCCTAGCGAGAGGAAGGAAGACAGCATACGGTGCTAGCAACGTGAGAGCGAGATAGCCAAACGCCGAGTTTGGCGCCAAGTTCGTGCACGTGGGCATTGCAGCTGCAGGCGAGACGGTAGTACGAACCACAGCAACGAGGAAAACCGGCAAGGCGGCACATACACCAATATCAATGTAAGCCTAATTTCCTATTTTTGTGATTTCCTATGCATGAATATTTGGTTTTCTATCATCTGTGTTATACATGTGCATAATTTCAGCTGCGTATTATTGCGTAAACAAATGGTTTATGAGTCATATAAACATTTTAATTGCGTGAAATGCCAAGCTATTACGTTTGTTGGCGATATCCCCTGCATGTTTCATACTGCAGTCGAAGCAGTCACAGGTGAATCATTCTCGCGTTGTACTAGGGTCGTTTTCTGCGTCGTTAGCGACAGGTTTTCTCGCGTTGTTATCAAGCGCTGTCTGCGTTGTAAACAAAATTCCGTACCAGAGGCGTGCGAAAGGTTTTATCATTAAAGAATATTTCAGATTCTGCAAGTAGTAAGGCTACCACGCGTAGCATCTTGCCTGAAATATCACAGATAGTTAACCCGTTGGGTCCGCGTACCAGAAGCGTACAAAATTCACGCCAGTGGCGTACGAAAAGTTAGTTCGATCTGTTAAATTGTTTTTAATCTCAACAATTATGGATCCGCTTGTAAGAGCACGTGGCTCTATCAAGGGCAAGCTTACGAGTTTCGCAAAATACGTGCAATCGTTGCAAGCAATTTACGAGGTAGATCAATCGTTATCTAGCATTCAAAGTATTCAGTTGCAAAAAAGATTGAATAATGCAGCCACATTGTTATCAGAATATGATGCGGTTCATGAACAAATTTTAGAAGCCAGTGAGGATGCAGAACGGGAAATGCAACAGCGAGTCGAATTTGAGGATTCTTATTATTTTGCAATTTCACTAGCTGAATATTTGATTAATGAATACAACAGCCAGTCTGATGTTGCATTAGATCGTTCTGGATCGCCTGCTGGTAGCTTAAGATCAGGGCATTCAAACTGCAGCTCGCAGTGTAATACGCCATCGTTTAGGCTTCCTACCATTTCAATTCCTAAATATTCAGGAGGTGTTTCAGAATGGTTAGAATTTCGTGAGATATTTAGTAGCTTAATTCATGAGAATCAAACGCTGACTAATATTCAGAAGCTGCATTACCTAAAGGCTAGTTTACAGGGTGATGCAAGCCAAATTATAAAAAGTTTAGAGTTTACTGCGGGTAATTATACTCTAGCTTGGGAGGCATTGTGCAATCGATACAATGATCCAAAAATTCTGGTTCATAACCACCTCAAGGCTATTTTCGAGCTTGAATCTTGCAGTAAGGAATCTGCAACTAAATTACGTACGATTAGCGATATGTTATTCAAACATTTTGCAGCAATCAAATCATTAGCTACCGAAAGCGAGCTTCTTGATTTTGTTATAATTTATGTAGTTTCTAAAAAACTGGACCCCACTACATTTCGTGAATGGGAGGTCCTTAGAAACCGGTCAAGTTCTGACCTGCCTAATCTTGATGAGTTCAAGGAATTCTTACAAAATACAGCAAATCTTCTAGAAACGCTAGAGGTAAAAGATAGCAAGCTTGTACCCGAAAGGTCTTCCAAGGTACATTCTAAATCATTTTTGTCGGGTACCCCTTCGTGTCCACTTTGTAAAGGATCTCATTCCTTGTACAAATGCGATAAGTTTGTCAAGCTGTCTGTTCTTGACAGAAAGTCAAAGGCAAAAGAGCTCCGCGTATGCTTTAATTGCCTAACTCAGGGTCACCTTGCGAGCCTCTGTAGCTCCAAATATACGTGTAGAAAGTGCAAATCAAGGCACAACACACTTCTTCATGAGGATAAACCTCAAAATGCTTCTTCTAGTCAACCAGGATCTGCGATGTCGGCAGAAACCCCTGTTGAGCTAAATCAATCGATTTCTGCAATCTGTTCGAATGCTTTGCAGGTACTCTTACCTACGGCTACCGCTAAACTCATCGCTGATGATGGTACGCCTCATGTTGTGCGAATCCTGCTGGATTCCGGTTCCCAATCGAACTTCATACGTTCAGATTTGTGTAAAAGGTTGAAGCTTCCAATTCGCGAAGTCAACGTTACTGTTTCTGGCTTAAGTAAAGCCACTTCTCAAATCAAGGCTAGGTGTGATATCAAGCTGCAAGCCCCTCACACTTCATACGGCATTGGCCTATCCTGTCTTGTTCTCGATGAGATTACGGGTGTTACCCCAAGTTTTCGCGTCCAGCGAAACAGCTTCAAGGTTCCTGATAACATCAAGTTATCAGATCTGTCCTGTGACCAACCGGGCACCATCGACATTCTGATTGGTTCGCCCATTTTCTGGCAGCTCCTTTGTATTGGACAAATTGGTCTAGGCCCAAATCTTCCCATCCTCCAAAAGACTCGTTTTGGTTGGATTGTTTCTGGCCCTACAGGCCCCCCTTCTGCGTACCCTGTACAGTGCAATCTTAGCACGATCGAGGATGCTTCTGATTCCATTGCTAGGTTTTGGCAACTCGAACATTACCCAGAGGAAAAGGTTAGCACAAATGAAGAGAACGCCTGTGAGGCACATTTCGTGCAAAATACGCAACGAGAAGCGAATGGTCGATTCGTTGTCTCTATCCCTCTCAAGGAACCTGTAGAGGTATTGGGTGATTCATTGCAAATCGCTCAGAAAGGATTCTTATCAGTAGAGAATATTTCAGATTCTGCAAGTAGTAAGGCTACCACGCGTAGCATCTTGCCTGAAATATCCGAGATTTCAGATTCTACAAGTAGTAAGGCTACCAATCGTAGCAGCTTGTCTGAAATTTCCCAGATAGTTGACCCGCTGGGTCTGTCAAGCCTTTGGTGGCACGGTCCCACCTGGCTAAGCGAAAGTGAGGCATCTTGGCCTACTTCCATGTTCAATATTTCAGATTCTACAAGTGGTAAGGCTACCAATCGTAGCAGCTTGTCTGAAATATCCCATACTTCAAATTCTACAAGTAGTAAGGCTACCAATCGTAGCAGCTTGTCTGAAACTTCCCAGATAGTTGACCCGCTGGTTCTGTCAAGCCTTTGGTGGCACGGTCCCACCTGGCTAAGCGAAAGTGAGGCATCTTGGCCTACTTCCAAACATGTTCGTGCTGAGCTTCCAGAATTCAAAAAAGAAGTTCAGAGTCTTCCTGTAACCTCTGTTGAACCATTTCCGTTCAATCAGTATTCAAGCTTTGCTCGCTTACAACGAGTTATAGCTTATTGCTTTCGTTTTCATAACAATGCGCGAGCCCCTAAGGCTGATCGTCTTTCTGGTCCCCTCTCTACAGATGAACTGCAAGCATCTATTGTAAGGCTTGCCGGGTTCTCCCAACGCGAGTCATTTCCTGACGAACTTAAACTGTTGTCACAGAGCAAGCCTGTGAAACAATCTTCTGCTTTGATATCCCTGAATCCCTTTCTGGATTCCGAGGGACTGCTAAGAGTTGGTGGTAGGCTCCACAACTCTCAATTACCCTTTGACAAGAAGTTTCCTCTAGTGATTTCTGGCAAACATCCATTCGCCAAACTCCTAGTATCGCATGAGCATCTTCGGCTTCTCCATGCCGGACCTCAAATGCTGTTAGCTAATCTCAGAGAACGATATTGGATCACCTCTGGCAGAAATATCGTCAAGCAAGTGGTTCATCAATGCTTACGGTGTTTTAGATTCTCTCCTAAGTTAACTGAACCCATAATGGGAGACCTGCCAGCCTCTCGTACTCAATCATCGCCCCCATTTCATACGATTGATTATGGTGGACCTTTCATGATAAAGGATCGCAAGGGACGTGGTTCTAAACTAGTAAAGTCCTACCTTTGTCTATTCGTTTGTTTCGTCACAAAGGCAGTGCACCTTGAATTGGTCGCTGATCTTTCTACTGAAACCTTCTTAATGGCTTTTCGCCGGTTTGTGGCTCGACGAGGCAAACCGCTCCATGTCTACTCAGACAACGGCACTAACTTTGTAGGCGCTAATTCCGAGTTAATCGAATTAGGCAATTTTCTCGCGGAACAAAACCCTTCTATTTCCGAATCAGTCGCGAACGACGGAGTAGCTTGGCATTTTATACCCGCGCACAGTCCCCACTTTGGCGGATTGTGGGAGGCCGGAATCAAGTCCTCCAAACATCACATACGTCGCGTTATAGGTAACGCTAGTCTAAATTATGATGAATTTAGCACTTTGTTAGCACAGGTGGAAGCGACCTTAAACTCCCGACCCCTGTCCCCTTTGTCCTCTGATCCAAACGACCTTCAGCCTTTGACTCCTGCTCATTTCCTGATTGGTCGTCCGTTGGTGTCACTGACTGATCCCAACGTAACTGAGATAGTCGAGTCTCGGCTGTCTAAATACCAGAGAATACAACAACTTCACCAGAATGTGTGGAAGAGATGGAGTAAAGAGTACATCTCGGAACTCCAACAGCGCACCAAATGGCGCACGCATCTTTCGGACCTCCAGCCTGGTTCCATGGTCCTCATCAAGGATGACAATCTACCCCCTCTGAAGTGGAGGTTAGGCCGGGTCACCGAGCTGCACCCTGGCCTTGACGGCGTTACGCGTGTGGCGTCAGTGAACACTGTGTCAGGGATCGTGAAGCGATCCTTCGCCAAATTGTGCCCGCTACCTAGTGTTGTGAACTAGTGCGTTAGCGTTCAGCGCAGTTTTTGTAAAGCCTTTTGGCTCCCCATTGTTCGGGTTTTCTTGTACTCGATTAAGATCCATGTACTATTATGCTTTGTATATATGTGTGTTCATGTTACATGTTTTACTCTAGCTTTTACATGTCAACTCTGTACTGTTTTATTTGAAAGGTTACCCTTTCCAAGGCGGGCGGTATGTTAAGGACTTTATAAACTTTTGCCGCCTCTCTTGCATTCTGAATTCATATCAATACTGTGCGCAGTATAAGGTCGAGCGGGCTTTGCCTCGCCGGTCTCCGCACTTACGTTTCATCTGTCAAAGTGGCAGCATGCAAACCGGTCACGCACTACGAAAACTAATTCTTTGTAAATGTTAAACTGTTAGTGTTAATTTATGGCAATAAATTACTACTTTTGCTTTTCAACGTGTGTATAATTCAGTGAAACCTACAATCATACAGTCCACAAATTCCAAGGCGAGCAGGCGATCAGCGGTTTTCCAGATAGCGAAAAACTGAGAAGGCTACAAACGTTGTACCTTCGATCCTGATTAGTGCTCAAACAGGTTTATTAAAAATTACATCAAATTGTTTACAATTTTATTTCTAAACCTACCTACAGCTACAGGCTATAATTAACTACTACCTAAAGCTATGATATACATTTACATTTTACACCAAATAAACAATCACAAAAATGCAGAAATTTTTACAACTTCCTTAAACTGTTATCCTTAAATTGATCTTTATTATTGCATTTTATTTTCTTGGACTGGTTATCGTCTGCGGCTCGATGTTTTTATAACCAGCTAACATACGGACTGGGCTGCCAAATCGCTAACGGCGGACCATTTAACTTTACAAACATTAAAATATACGGTACCCCCCACCCAAGAAAAGCGCCCTTCCGTGCTTTCCAAGAATACTTCGATACTCAGCATCACTCCGTTGCTAATACAATGAAATGCTATGAACTAGCTATTTATAAAAAAAAAAAAAAAAAAAAAATTGCCGACGACCATAGCTCAAAAGTTGATGTTGCCTTCATTTTCGGAGGACCTATCGTATGAAAACGATCCAAGACTTCGGGAAGGTTCCTGGCGACCGGAATCGTGTACACATACGAACATACATCCCCCGCACAACACGTTTAGGCACCCCCCAATACGGGGGGGATTGATCTAGTGGGCTGGGATCTTCACCAAAAGATTCGCACCGCCGAGACGGAGATTTGATATAGTGGGTTCATTAGTCGGTTGGCTCGAATTTTAGAGATATTTGACTCAGAGTGGTTTTCGATATGAGGGAATTTCAATACTTCGTACACTTCGTGTCGAAGTAATTTGCAATGTTTTCTACAGTTAACGAGCTGCGCAAATCCGTACAAATTAAATTCATAACGCTAAACCCCCTTTCACATTCGGCTGTTGAGCAAGACAAAATATTTACACAATTATATATTTCGCTAAATTTATCGGACACTCGATTGTGCTCTAAAAAGTCCCTCATTCCAAAAACTGCATTTCACATATTCAGTTTAAATCGTTTCGAAAAAGTTTGTCCAATATTTTTCGATCAAGCAATACTTTGTTTTCGTAATCATTTAATCTTTCCTTGTTGCTTTTTAAAATTGACTCTAAAAATAGATCTTTTTAATTCTTTCGTGTTTTACACTTTGTCAGCTGAACACCTAAAAAAGACATATCTTCTTCGATATCTTTTACTTGGTTTAAATATTCCCCAGGGTTGGTTTTAAAAGATTCTAAAATGCAAACTGTGTTTTTAATTTTGGAGCTTGCAAGCCAAAGTGAAATGTCTCTTATTTGTAACTCCTTTGAGAGGGCCAGATCTTCAACAAATTCTACGCTACACATTTTTTTGTAAAGTCCTGAAAATTTACTTCTAGTTTTAGAATCACGTAAAATATCTTCTGATGACTTTAAAATGGGAACTTAGTGCAACAAATGATTTCCAAATTGCCTGTACAGATCGGAAACTACTGGAAACCCAACGCGTGTCTAAAACTCTGCCAACTTTTAAAAACTGTAAATCTAATTCACAACAAATAGCTTTAATTTTGCATTTATTTTTGGATGATTGATTATATAATGCGTACACATTATGAATGAAAGATTTAAAGTGATTAACATCTGAAATCTCTTTCACAGCATCTTGAATCGCCAGTTCCAATCTGTGATTTAGGCAATGCCAGTTAAACAATAGAGGGTATTTTTCTTTCAGAAGTTTTGCAACGCCGTTTTTTCTCCCAAGCATTACACTGTCACCATCGCTAACAAAATTTACTAAACGTTCTCGTAAATATTTCTCACTAAAGCCATGTTTATCTAAAGTTTTCAACAAAACACAAGTAATTGAGTTCGCTGTTTGCGACTCCAGTTCTATCAAATCTAAAAATATAGAGGTTGGACTCGAATTATCGACTGTGGCTTTTATATAAATTATCAAACCAGGCTTAGTGCTAGTGGTGGTAGATTCGTCAATTAAAATTGAGAGTTTGGATTTTGAATTTACAATATTTTTAATAATTCTGGTTCCCATTTCTGCAGCAACATGATCAATAATGTTCTTTGCGGAAAGCCTCGAATGCAATATGATACCTAAATCTAAATCATTCACTTTTTATAATTCGATTAAACCTTCATGGTCACTGAAAGGTCGATTGTTTTTTGCCAGATAGTAAGCAGTTTTAAAAACTCTTAACAGTAGACTGATGTAAACCAGCATGCATTTCACTGATTTTATTTTCAAAAACTTTTTTCTTACTCTTTTCTTCTATCTTCGTAGCTTGTGCATGTGAAACCGAGGCTGCGTGTTTTTTTATTTTATTTCGGAGCACTGTCAACTGGGTACTTCTTTTTTAACTTTTTCCAGCATCTAGTTGACACGATGTCCATTCTTTGGAGATTGCAACGCCGGAGACGCCGTTTGGTAGCAAATACTTGACTGTTCGACACACTTCACATCCAACTTTCCCTTTTTTGCAAATAATCCACGGATACTTTTTGCGTTTTTCTTTCCACTGTGGAAAGCTCCACACGTCAGGAAAATTCTTTTCCGATGGACCAGCTAGGACTTTTCTATAAAATTTCATTTAAGTAATATTTTAATATAAGGACCTATCTCAGTAGTAGTTAATTTTCTTTTTTTGTTCTCAGACGATCCAAAATAATTTAAAAGGGTGTTGTTCATTTTAAATACCGACGCGTTCACTGATTCACACAACTGCTGACTGATACTGACAACTAAACAACAGTAAACAGGTAACCACCAAACAGCTGCATTTGCATTGTATTCTAGAAAGCCTTTTTGAGAAGTGATTACTGATTGCAAATAACATCGCCACTGACGTCATTGTAGCATTGGGATTTTAAGTAGACAAGCTTATCACTATCAGGCAAGGGCAATCTCTAAAAGCCGAATTGTTAACACATTCCGCTTCCTCCTGGAATTGCTTTTGTTAACAGTCGGTTTTAATTTTTTCTCTTCAAAATAGCGTATATAGACTCATACCTTGACGATTTTTTGGATATACGAATTTGAAATGTTAATTTTTTGGGTATACGGCGTATACTCCGGAATACAGCACTGCTGTTATGGCTTTTATTTGAAGACCAAAGACTCTCTTAACGTTTGACCCCAAGCTAATGAAGTGTAAGCGAGCCTTGATTCAATACACGCATAGTATGCTGATAAAACAACTCTTTCAGACACCACATTCACCAAATTTCTGATTGCATATACACCCGAGGCAACCTTTTTACATAATTCATCAATATGAACATTCCATAAAAGTTTTGAGTCAACCTGTTCCCCCAAAAACCTGACTGATTCTGTATATTCTATATCAGAGAAAGAGCGCAAAGAAAAATAGAGCTCCTCCGTTTTAGACTGATTCATGTTTAACTGATTTGCAGTGAACCATTTTGTAACCTTTGATTGTGTCTTCCGTAATTGATTCTAATTCGTGTAATTCTTTAGCCTTTTTTATAACAGTTTTGTCGTCCGCAAAAAGAACCAGGTCAGCACTAGGGTCACAGCTTCCAAGATTATTTACGTAGACCAAAAAGAGCAGCGGCCCTAGCACTGAACCTTGGGGCACACCATAAGACACATCTTCAAGTTCTGATGTACGACCATATATGTCAACCATTTGTTTCCTATTGGTGAGGTAAGATGTGATGAGCTTTAAACTATTCAAATCAAACTTATAATATCTTAATTTACCCACAAGCAGCCTGGAGGAGACACAATCAAAGGCTTTACTAAGATCACAAAATAAAGCGCCAATGTATTCTCCATTATTATAACCTGCATTAATCAGTTCAAAAAGCTTATTTATGGCGATCGTAGTTGACATAGAAGACCTAAAACCAAATTGTATAGAGTTAAATAAACTGTTTGTTTCAAAGTAATAATTAATTCCCTTTTTCAAAGCCAATACAAAACGCGTTTTTTAAAATCGAATAAAAAACCTAGAAAAAAAAAAGAAAAAAACGGTTTTTTTGGTTTTTATTCATTTTTGTAATTGGCTGCACGTTTTGGTAGGTATGGTTGGCGGCATGTAAGCAAACGACAAAGTTTAAACTTATTTTGGTTTTACATGCACTTTAAAGTTCAAGAAAACTACAGCACAGACTAGACAAATGTTTAATAAATAACAGTAACATTTTATACCTACTGCCTACTCGTATTACGTATTACTCAGAGAAGATGGGAACTATTGATATTTTCCTGTAGTTGTCAATGATGTCAACAGGTCCTTTCTTTGTAAGGGGACAAATGATATCATTTACAACATTTTTAAAGATTTTGCTGTTTAAACCAAAATAGTGCCGACTACTTTTATTTTTAAGACTATTTATTAAATCCCTAACTTCTATAAATGATACCTCATCAATTTCAAAATGTCACCTCTCCAAAACAGGCAGATGCACACCCACATATGCACTTATATATTCATTAGAAGTTGTTCCACATGCGGGCAAACCCTTTGCCAGTCTACGTGGAATGTTTACAAAAAATACCATTTACATGATCTGGCTCTAAATCAGCACTACTAGCTGACTTTTTATTACCCACAAAAGAACTTGCAGGTCTGCTGAGCTTTTTACAAGTAAAATTAACGATTTTTAAATTATTTATTCAAGCATAAAGAACATTCGTCGTAATATAAGAACTTAACCTCAAAAATGTACCATACATAAGAACATAAGACTAGTGATGTAAAAAAACGCGTTTTTTAAAATCGAATAAAAAACCTAGAAAAAAAAAGAAAAAAACGGTTTTTTTGTTTTTTATTCATTTTTGTAATTGGCTGCACGTTTTGGTAGGTATGGTTGGCGGCATGTAAGCAAACGACAAAGTTTAAACTTATTTTGGTTTTACATGCACTTTAAAGTTCAAGAAAACTACAGCACAGACTAGACAAATGTTTAATAAATAATAGTAACATTTTATACCTACTGCCTACTCGTATTACGTATTACTCAGAGAACAGCAAAGCGTATGCATGCGTCTATGAGAGCACCCCCGCCCCACCCCTACTATTGGAAGTTGCTTTAAGCTGGACCCAGCTCTGAAACTTTCGACCTGATCGACGAATCAAGTTACGTTAACGATTCATCAGAGTCATCAAACAGTGACATGGGCAACGTAAACTGCATGGATACTGACTCCGAGTCAGTTGAGGAGTCAGCCATGTCGGTTAGCGAGTAATTTCTGCATTATTATAATTTCTACAGGGTGTTAGGGAAGTCGACGAAAAAAATTCTAGGGGTGAATCCTTGGCCCAAGATATGATGATTTAACTCAACTTACCTATATACAAAGTTGCTTAGTTTAGCCGCTAGAGGGCTTGAAAGATTATTAATAATAATAATAATGGTGAGGCACTAACACCCCATGAAAGAGCTTGGCCTGCAAGGCGGAAAGTCAGAGCTTCCATATCCTCGCTCTCACACCTGGCTGTCGCGTGTCAAATTCATGACACGTGGTGATGTGGTGAACATCACGCATTAGACAACCGCATTATTACCCATTATTCCTTCGAACTCAGGTCCCCAATTATTTAAAGTGACTAGCTTTTTTAAATGTTTTAACCCCCTGTATAATCACTACCAATTTTTCTCCTGAATAGTTACTTTAATTTAGAAGCTATTCACTTTCTTAAAAAATTTTAGTTGGGTAAACGGTATAGCCACAAAAAATATTTTGTAAATCCCTACAAGCCTAGTGTTAAGTTAAAATTACTGATTCAGGCTTGTATTTTTTGTGGCTAAACCGTTTACCCACCTAAAATTTTTTAAGAGAGGAAATAGCTTATAAATCAAAGTAGCTATCCACAAAAAAACATTGGTAGTGATTATACAGGGGGTTAAAAAAATATGGATGGATATAATTAATTGTGATAAAGTTTTTAAACACCCTGTAATTTTCGAAATTAGGGTATTTTCCTAAAAAAGCTTAAGTTTACTGGTAAAAACGCATGGCCAAAAAATTAATAAAATCCATCAAAGATTTTTCGACTTATTTGAAAAAATTAAAAAAAGCTAATCTTTTTTAAAGACCTCTATCGGCTAAACTAAGCAACGTTGTATATAGGTAAGTTGAGTTAAATCATCATATTTTGGGCCAAGGATTCCCCCTAGAAATTTTTCCGTCGACTTCCCAAACATCCTGTATATCCACTTTGGCTATTTTTCTCTTTTTCTTTAGAAATATTTGCTTTTTTTGTTATTATAAATTCTATAATTCACTTTACCCACGAAATGTATTATTTTTATTTAAAAATATCTGTTTTTTGTTTTTCCAAACAAATTACTTGTTGCTATTCACTACACTTTAATTCTGAAAAAAACGTATTTTTAAAAAAAACCAGACAGCTTGGTTTTTTTTTACAAAAAAACGAACGGTTTTTTTTTTGGTTGCATCACTACATAAGACACAGACAGTCTGGCGCGCGACAGCCTTTTACATACTGCCGCTACTCCAGCGCCATTAAACGGTTAATTCAAACATTACAACCCCCGCAAAATTTGAATTTTGAATTCTATGCCTACAAACTCAACCACATCCCAGATAGCTTTTGGACTAAAGCTGTGTTCCTGTAAATAACTATCATTTGTCTGTTTTTTAGTTTTTTTTTTATTTCTGCTCGATAGTGTTTGGTATAATTCTTTAGCAATAGTTTAACATCATCTGAGTTGTGCAATCGTACCAATTGCCTATAAAAATTGTATTATTTCACGTTTTGCTTTGAGCTGTTCATTAAACCAGGTAACAATTGGTTTGTTAACTTTATGCATAAATTGTTGTTCTGGGAAAGCCAAGTCAGCGCATTTTTTTTAAATATACAAACATTTCAAATTTAACTTCAGTGCTCGTTGTCTTATCAGTAATGAAGTCCCAACTAATTTTACTCTCCAAAAACCTGAAATTCGAGAGGCCTCGCACTGTGATTGGCCTATACTTTGTGCACACAATTTGCTCATTAGGCTGGGGCAAATCAAACTCCATGGCAACAGCCAGGTGATATGAAAACCCTACATCCAATACGTACCCTTCACAGTCGGATACAATTGTAAAAATATTATCAAGGTATGCCTTCGCTCTTGTATTGTCATCTATAAGAACGTTTAAGCAGTAGGAGCGAATTTGATCGATTAGACTCGAAGCCTGAGTACCTTGACCTTTAAAATCTACATTAAAATCGCCACTTATGATGAGTGAATACTTTAATTGTGATACCATATCTAGAATAAGTTTCATTTGATCCAAAAATATGATAAAATTTGCACCTGAAAGCCTATAAATAGTTATTACTAATATATTTAACTTATCCGATTGTACTGCACAAACTTCGCATTCCATTTCCACTGATAAACAATTTAAATCTTGCCTAGAAAAAAATTGTTAGTAAGAGTTAGGTTAGCCCTAAATGACGCTATATCTATATCCAAAATTTTCTAATGGGCGGAATCAACGTGCGTTTGCGTGGCCACACATGAACGACGGTGTCCATATTAAATATGCATTAAAGTATAAGTATGTATATTTACATGCTAATGAAAGCGAAGGCTTGGATTTGGCCCTTACCCGGTTAGCGGAGATCGCCAAATAATCACAATGCTCCCGTAGCGAGTTCACGCGACACTGCCACCGTGGTGTGCCTATCTTCACGCTGAACGTTTGACATGAAAATAGCGAAGCTTAAGGCGTCCGAGTTACTGTTTTGTGGTCCGAACTGTGTTATGCAAGCGGGTGAGTAAAAACGACGTCCAGATAGGACACAAGTGAAGCTCAAAGCCCTACAAGTTCTACTCTATAAATTTTACAGATAACGCAGAGGTCAGTGGGTGTGCCCACCGAAGCAACAACTACAGAGCAGTACACAGGTAAACCTTATGACCTCAATTTAGCAAGTAGCAGAGGGTAACCGCATATCATTGCGCGGCGGCCTTAACAAGAATAACACAATTACAAATATTAATAAGCTAACGATGCACGAAACCTACTATCGCACGATCCGTGCTGATGAAAACACAAATGCCCTAGGTACTAACGGCATGAAACAGTATGATTCAATTATAAGTTACAACAGGCGCAATGCATATTAACTACAATAACGTCTTGCCTGCAGGAAAGTTCACCAGAACCTAACCTCTGCGTTTGCTCCCCTGTGATTGGACGTAGCTAACGAAGCAACGAGGACGGCCGCAGCTGCAGGATGCAGTGCTAGCTATGGAGGTCGCAAATGGCAAATGGGTGTAAAGCAGTTGCTCAATCTTCAGCGTTGCCCACAAGAGTTGCAAAATTCACAGGCGATGCGACCATCTTAGGGGCCCAGTGCATCGGACTGGATTCCAGCAGGTGCAGTCGAACGGGGTAGGTCTACTCCAGACAGGAAGGATTTCAACCAGATGGGGAGTGTTTTAACTCCCGGAAATGGTTAAAAGCGCACAGAACCTAAATGTATTCCCGATTAAGAAGAAACTGGCCTAATCTTACCTCAAGCTGGGGGTGGAGCCGAAAGAAGCGTGCTAAAGTCGGTTCCAGGAGATCCGCCAAAAGCGAAAGGACCCAAGTAAGTAGCTAACCAATCATTACGAACGCCCACGATAACGCAGAAATGCTTCCAGATCCCTCAAACAATCTATTCGAAGAGGCGAGCCCTACCAAAGGGCTATGAAGCACTTAGCTGCAGAGGAACACCTACTAGCACGACAATTTAACTTGAAAAGAAAGCCGAAAAATTCAAAAACCCAGCCTACAGGTCATATGATAACAAAATTTGGGCCAGAAGATGCCAAAAAAAACCAGTCAGGCAAGTTTGACTGCACGAAAAGATAACATTGCTCTAGCAACAAATGGAATAGTTTAAAATAATTGTAACACCGGTAGCCTAGCGGCCGTACCCAAATATTTGTAAAAATATAGCAAGAATAAACCTAATTTGCAAGATATGAGTAATTAAACGACGGGTTGCTTACGAAACTGCATGATAATTATAGGAGAGTAGTTAAAAATAAGATACAGCCAATTATACCCAGTTTAAAGCGTGCAAAAATTCCAAAAAGCCACCTAATGAGACTCAAGGCTAAAAATAGCAAAAGTTACTAATACGAGGGTCGCTCCAAAAGTATCGTAACAACCCATATAGCCTTGCAGGCTACTCTGGCAGGTAAGCACCCTGTTAGACAGGCGGACAGGTAAACATACAGTTGGACTGGTAGACAGGCAGACAGACAATTAGACAGGTAGACGATAGACAGCCAGGTAGACAAGTAGACTGACAGGTCCAAACCAGTTCCCATGTAGCCTTGCAGGTTTCTGCTTGCCACGTCTACTTACTTTTTATATCACCATGGGAAATTCAATTTTAGGAGAGAGAAATAACAAATCGGTTAAAAAACATTTTATTGCCTTACAAATTACAAAAATTCGTATAATTTACACACAGAACACAACCCTTTCTTTATTTTTACTTACAGTAGTCTTAATTCTATCTAATTTAATGTTTATTCTGTAATTTAAATCTAAATTTGAATCTTGTATTTCTTTTTCGAACCAGTAATTAGAAATGTACAACTGTTCTCGGATTTCGAACTGTAAAATATAACGAATCTTTTGTCTGAATTGTTTTTGTTTAATTGCTTTAATAATTAGTTCCGTTCCTTCTAATTCTTCCAACCGATGACATTGTGTAACCTTAATACTACCTTTTATTTCTTGCATAGTAATATAGTCAATTTGTTCTATTTCTTCTTGGCAAGATGAACTATTATTATCCATATCTTGCAACACTTCCGTATAATATTTAAGTTCCTCAACCTTCGGGAATGAGTGTCCATTAAATGTGGTAATTCCGTTGGTTTTAAATGATATAAATGGTTCCTCGGTTGGTAAACATATTACATCCGATTTGTTAAAAGGAATTAAAGTGTAACCCTCTTTTTAAGTTTTTCTCTCGAGTTGTAACTATTTAAAAACACATTTTTGTAATGCCGTTTTAAGAAGTAAACGCTTTTACACCCATTTTTTTCTCCAATCATTCCGACATGGATATTTCTCATAATTGTTATATCCGCTATTATTTACAGTAAATGCAGAAATCGTATAACATCCAGTTATATCCAAATTTTTCAATTGATTTTTAAAGTAATTTCTAAAGTTTTCTGTCATTTCTATGAACTTGTGTTCTTTCTCGAGCAAATATTTGTATTGTTCTTTTGCAATTGTATTTTACACATATTCTACTTTTCTTTTTTTTCAAATTTATTTCTTCCAGCTCTAGTTCTCGATTCCTTGCACTTAATATATAAACGGATGAGAGTGGTTCTATTTCCTTAATTGCATGCAGAGAAAGTTTGTTAGTTATATTGGTTCTCTTCCTTAAAACTTGGGGAATGACATTATTCGTTTTGATGAATCCCATACCTTCGATACCTACATCTTTCGAAATAGTAGGGAAAATGGTCGTGGATTTAGAAAAAATGTTTCTCCAGCTTTAATATAACATTTTGCCTAATATTTATGTCGCCTGTATTGACATCATTTTCTACAATTTCTACATAATTAATTGGCAGATAATTAAAACTAAAAGCAGAAAGTGCATAATTTATCATCTTATTTCGGTTTTCTAGATTATGGGGTAATTTAATTTGTAATCCAGTCAACTTTCTTGTGTTTCTATTTCCCCAATAAACATATTGTAAGACATTATTAAATACAACACAACAACTATTCTGCAGAGTATTAGTCAATTTAGTCCACATTTTAGCAATCGACACAGAATATATTGGATCATCTTGGAAGTACATTTTACTGGTTTCCAATAAATTTAAACAATCTTTTAAAGGATCAAATCCATTGTGTGCATTATAATAATCCCCAATAGTATAATTATATATTATTGCCTCCAATCTTGTAATTCCATGTTCCTTAGCGGAAATAGACGAAAATGTTTCCTTTAAACGGGTATCCGGACAATTGATAAAGTCGATAATACGGTTACCAATCTGTTTGTTAACTTCCGGACTTGTTATTTGACATACAAATTTGTTGTATATTTTAACTCTAGATTCGAATTTAACCATGTTAAACAATCAATTCCAACTGTTTTATCATTGTCTATAATCACATTATAATTTTCCTTGCAATCTCCTTGGTGACAAAAGTTATGGTTAGTAGTGGCCTATTTCTATCTTGTTAAATATTCCTGCAAAATCTTGCGTTATATCCAACTCCAAAAGGTAGTAATCATCTGTTTGGAGCTGTTTTAAAATTTCTGGCATTTCTTCTAACAGGGTCTGCACATTAACATCGGCTAGTTCTACTTTGTACGGAATAACTACTGGATTTTTATATTTTTTGTTAATATTTTCCAGACCTTCCTTTCCAATAACTTGTATAATTCCTCTTGCCATCCTGTTCTTACTTTGTAGAAGATAAGGTAATTTTGCTTTTACTCCATGTCTAGCAGAAATAAATTTAGAGAATTTCCCCCGTAAGTGACTATTACAAGCACCGCATATCTCCTTCTTAACAATAAGACCACTTTCTCCTTCGCAATCTACAAGGTCAATAATTTTAGCCAACATTATATTGTCGCAAAACGGTTCTGTAATCGGCGTAAGTAAATCTAAATTGCTGTTGGTAAGGAGTTGTTCGTCTTCTGTATAATTTATATTTCCAACATCTGTAATTAGGTTGTTGTTGTCGAGATTTTCTACTAATAACCAGAGTCCGAATCTCTCGTTAGTTGGCTTAATTTTAATTCCCAAGAGCTGGGTAATACTATATACTTGAGAGGAGCCCATGTTCACAGTTTCAACTAATTAACAATACTAAATTTAAACTGGGGAAATTTTAATTATATACCTAACAATAATAAGTCACCCCCCTCCACACCAATTTTAATCTACTTTGCAAGGAAAAAGTAAGTAAACGTGGCAAGCAGAAACCTGCAAGGCTACATGGGAACTGGTTTTGACCTGGCTGTCTATCGTCTACCTGTCTAGTTGTCTACCTGTCTAGCTGCCTACCTGTCTAGCTGGCTACCTGTCGGCCTGTCTAATTGTCTGTCTGTCTGTCTGCCTGCCTGTCTATCAGTCCAACTGTCTGTTTACATGTCCGCCTGTCTATCAGGGTGCTTACCTGCTAGAGTAGCCTGCAAGGCTATACGGGTGACCTTGAGATGGTAGTTGAAACAGGGTAGTCGAATAGCAGCGCTGCCCCCCTTTCTTACCTATATGAAGCTCTAGACAATAACATCCTGTTTATCTGATAATGGAGGTCAGAAAAATTCGTCCAGACAACAAAGACTTCATTGTTCAATTATTTTTTGCAATCGTGCAGATTTCTCAAACAATGGACGTCATTGTTCAATTGGTAGACAATAACATCCTGCTAGACTCCAACATCTGCAAGTCTCAACAAGTTTGTATTCTCAGACGATGACTTACATCCTGTTGAGCCTGGGAAAATTTTGATAAGTGTAGGAATAATATTAGACATTTAGCCCCCAAAATTCATCGTGAGAATCTTGTAAAAATTAGACTTTTAACCCCAAAAATACATAGTGAGAATCTTGTAAAATTTAAAAATTACACTTTTAGCCCCAAAAATTCATCGTGGGAACCGGAAGTGGCCTAGGTGAGGTCAATGACCCCTGGTAGACCCATAACCTTGACCCCCGGCTAGGTCCGTGACCTTGATCCCGGATAGGCCCGTGACCTTGAAAACTCCCAAGGTCAAATGTGGCCCAGAACGCCTCTAGGTACACTACTGTCAATGTTGCCCGTTAGAGGTACAACATTGGCACACATATTTAAAATCAATACTATGGCAAAGTTAGGGTTTATTGGGACAATATTGTATGAACAGTACTTATAGTTAGGTGAGGTGGAGTAACGTGGACCCAGTTTCTAAGGAAAATTCTGAAAGTTCAAATTCGAGGCGTAGTTATTGGGCATTTAATTTCATAACCAAACCTATGCTGCAAATCAGTTCCAATACCTTTAATCTAAAAGGAGAGGTAGCCACAAATCCGAATTCAACGCTCAACGTTTGTCAAAAAAATATTAAAAAAAATTTGACCTCGAAGATCCAGTTACCCCGTGGAAAGTGGTAACTGGAACTCTTCGCTTTATTCTTCATATAATGCAAAATATTGTGCAGTGGGGTGACTGGATATATTCTTATACTCCTAAAAAACAGTGAAGAACATGTATCAAATCTATTCAATGGCTTACAGAGATGTTACATGATGATGTAAAAGCATGTAGTATCTAAAATTGAATAAAGAAATCAAGGCTACCATTGTACGAATTTATTGTAAAAAAAACATCTTTCGTAATTAACACTATTGAACAAAACATTGCAAAAACATTTTAGAATTAAAAAATGTGAACTCAGACAAATCCTTTTCAAAGCTAATCTTACCTTTGTAACGGGCAGATTTGCTTTGTACAGATTTGGTTAATTTTTGGACAAGATCGTTCTTTGAAACATTCGATTTTTTGTCAGTCTCTAAGAATCTAAATGTCTGACCATGTCGCTTGCAAAACTGCTCTCTTGTGAGTTCACATTGTTCTTTCTTGTTTATTTATATTTCGCTTTTTTGCATTCTCTTAGAGCAGCAGCTTCTTGTTTCCGCTTTAAACATTCTGCATTACGTTGGTCCTCTTCTATTATCTGTTCGAAATATTCGTTGCTAGTTATTATTTCACAATTTGTCGCTACTCTTTGTCGCTTTACATCTTTTCTTACAGCTTGATTTGCTAATAAACAATTCAATAGCAATTCTTCAAAAGTTAGTGTTCTTGATGTGGAAGGACCACTCTGGATAGGTAACTGATTACGAGGTTGAACTGCTTCCTGGGTTACATTATTTAGATGTTGAGCTGCAAAATACCTTTGGATTGTAGGATTTTGAGGTTTAACTTCATCTCTAGATGGTAGGATTTTGAGGTTGAATTGCAACATCTTTCTGAATTGCAGGATTGTGATAATGATCTCCATCTCTCTGTATGGTAGGATTTTGAGGTTGAACTTCAATATCTCTCTATGTTGCAGGATTTGGAGGATGGGCTTAATTATCCTGTTGATTTAAGTGCTGTTCTCTATATCTTTGTAAATCAGTCGCCTTAAAAACAGTTGTGGGAATAGCATTGCGATTGGGACCTTGCGTGGATTATATATACCAGTCGCTGCAAATCCATGAATTATATTTTCTGGTGGCATTTCTGCAAGGATCTCATTTAACATTCTGCAGAATTCAGGTTTTGGAATTTTTTTTCCTAGGATTTTTGCGTTGCCACTTCCATAATTGTGCTTCCCATATACTTTTTAAACTTTTGAAAACTACCACGTCTAGGGATTATAGAATATGTGTAGTATGCGGCGGCAACTTCGTGATCGTGATATCGTTTTGTTTCACTAAATTGATCAATTCCGTCGATATGTGGGTCACATGACCATCATAGATCACGGGTCGTTCTTGTCCGATATTTTTCAGAAAAATTTGACAGAACCAGTTAGTGAAGAGAGTTGTTTCCATCCAACCTCTTACATAAGCAGCTACTGCTATTTGAGATGGATCTTCTTCGAATATCCAATTATCCATGACCCATTTGCCCTTAAATACACAGCTTCTTACCTCCTGCAGAACAGGCAAGTAGAACATTTGTAGTGTCTCGACCAGAGGAAAACGTTTTGCGCTGGCTGGTAATGTCAATCGCTCCAACTGCTTTTGTTTTAGTCGGGCCACTACAGAACGACGTCTCGTCGCAGTTATACAGGGTGTCTCGCGAAGTTCTCCCGGCA
Organism: Agriotes lineatus; assembly: GCA_940337035.1. Lineage (NCBI taxonomy): Eukaryota > Metazoa > Arthropoda > Insecta > Coleoptera > Elateridae > Agriotes > Agriotes lineatus. Next base: position 116,387,386 of record OW679197.1, on the reverse strand, counting down.
TTTAAGAGCATGTCCTTGAGATCATTTCAAGCAAAAAAGTTCCGATGAACATGAGTCCTATTCTCAGTATTTATTGAGCGATACACATTTCAAATTAAATTAATATTAAATAATTTTAATTTCTATGACATCAAAAATAACAAAATAAATGACTGCAGACCAATAATTTAAAAGAACGTAGTCATAGATGATCAAAAATCCCACCTACTTCAATGCATTTAGCCGCACGCGTTCCATTCATTACCTTAGCATGGATGTCTTTATTTTGTGCTGCAGCGTTCAAAATTCGCTGGATTAAAGCCTCTCATGTTTCTACTTTCTCTTTGTTGTAGTCGAACGGTGAAAGACAGAATAATTGGATAATTAACACACATTTAATTAAAATGAACACATACTAAGCGTTTACAACTGCACTAACAGAGCTTGTACTCGAACGAGTAAGTATACAAAAGGAATCCTACATTACCGACCAAATAGGCAGTGGATCCGCCAACGGCAGCGAGTTCGCAACTGTCTACAACACCCCGCCTCAAATGCGGACAACTAAAAAGGAACTTAATACTACCTGCATACTACATTTTTATCGACTAAGCCTAATATTGCACAATGTTTTAATAGTAACTCAGACGCAAGTCCTTCGGTTAAAATACTCATTTTTTTAATATCACAATAATTCAAATCGATTTGTTCAGTTTCAATGCACTGCCTCACAAAATTATGTCTTATATCAATGTGTTTGGTTCTGGAGCTGGACTTCAAGTTCTTTGCGATCTTCATTGCTTGTTATCACACAAGATCGTTGTCGGCTGTTCTAAACACACGTTTAATTCTGAAATAAAGCCTCGTAGCCAAATAGTTTCTTGAGAAGCTGCACTCAGGGCCATGTATTCGGCTTCTGTCGACGATAAAGCAACCGTGGGCTGTTTCTTGGTGCTCCAGGAAACGGCAGCATTGGAAAAAATGAATGCATGTCCTGTAGTTGATTTGCGATCGTCTGGGCAGCCAGCCCAGTCTGAACACTATAACCATAAGGCCTGCAAATTGAAATTTTTTGATTTTTTTTCACCGTAATGGGTGAATCGTATGTATTTTCGTGCGCTGAGTCCAAATATGACCTCAGTTTTTCTCCAGCACGTAGGGATTTTCCGCAAAATGAAAAAGAAAGTTATGCAAAACCCGCAGTACATATAGGTAAAAATGCATTTTGAAATAAAAAAAAAATATATTACTAGTGGTTTATTTACATTTTTAAATACAATTTGATAAAAATAATATGTAGTATATACAATAAGGATTTATAATTCTTTATAATATCTACATCTTTTTCCCCCAAAACTCCGTTTTGAGCTTTTCCGTTTGTGTGGGATGTCTGGAAGTTCTCTATGAAGCATCCAACAGTAGTCTCCCACCATATTCACATCCCATCGTCCTTGGTACCTCCGTTCCATTTCTTTGATGTCTTGGTGGAACCTCTCGCCCTGCTCTTCACTTACGGCACCAAGGTTTTCTGGGAAATAACTCAAATGGGAGTTCAAAAAGTGAAGTTTCAAGCTCATGGAGCACCCCAAGGTTTTAAAACATTTCAACATTTTATTTACAATTTCTTCATAATCCGGGTTCTTATTGTTCCCCAAAAACTTAGTCACAACTTCTTTAAATGATATCCACGCCTCTTTCTCAGATTTTTTCATCACCTTTTCAAACTGATTGTCTTTCATTAGTTTCCGAATGTCCGGGCCAACAAAAACACCCTCCTTTAACTTTGCCTCAGGCAGTCCCGGGAATTTCTTTTCAAGGTATTTGAACGTTTCGCCATCTTTTGGCAATGCCTTGACAAACTGCTTCATCAGTCCAAGCTTGATGTGAAGTGGGGGTAAAAGCACTTTTTTGGGATCAACCAAAGACTCAAAGTGAACATTTTTTTCTCCAACCTTCAAAGTTCTCGTTGGCCACACTTTTTGGCTCCAGTGCTGTGCTTTTGCCCGGCTATCCTACTCACATAGGAAACAGGGGAATTTCGTATAGCCACCTTGTTGTCCAAGCACCATAGAGATGACTTTGAGATCACCACAGATAGGCCATCCAAACTCCTTATATTTCAATTTATCAAGGATAAAAGCCATGTTGTCATACTTTTCTTTTAGATGCACAGAGTGCCCCACGGGTACAGAAGCGTATTTATTGCCGTTGTGTAGCAAAACTGCTTTTAAACTTCTTTTTGACGAGTCAATAAAAAGCCTCCATTCATCTGACACATGTTGAATGTTAAACATTGACATCAACTTGGGAACATCAGAACAATATACAAGTTCGCCATCTTGAGAAAAATTTGACTCAAATTGTTTTTCTCTGCTTCTGTACCAAGAGAATGAAGTTCCAGATCTCAACAAGTTTTTTTCTTGAAGTCTAGAGCCCAGTAATTCAGCAGACTCTTTAGAAAGCCCTAAATCACGAACGAGGTCGTTTAATTCTTCTTGTGAAAACTGTTGGGGTCCACAGTCTTCGACTTGAAACTCATCATCCAACTGCTCTGACTCGCTCGCTGATGACTCTGGCAAATCGTCAAAATTGTGTGGGGGCACTGGTACTGGAATACCGGGTCCATGAGGCACAGGCCGAAGTGCAGATTGCATGTTTGGGTAACATATATCTTTTTTATTTTTGGCATTGTACCCTTGTATGTTGCAAGAACAAAAGTAGCAGTCATCGCCGTGGTTTCTCCAAATCATAGGCACCCCAAAACGAAAAGATTTCACCTTTCCTTTAGACCACATGCGAGGTCCTTCAACACAGCCTGAACACACTTCATGAGGGGCCCAAGATTTTTCTTGATCTCCGATCTTCACACCAAAATAGGCAAAGTACACTTTTTTAATAAACTCCGTAATGCTTCGAGATTGTTTTTTTAATACAAGTTCGCCACAAATGTAACAGAAACTATCAGGATTATTAACACAAGCTCTTGAAGACATTTTGAAAGACACTTTAAGCATATTTAAATTGAAATGAACAAATCGAAGGACTACGAGGGGTATATATAGGGCAATGGGAAACTCCAGGTTTCATTTGTCAATAATGTTCACCACAATTACGCTAATTACCAGAAAGAATTTCTCCTATTTATTTATGTACTTTTAATAACAAAAACATTTATTACAGTAACATTGGAATCTGAAAACACCGAAGAAAAGCGATAAACCTTAATTGCATACTATTAAGGTAATGGGTTAATACTGTTAAATATACTAATTTTTATCATATTTCAAAGTTTCTAATATAAAACTATGAAGCCGAATAGGAAAAACAACTTTTTTCGGCATATTCATAAATATACGCCTTAAGGTAGGCAATCCCGCAGAAAAATGCATTTTGCGGAAAATGCTTACGTGCTGGGAAAAAACTGAGGGCATTTCCGAACTCAGCGCACCAAAATACATAAGAATCACCCATTATTTTAAAGAAAAAAATTTGGTCACGGACCTGTGTTATTCTTACTGAATTTTAGCCCCCATGAAATCGATCCTTTTATGCATCTGAACAGGCGCTTTACAGCAGACCAATGTGTACGGCCTGGATTCTCACTGAATCGGCTGAGCATCCCAGCAGCAAATGCTACGTCAGGTCTAGTTCCGTGGGCAACGTACATTATGCTTCCAATGGCTTCCCTATATGGCACACTGCTCATCTCTTCCTTCTCCTCAACAGTTTTTGGTCCCATTTCTTTTGATAATTTTGTGTTGGGATCCAAAGGTGTTGGGGTCGATTTGCATTCACTCATGTTGAATCTGTCAAGAACATGTCTCAGGTAATTCTCTTGGTCCAAAATGATGTCGTCATTCAGTTTTGTTACGCGGATACCCAGACAGTGGTTCAGGGGTCCCAAGTCCTTCATACAGAAAGTTTCAGTTAATTTGGTTTTTAACCAATTTTTGGATTTATCGTTGTTACTCAGGATCAAAAGGTCGTTGACATAGACTCCAACTACTAACAGGTCCCCCGCCTGGAGTCGCACATAGACGCAGGAATCATGCCATGACGGTGTGAAATTTAATGTCTTAAGTACTGTATCTACTTCTAGGTACCATACTCGACTTGCCTGCTTTGGGCCATATACAGATTTCAACAAGCGGCAAATTTGACCGTCAGGGAGCTTGACATAAATTTCTTCTGCGAGCTCTGGATGCAGAAATGCTGTGGTGACATCCATATGGTTCACGGATAATTCCTGTTGAACGGCAACCGCGATTAAGGTGCGGATGGAGCTGGAGCGGATAACTGGAGAAAATGTTTCATCATAATCTGCACCACGTTTCTGCGAACATCCTCGGGCTGCCAGTCGGGCTTTGTAACTTTTATTTAATTTAATTATTTACACATAAAAGTACACCACAGGATCAAAGATCCCAAATGGCACCGACCAAAAATATAACACTAACAATTACATAAATTAGACAAGACAAGATAACAATAAAGAAATATAGATAAATAAGATAAACAACATCAATAAGATAAACTTATTTCAAAACTGAAGTCAGCCGGCTGTTGTAGTTGTGAGCAGCCCGATCAGAACGACAGTTCCATCCGGACTACTTCATGGTAATGGCTTTACGACCAGGTGGAAGTTGCGCAGGAGTCCATGATCCATTAAGTCGATGAGATTCCAACTCTTTTTCCATTGCCAATTGCCATTCTTCCCCATCTTCCCCGCCAAGTGCCTTCTGCTCGGTGGTGGGGCTCAATATACATAGCATGGCCTGGTTGCAAAGGAAATCATTGTTAAAAAGGAATTTGTTGGGTTTACTTACCCGTTTCGGATAACGAGGTTCTTGGTTATTATCTTTATCGTTCTTTTTATCTGTGATTGGCTCGCTGTGGGTACCGCTAGCGACTTCCACATCACCACTGTTGGAGGTAGCAAGAGGTATCGGTGAGCAAGGAGCATTAGGAGTAACATCAGCAGGTGGACAATTTGTTTCATCTCTTGGTGGTGTTGTAGATATCATGTGTGTTTCAGTAATGTATGGAACTGACGTTTTATTCGACAATGAATCACCACTCAGAGATTCGGACAAGGAACCCATCTGATCTTAGAAAAATATAACGTCACGAGCTAATCGGTACTTCCTGGTTCTGGGATTGTATATCCTGTAGCCTTTGGTTTGCTCGCTGTAGCCCAAGAAGATTCCTTCCCATGCTTTTGGTTCTAGTTTCGTTCGTTTGGAGTCCGGAACATGAATGAATACTTTCCAACCAAATGTGCGTAAATGGCTGAGGTTGGGACGTTCTCCACTCCATACTCCTTCTGGTGTTGAGTTTTCCAGTGCTCGAGTTGGGCAACGATTCCGAATATAAGTAGCTGTATTTATAGCTTTCGCCCAAAAGGTAGTGTGCAAGTTTGAGGCGAACAGCATCGTTCTGGCACATTCCAGCAGAGTTCTGTTCATTCTCTCAGCGACGCCATTTTGGTTGGGAGCTTCCGGTACAGTCCGTTCATGATGAATGCCCTTCTCTCGCAGATATTTGTGCATTTGTTTGTTTATATACTCGGTTCCATTATCGGTACGCAGACACTTTAAACGCTGGCCAGTCTGATTTTCTGTGAAGTTCACAAAGTCCACAAAGTGTTCAAAAACTTCATTTTTTGACCGCAAGAAATATGTAAAGCACCGACGAAATCATCAACAAATGTCAACATGTAACGGGCATCACCTTTGGATTTAACAGACATGGGTCCACATAAATCGGAGTGAACCAAACCCAATAGTACATATGATGCTCGCCAATCTGCATGTTTCGGAAATGGGTTGCGGTGAGCTTTTCCCTTAATGCAGCTTTCACACTTCATGTTTGTATTTTCGGTAAGTGACAGTCCATCACTCAAGAGATTTTAACTTAAACATTGAATTTTGGTGTGAATGCCCTAACCGCTTATGACATAGAGCGATATTGTCTGTGTTACGTACAGCCACATTAACAATCTCCTTGTCGGAAGCACAATCTAACTGATAGAGTCAGTTTGTTAGAGTCCCCGTTTCCAAAACGTTACAGTTTTCAACTTTCACAGCACCCTTTACAATTTTACATTGTCGATGATCATAAATGACGGAAAAACACTTAATAAATTTAACTTTAAGTCAGGCACGCATGCAACATTTTCAACAATTAGGGTATTGTTGGTTGCCAGAGGTATAGCAATCTTACCACTTCCAGAGTTAGTCACAGTTTCCCCATTAGCCATGCGAATGGAGTGAGAATTGTTCGGCTCAAACGTCTCGTGCAACCCTTTTGTCAGATGGATTGTAGCACCTGATTCAATGTACCAGTTGTTCTCATTTAGGACAGGTTTTTCATGAACTAGAAAACAGGATCCTGCTGTAGAAGTTGTCGGTTTCGACTTACTTGCTGGCTTATTTCCTTGTTTGTCCTTCTTCTGTGGTTTCTTGCACTGGTTTGATTTGTGGCCTCGACTATTGCAATTGTAACAGCGGACTCCGGTAGTATTTTTGTTGCTTACAGATAGTGCTGAATTCTCGCACTTCTTGGTGTTCGACGTGATATCCTGTTGGAGTAGAAGGCTTTTCACAAAATCTACGGTTGTGTCTTGATTGGAACCTCTGATTCCGAGGACTAGAGGTTTGAATTCGGTCGGTAATTTTGCCAGGGTGAACCTCCAATAACACTGTCCTTCAGGGGTTCGTCTGCATTTTCCAACTGTTCGGTTATTTTCAGAAATGTGTTGATAAAGTCCTCCATAGAAGTGCTGTCCTCATATTTTAGTTCTAGAATGCTGGACAGTAATCCTACAATCCTTACGGCACCATTGTCCTCGTAGAGTTTTGAGAGTTAGTTCCATGCATCCTTCGCTGTTTGCGACTTTCTCGTAACTGAGGCGATATGGCTTTTTATGGATAAATTGATTTTAGCTAAGGCAGGGCGATCTAGGTCCGGATCCACCGTATTATTCTCTGTAGGTTCGACGCAGCTCCACAGTCCTGAATCAATTAAGAAATTTTTCATCCAAAATTTCCGCTCACCAAAATTCGAGTGACCGTCCAGGTGCTTATCTTCTGGAAGTTCTCCCACGGAATGTGATGTGTGAGCAATGGTGGTTACAATTTGACGCGAACTTGCACTTGTTATCTTATCTAAATTCTGCTGTAATTTTTCCATTTGAGAACGTAAATCTTGCAGTTCTTCGTCTGCCATTTTGCTACTCGGTGCACGGAATATTTTTCACTTTCAATTCAAGGAAATGGAATATAACACGGATCCCGGTACTCTTCCTTTCAATGGAATACGTACTTTGAGCCCATAACCTGTTGTAGGGGAACGGTGAAAGAAAGAATAATTGGATAATTAAAACACATTTAATTAAAATGAACACATATTAAACGTTTACAACTGCACTAACAGAGCTTGTACTTGAACGAGTAAGTATACAAAAAGGAATTCCACATTACCGACCAAATGGGCAGTGCGGCTGCTCCACGGAAAAACACAGTAAGTGAAGAAAAGTAGAGTGGCCAGAAATTAAGAAAAAACATGAAATGCTCTGCCGTAAGAACTTTCAAACAATATTTATTCGAGTTTAACGTATTTGTAATACTGGTGGGGGTTGAATTGTTGTGACATAAGAAGATTTGTAATATTTCAATTGTAAGTTATATTTCAGGCACATACTGGGTTTTGAAATGGTTAATCAGCAGTACAGGTGACAGGTAATGGGCACAGTATCTTTGAAAATATGTTTATTATTTATTATTAAACTTCTCAATGAATTTTTTGAACATAATAATAGTATAAGAACAATGTATGAAACGATTAAGTACTATTCTACATCTTCATTGTTATTGTCTAAATTTGTAACCAAATCTTGTACAGAATCGTTAACAGTGTTTTCGGGCATTTTTGGAACCAGAACTTGAAGTATTGTTTTTTCTTCTCCAGGTATTCCACGGTGTCCCTCAATTAAAGTTGGAAAATCAGTTACGTTAATTTTTTTTTGTAGGAAATTGAGCTCGATATAATCCTCATCAAAACCAGTCTTATACTTCAGATTTCGCGATCCGGAAGCAAAGTTGACTTTCACCATTGAGTTTAAAGATATATTCTTCATATTATCATTGTTTTTTCGAGTAGTTGTAGACCTCTTCTTTTTTCCCATTTATGGAATATGATGACATTCACAACATATAGGTTTTTTCTGGAGGATAGTACCAGTTTTTGAAAATCTTCATAATCCTACACATTTTCCTCTCTGCTTATGCGTTTTTGTATATTACCATGAACGCCATCAGCCGACATATGGGTATGACCTTTGGTCAAAAATTTGATTGTCACATCATTAGGCCCAGAAGCTTGATTAACTAGGATTGCTAAGGCCGTAAATAAAATCCAATTTTTATGCTGGGCCGAACAATTGTCTGCCCAAAAGATAAATTTCTTGACATCTCGCTCTTGATTCATGATTGCAAAAATTGAATTCACTATATTTTCCGCTTTTCTGCCTGCGATAGCCTAATGCCATAAAGCACAATAATTTTTGCCGATGGTATTTTTATTAAGTGAGGCAAACGTTTCGTTAAAGACCACAAGTCGACTGGTAAAAAAACTGTCTTTTATGGCCTGGCATGATGGGAAGAAGTAGGACTTTTCAAGATCCATAGAATAAACTCTTATATCTGCAGTTATCGGAATCTTTGTATCCTCTTTATATTGAGCCTGCGCTTTGTTTGCCTTCTCTATGTGTAAATTCCACTGCTCCAGAATATCTTGAGGCAAAATGGTTCCGTTTTTATTGGCGTCGTCCTTTTGCATGTGAAAAACCTCGCAATATCCACATTTATCCGACTTGGGCATGCATAGTGAAATATGCATTTCTTTCAGGGTACTTCTGTAAACTTCTTTTTTACACAAATTGGGATGTTTACTGTGAAAATCTTCAAACATTGATTTAACTGTAAGTTCTCGAGGAAGGTATCTAATATTTGGCGAGTTATACCGCCGATAGTGACCCACACAGGGATGGTAACTTTCTATATGCTGCTTTATAATGTCGCGATTGCATTTCGGTTTGTTATATGTTCCTCTATTGTCTTTCAAATCAGACAATGGAGCCATCTTTACTGCTGAGCATAATTCCGTAATTACTGAATCGTTGGTGTATCCTAAAGTATTGAGCATAGATTTACGGCATACGTTCATGCTCTTGTCAGCTTTGGGAAGGAAAAACAATCGGGTGCAATTTTTTTATAGTTGGTTCGACCCTCCTTTACAGTTCGATGTTTAAGATCAACACTATGTACATTTTTTCCTAGCCAATTTCTTCTTTGAGTAAAGCTTAGGGACCAATATGAATTCCAAATTTCACGACGATCCTCTAACTTCCTTATTTAATTGTGCTCTATATGCAGTCGTTTGTTAATGGTTTCATTAAGTTTAATTTTGAACGCGCTGTAGCAAAGGCGCCGTTATGTTTGAGCTGCAGTGCACATTTCGCCGATTTTGGTGCAATGTGGCGGCCGCTTGTCATTCCGCTCGGGCACCGATCCTATGTACTGGGTTTCGTAATTTATTAGTTTGTGGCAGTTACTTGCCATTCTGCAGAATTCCTATGAGTTCCTTCTATAAAGTTTATGATGTTTTCTGATAGTTTGGGCGCGGGCATAGAGTTCGGGTGCAGGACATATGCGAATTTTAGCGTGGGAAGGCGTCTGCGTAATTAACTATCCATTGCGCTAATTGCTTCTGCCTAATTCATATCAAGTTATTCAGGTTCTACAGAAATAAATAAATTTGTCGCTGCTGGCCGTCAAGATAATATTTTGTAAGACATCACACACATTGGCCAAAAAATTTTCAATAATATCCCATTTTCATCTGTAATGTGTTTCTTAATTATTGGAACCCCTTATCAACACTACTCCCTCTAAGTACCCCTATGAACTTCAAAATTAAATTACGAAATTCCTATAAACTAAATTTTCGTTATAGATTTGGTCCAAATCTTCAGATAGTCAGTGGTAGCGAAATATTTTTCGAAAGTAATCAATGCAAAGGTATAATATATTAGACGTAGAAATACAATTGATATACGCATTGCAAACAAGTGTTTCTATCAAGCGTTTATGAAGAAAACGGATTCATAGTGGCGTTTGAGAAGGGGGCAATGATGCCCCCTGTGCCTTCTTCTGTTCCGCCGCCACTATAGAGTTGATAAAAAAATTTACAACATATAACTAAACAGCGTACCTAGTTTGTAGGTATAATAAGAATAATAATAATATGGTTATTTCAGTACAGATTAATACATAAACATATTTATTTCTGTAACACCAATCTAATTATTGTTAATAAACGTTCATGGTGAATAATGTCACTTACCTCGGGCAAGAAGCTTTTATATTTAACAATGCCAACATACGTCGACCACGAGAAAGAGCTGCTGGAGTAGCTGCTTCACACATCTTCAATCTTAAACTACACCGACGCTAGTGATAAAATTCGAGGTTATGTTTTAAAAATTAACCACGGTAAAACCAAGTGCATGATAGATACTGTGTTTGTTAACACTATTCTTGTTGAACGAAATCTCAAAAGATGGCAGGAAAAACACAGTAACTGCCACTTACTTGGTTTTACATTGGCACATGTTGGTTACTGTGTTTGTTGGTGAGAAATAAATAAAAGAGTGCAGATACTGTGTAATGTCACTTCGCAATTCCCGTAATATTAGGGATAGGAGCTTCAAAGTCAGCTCAAAAGTTGCGGAAGAACGCAGTAAGTGCACACGAATCAAAATCTCAATTATGACAAAAATGTTGGATCCTGTGTTTTTCCGTGGAGCAGCCGAGTGGATCCGCCAACGCCAACTGCAATGAGTTCGCAACTGTCTACAACAGTAATATTCCAGATTTTAAGTCTACTTTGAAGAAATGCTTTCCTCTTTGAATGGTTAGGTTATCGAATACTTTTTCAACATCAGCTAAGGCGATAGGATATTTATCCTGAACATCAGGATACATAAAATACATGTTTTTTTCGTAAAAATTCAACTTTAACATTATTGTCACACATGCTTAATACTCTGCCTACATAGTGTACTATATCTTTTTTAGTGTTTGGCTAATATCCAAGTTCCTACGGCAACAACAACTGACCTTGTCTGTATATTATTATATTTTGGGTGCAACTCCGGTACATCTTGTAATGGTCTATGGCGTAAATCAACTGTGTCTTGTTGGGAAACTAATTCGCGAACTTCAGCAGTTTCAGAAATGTAGTTATCATTAAGATTCTGTATTATATTTTGTTTCTCTTCAGAGGCTACAAAATCGTTAAAATCGTCCCTTTCATCTTCACTTTCCAAATGCAGGCTAACATCACTTTCGGATGAACTTGAAATTTCAGATATCTTTCATTTTCCCTTTTCTTTGTTTTTTATTTTCCGCTATATTTTGAATTTTCGCATTTGTTTTATTTTCATCTTTTTGCATCCTTTCACTTCTAAATGTGTTAAGCTTTCAGCAAACTTTCTTGTTCCGCGACTTCGTTTATTGGGACTGGTTTGATTTGTATGGTCTCTTTTCAAAACTGACGTAATTGCAAGTTCAAGTCCATTTTTCAAGTTTTCAGTGGGGTGTGGTTTGGTACAACGGGAATTTGATGTTGATGGAACACTTGGGTCTTTTCCAACTGTTGTGGTCGATGGAACACTTGTGTTATTTTCGACTTGTGAAGTTGATGGAAGATTAACTTCTTCAACAATTTTTTAAATTTCAATTTTCTTCATCATTTTCTCTTTCCATAAGGGGCAAATACCAGAGCCATCAAAACCCCCCACAGCATTGCTTCTTGACAAGCAACTAGATTCATCAAACTTCTTAATAAGAGATTGAAATATTAGCTCATCCACATTCTTGTATCCCGTATCTTGATAGTATTCCCCTCCATGAGACTTTTACAGATTTATACACTACCAACATCTAAAGGTTGTACAATATGAGATGTATGAGCCGTCAAACGATTTCTACCATTTCTTGAGTTACATGCGAGTTATGCCAATCTAAAATTAGCAGTTATATGTTTCTGGGATAAAACAGTTAACAAACCAATCTAAAAATTGTCGTGCCTCCATCCAACTAGATGGGGAACAATTATAACGAGTTTCCTCTGGGCCTCCAACAAACCAAGTAGAATACAGGTGTAGTCCTTTATAATTAATAAACATAGACAAATGCCAATGGCATTGCAGCACATAAGAACTGTATATCTAGCTTTTGTTACGCTTCCTACTAACTTGTTAGGGTTAGAACTGCCCCTTTTACAAAGTACTTGCTGTATGCCGGCATCGGTTTGGAATCCTATTTCATCACAATTATAAATGTTTTGTGGATTATTCATCAAATCAAAACGCATAATTATATCAGTTAGCATATTGTAACAGTCGATCATGACTTATTGCGATCTTGCAGCTGCTCTGTTTCTGAGTAGATTTTGGGCCACCCGTCGACTAATTTTTTTTTGTCCATCTTTCGAACAGCTTGGCCTGACATTCCATTTTTAAATGGATTTGGCCTATCCATTTTTCTGAAATAATCTTGAACGCATCGTTGGAGCTGGAGTCGGTTAAACCCATAACCCAATTCTCCCAGTTTAACTAATGTGTGGACTAAAACCTCTTCCTCTTGACATGTAAGAACAGTTGGGTGACCAACTTTTTTACACTTACATCCCTTGACGCGATTCATAAGGCTCATTTTACTATGCCATATCGTTTGGCCACACTTATAGCTCCCTCCGTGGTGGTAAGATAATGGTGGCATCTCGCCTGTCTCTTTCTAACCGACTCTGGCTTGTGCGTGACGTCACTCTCGTTTCCAATCGCAAATCCATGCGCAGGATTCCCATATAAAATTATTTTATTTTACAAATTTCTCAATCGGAGACTCTTGAAAAAAAAAGCTTCAATGAAAAAATCGTTTATTATAAAATGACAGTATTTTTTATACAAACATTAATAATGTTGGAAATTGTGATGAGGTCGAGCTGAGAATTTTTTTTTAAATTTTCTCATTTAACGATATAATCTCCTTTGGCAATTTTTAAAACTTATTTTATTCCTTCACCTATTCTAATTGCTTGTTTTCCTTACAGATTTACTATTGTAAAAGGCTATTGTTTTTAAAAATTGTTATTGTCTAATGAATCTGGTATGCCAGCGAAACGTAACGTAATCTTACTTTTAAATAAAATTTTAATGTGTAATTTGACAATACGAATCTCTTTTTGAAATATTGATTTTCAAATCGATTTTCAAGTGGCTAATTTTATACAAAACCAACCTAGCTGATTCATCTCCAGTTTCAACATATTAATTACTGAAACAACTGTAATTCAGATATTTATTTAATCTTTCTTAATCACTGATGGAGAGTGATTATCATACAAAAATGCCTTTCATCAATCCAACAAGCTTGACTGCCCCTAACATTCCGTCCAACCCTGGATGCCAGGACCTTACTACGGTCCTTACTATAGCCCAGACATATTAGGGTTTGACCTTGAAAAAAATTATGTAAATCTGAAAATTGGTAGAAATATTCTATTTAGTGTACTGAACAACATACCAAAAGTCATAAGCGTTCCTATGCCGGCTTCATGATGAAAAAAGGCATAGGCGGGTGTTTAGGGTTTATACAGAATATTATTATACATATCGTGTTTTGCCATCAATATATAACTTAATAGGTATATATATCTCACTATTCATGTATTTTATATCATACATGTATACAATAATAATAATCATCTTTGTTCCACCAGAAGCTTATTTAGTGTTTGGAAAAAGGTCAAAAAAGGTAAAATCAAAATTTAAAAAAATGTTAAATACAATATATTTTTATTTTAGAATAAAACTCGAAAACTTAGGCTCTCCGTCCACTGGCCCGACGCGACTGCGATGCGATTACGACGCAACTAAGACATACCTACGATGCGATCGCGACGGCAACTTGTGTTATGCACATCAGAGCAATTTATTTTCAGTCTGGTGCAAAATATTTTCGAGTGATAATGATAATGACGTGGTTGTAGCTTACTGATACATACGAAATCAGGACAGGGAACCAAAAAGGAAGTCCACTTTTACCCCTATATCAAAAATAATAAAGAGGGTAATACCTTTATTTTATTGCAGCAAGGAAGCTCACCCAACATGAGCAAAATCATGTTACCGAATGTCAAAAGAGAACTTTAATGTATTAGTGGAAGAGTTTAAGTCGTCGATTGAATGACGCGGCATTAACATACTTGGTATTTTTGTACTAATTTGATAGTTCTTGCATTTTTACCCCGTAACTTTCACGCATCTAATCGCTTCGCGATTGGCACTGACAGTCGCGAGCAATTATTTTGTGCAAGTGCATCGCGATCGCATCGCAATCGCAGCAGTGTGCAGTGAAGTTCATAAACCCATAAGACAATCGCCACGCGATTATCGCTTATGAGTTTCCTGTCAGTTGTGTCGTAATCGCGTCGTCTCAGTGAGCGGACGGCCTTAGTGTCGACAAAATGAGTAGAACCGGAACCTAGAACAAATTAAATCTTGTTTTCCTTTCTTTCGTTTTAAGTATAATATGGTTGCTTACTTATATTTCGTCTTGATCATCGTCGACTTCAACTTCATTTACTGGAGTATCGTAACTGCAGCTTCGACCCCTGCAATTTATGCACATTATTGAGCAAGCAAGGCCTGCAGTTCTACAGGAACACCGAGCCCCGCATTCAGATTTACACCCACAGGATACCATCTGCAACAGTTCATTTTTTTCTTGATAGCTTCATGTCGGAGAACTGCAACCGAGGACTGCCTTCATCGCATGGTTGCCTAATTCCATTGCATTATGACAATTAATAGTTTGATCTCCAACAAACCCAGATGATAAAGACCGTAAGGAACTACATTCCTGCCTAGGAGAGCGGGTCGACAGCCAATTTATAAAAAGGTTCAAATATTTTGCATCCACTGATCTTCTTGAATCTCTAAGTTCAACGTGTTGTTTTGTTGAAGTTCTAGTAATACCAGTCAGTTCAACGGAACTACAAATTTTAAGACATCCACGAAAAGAGAGCACGAAATATGCTAGCTGACTATCAGATATACCACGGCCATGAGTGAGACCTCCCTGAACTTTTCAAAGGCGCATCAAAGACTGTTCGATCGCCATATCTGTTGAAAGTTTAGGTGCAGACAATGACACATCTGAATCATAAAGCTGATTTTGTTTATAATTTTTTAAATAAATATTTGCCTACCACCACATACTTTCCTTCATTAAGTAGTTTATTACAGTAAAAACAAACGTTTTCCATTATTATCACCAATTTATATCAATAACATCACAAAAAACCACGCGCGTATAAGTTACACAGTAATGCAAGTGCAGCCTGCTGTAGAGAAGCACTGATTTATAGTTTAGCCACGTTGTTACGCCCTTCGATCATTCTGCGGTAAGCAGAATTTGTCAAAGAACATAATATATTTCAATTAAAAAAATATGAACTTAGTTGGTAATTACCATTACATCGATAGAGGTCAATGGCAAATTATATGCGTTATTATTAAGGAAAAAACTTTTTTAAATTTTCTTTTGTCAAAAATTACATGAAGCCGGCATATTTCGCTTTAGGACTTTTGATATGTTGTTCAGCACACCAATATAAAATATTTCTACCGATTTTTAGATTAACATTATTTATTTCTATGTTTTGGTAAAATTTAATCTAATATGTCTGGGCTAATGTAACAATTTATCCCATGTGAGTAACGCCCTCGATCCTCGCGTTAATTTTTTCCAAGGAGCAGAAAAACCAAGAAATTCCAGCCGCTTTATTTGACCAAAAATAGAGCGCCTAGTTTTCAACGAAACAAAGAAATCTGGGAACGCCGATTCCAGCAAACTAATAAACGAAGAAAGAAGGTTAGCGGGCGGATCTCAAAAACACGCCGGACTGGAATTTGCAACACAGGCTTTTAAAACATAACGGTCGTGAGCTCCGAAAAGACAAAAGAATGAGACTTTAAGCCGACCAGATTAGAAAGAATTAAGCAGGTATCTGCCAAAGCGGGGATGTCAACCCGTGAAGCTAAAGCGCCGGCCCGGATTGACAGCAATTAAATCCACACCGGCGAGTCGCGCTTTGATTACAAACGCATATCGCGAATCAATCTCAGTTAATCTTAATATACATATAAGCGGGTGGGGTATCCCTGAACGCGAATTTTGATAAGAAAGACGATAAGCCACATTAAAAAAGCCGCCACGCTCAATTAAGAACGCCAGAGGGAAACATAAGTAAAATTCACCAAATCATCCCCCGAAAGAAATTATCGCGTGACAACCCCCGGCAACCGGCCGTGCGGGGGAAAAGAGTGGTAGTGGAATGCCTTTAAATGAAGGGAACGCCGCAGAAAACGGCATTCGAATGAATCTTATTCTCGCATCAGCTCCTCTCCTACTAATAGACCCCTGGTCTTAGAAACCTCCCTGGAGTTAGAACCTAGCATCCGCTGTGGGGAAGCCGCCGTCGCAGCTCGACCGGGACCGCTGTACGCCCCCGAATTCTACCATCGCCGTCGCTCTTCCACCCAAGCTGCGAGATAGCCGTCCATTGTCCCGCTCGCCACCTCCGTTCGCCTTCCACCAGGAAGCTCGCTGCTTGCCGACGCTCCACGCCGAAGCCACAACCTGCAGCTAAGAATGCTGCTGCATACACGCCGACCTGCATCGAAGGAGCTAGCCACAAATGCAGTCGATTGAATCCTATTCTCGCAGCACCTCTTCCGTCTTCTGCTCGATCGTTGATCGCAGAAGCCACCCGCCTCTACCCGGAACATCGATCATCGACGCTTAAGCCGGAGCGCCGTGATGCACCAGGCCCCTGCCGCCGTCTACGAAGCTAATCGCCTTCCACCAAGAAGCCCGCTGCATGCTGCAGCAATCCAACTCCGCTTTCTCGAGGTCGCTATCCCAGCCACCGAGAAGCCCGAAACGCCTCCGCCGCCACCTGCAGCTACTGTTTTACTGGCTGATTATTGCTGGTTTACAGTACTAATTTAGAGTTAGTAATTTTATACCAGGTGCACTCTATTGTGTTCATTTTGTTTATTCAAATCTATATTTCAACAGCCTTATTGTTACGGTCAGTAAATTTTATGTTCTAGTCTGTAGAATACGTCTCTACTCTACAACGTGTGTGGTCCATCTGCAATTGTCTTGGGGTGCGACACGACTGATCCAGCTCCATTTAGATTTAGCTATACGCTCCATAAGGTTTTCCAACATGCTTGTTTTCTGACCTCATTATTGATATGGTCTCGGAGACTCAATATGAGGCGTTTGTTAGCTCTCGGCAGCGTTCTGAGTGGGTTATCGGATTTGATAGTAGGTGTCAAGTTTCAATTCCATAGATTAGTGCCGGTAGAATACACATATTAAAACTTGTCTCTTTTGATTTATGGGAATGTTCAAGTCTTTCAATATATTTCGAAGTTTCTCGGTAGCAGCTCATGTCATACGAATACGTTTAACAGTTTCCACGGTTTGGTTCTCTTTTCCTAATTTGATCAGATGACCAAGATATTTGTATTCCTCCACTCTTTCTACGCTCACCATGTCAATCTGTAAAGTTATCTATTCGTTTGATATGATTTTTGTTTTCTTTGAGTTCATAGTAAAGGTGATTTTTGTGATTCGGATTTAAGTTCAAATAGCATTTCTAGCAACTCTTCTAGACTGTTATTAGCAAGGACAATATCATCTACAAAACGGAGATAATGGTCATCGATGTTGATGTCTTCATTATCTCAATCCCACCGATTTTCTGTGATATTTACTTCAAGAATTGCGTTGTTTTAGATGCAGTTTAGGAGGTTTTTGTACCTGAAGTCGATTCTAGAATTGTTCATTGCCTTGAGAACAGCTCATAATTTAACAGAATCTAATGCTTTGTTGTAATGAACGAAAGCCAGGTGAAAGGGGACGTGGTATTCGTCTCACTTTTCGATTAGAATGCGTATAGTTTGTATTTGCTCAGTATGGCCTTAACAAAAACCTGCTTGTTCAAAGGGCTGATAATTGTCGAACTTGTTTGTCAGTCTGTAGGTGATAATTTTTGTTGGCAACTTATACGAGTGGAGTAGTAAACTAATGGATGGGGTTTTAGTTTTCTATTTCGAATTCCTATTTTATATATTCAAATTATCTGCGAATTTTGTCATGTTTCAGGAATAATACCTTCTGACAGGCATTTATTTAATAGCACTTGCATAGATCTTAAAGTGGCCATTTGCTTGTTATGCCATCATTTAATGGAGCTCTGCCATTCTTCATTTGAGAGAGGACGTGTGCTATTTCTTCTGTGGTAATGTCAGGTAATTCCTCTGGGCCAATATTCATTATGTTTTCAAGTTATATATAATGAGGTTTAGGAGTTTGATATAGAATTCTTTTACAGTTTTTCTTATCTCCATTATGTCGTGTTATACGTCCCCTATTCAATTTTTAACTGGTGTGTTTTGGTTCTTCTATTGGTCGTTGATGGTTTGATAATCTTCATGCTCTTGTTATTTTCAGTTACCGTTTTATTTCTTTCTGTGTATTGGGTGGCTTCTTCGTCTAGATGTGCATCCATTTTTTAATTATTGTTATTTCCATCATTATGTGTCGTACATTTCCTCCTGGCAACCTAGTTTCGCACAGACCGAAAATATGCCATTTTATTACCAATAGTTTGTTATCAACTTTAAGCACAAACAAAGGGGGGGCTGGAAAAATGATACTTACTTTAATTGCTTACGATCCCAAGTTGCAATCAAAACACTAAATTGTCTCACTCGGGCACTGCCCAGGCGAGTCACTATCAATCGCAAATCAGGGGGGTCGCCTGCCAACTGCAGTCGAAGACGGCGTGAGTTCTAAAGATGAAAAGATTGGCGCCACCGATTTATGATAACAAAAAAAGAAGCCTTAACCCCTTGATTCAGCGATTGTTAGATTTCGCTCCAGCTAAATCGGAACACTGAGCAATTACTAGAAATGCGCAAAACCGGAGTCAAACAATCAAGTGTAATTAAATATGACAAGTTCGTTTTATTCACTCATAAGGTTGGGCACACACATAAAAAGATACACATAGGTAAAAAGTTTCAGGCCTGCATATGCATTGTAACTGCCCCAAGGATCCTTGTTCATAAAAATAGGGTGGCCAAATTAAAACACCAGATTATAAAATTAACGGAAATTCCTGCGGCTCCCGGATAGTGACGTTAATGTAAAATAGTAAAATTACAGCGGGCGTCCGCCTCAGGAATTTCTATACTGTTGTACATATAATAAATAAATAAATATCACAATCCGCAGGAAAAGTAGAACTGCGGCGAGGGGAAGCCTCTTACTTTACACATTAAAAAAAATACGCCATCAAGTGATGCGTCCAGACCATTATCTATATATTTCGCGCCAGTTTATCGCGCTAATCTTACTTTAAAAGGCAAAATACTTTAGGCAGTCCTTCGTCGATTGAGCCGTACAACAGAAGCACAAATTAATAGGGCAGTAAGGTTACCTTAGGCTGATTTGAAGTTATCTTCGCGCGAACAGCATTGCAGGAACGGGCTTCTGGGGACGAGCCGTTCGCCAGGTAAGCGCGTCGAGATACGTTATCGCAGAACGCAGCGGCCACAAGGCGGGATTTCCAAGTCTTAAAGGAGACCCATCACGAGGTAATCGAGATATAACTGAGGTCCAGAACGTGATGTTCAAGTCGTGGTATTCGCCTATTTGGGGCCAAGTCCGAGATGTATGAGCGTACTTGGGGCCCAGCACGAGGTGGGGACTACATTATTAAGAAATAAACGTTAGCGGGCACTCGAAAAGAGGGTGAAAACGGTTCTACTTACAATAAGTTTCCCCAAATGGTTCGCTCGGAAATTTTGACGTCAAAAAAGGTCTGCACCTAGCAGAATCTCCAAATTCACATACGGAGAAATGTCGAGACGCGTACAAATCCCCTAACTGAAGGGTGAGAAGTGCCTAGACAACCATAAGCACCTTCTCCAGAATGGCGACGTCGACCAGCGCCAAAACTTCCGCGACCTTATTCGATCGAATGCCGGAACAAGATGACCCAATTTCGCATCGCGAGCGCTCAACAATGAGCCAAGGCTGCGTATCAAGAATGTGCAGTGCCCAAACGCAATTCGAAAAGCATCGAACATACAATAAATCGGAAATTATTGGTAACCAAAATCTCGAAAATACAGTAAGGCGAAAATTGACGGTAACAAGTTCTTCTAAGAGTTGCTCAAGGCGTTCACTCAAATTCATAGTTCCGATATTATAAGCGGTAGTATAAAGTTTTGTTATTGAGGATTTTTGTTATAAAGCAATTGCGAATTTCTGCTTCTCTCAGAATCCTTGAAGCAAACCCATTCGGGGGTATGAGATCTTTACTTGGATAGTTTTGTCCACCTAGAATACAAATCCATTTGTTTTAAAATTAGCCATATTTTAAGAGTTAAATGGCCATGATCTTCTACGCTGACTAGACGGGTTGAAGGATGATCGAGGATATAAAGGGCATCAGGTGGAATCCCGCCTTCCACCTTCTAATCCAAAGAAGGTTGTCACAGAGAAGGCAGGCTGTTACAAGGAGCGCCTTACCAGGCACCTTCATGTGGGCGTCGTCGATCTAAGGACAACCCTCGGTAAGATAACACAGGTCCGAGCAGACCTAATAAAAACCCAGATCTAGTGACGCTGGACAAGCATATGTTCGCCCTAGCGGAAAGCCAAACTGCACCCACCTTCAAGGGCTGGCACTAGTCTGGGGAGATTCTTAGAATCGCCTACGAGGATGACCAGTCCCTGAAGTGGCTAACAGAAGCAGTGTCAAACCTGCCCATTTTATGGGAAGGCGCCTCAGTGTCGTCCAGGTGGATCGGCTGCCCAGGCTGGCGAAGGCAGATCTGTGGATTCCAGGAGAACCTAAACCTACGGAGACTGTTACTGGTCGACTAGGAGTGCAGAACCCCGGGATGGGTGTTGGGGACTGGACCTCTTCCATACAGCCGAAAAGGAGGCTGAAACAGCAATAAAAAGTAGAGGTACTAAGCTGCACTATCAATTTACAACTCTAAAATTAAACATTCAGTAGCCTGGAGATGCACTTCCAGACTCCAAACCTTCAGGGCAACCCTTTTCTGTTGAGACTAGGCTGCGTCCTCGGATATCCCTCCATTACAAGTAGGAGAGCTGCTGCTACCACAGCAGCTATCCGAAGAGATAGCTTCACAGCCCCCATCCCCATGGATACCCTTTAAGAGAAGTAGAGCGAGCTGAAGAATATGACTCTAGGTTCTGGGTCGGACACCGAGGCCGAATAATTTATTGTCGGCCACATGTCTACCCAACCTGGACTAAACATTATACAAATTAACCTGCAACACTGTCGAGAGGCTACTGTTGCATTAATGCAAAGGCCTTGGATTGTAAAATCAAAGATCTGTGGATTAATTAACCGTAATGACACTGTTTTTACAGATAGCACCCATGAGAAACCAAGGACGTGCAACTACTGCCCCAAGCATTTACAAGCCTTTTCTTTGCCACACCTCTGTGCGCGTGATATTAATGCGACACAGATGAGCTGTGGTATAAACCAAGGGAAGGAATATGTCATTTGCGCATCGGTATACCTCCCCAGTGATTCAATTCACCCCCCACCTAGCGTGGAGTTGATTGAATTTGTGAACTATTGTGAGAGGAACAACAAAATCCTAATTATTGGCTGTGATGCAAATGCTAACCACGTTTAGTGAGGTAGCAATGGCATTAACACCCGAAGGAGGTTTTTACTTAAGTACCTAATAAGTACAAACTTAGAAATACTGAATCGTGGGTGTGAACCAACTTTTGTCACAATGCGTAGCCAGACCGTGATTGATGTCACTCTGGCTTCTTCAGATATTTCCAATAATATTGTGGGCTGGCAGGTATTACCTGTTGTGACTATGTCAGACCACAGATGGCTTTGTTTCAAATTATCGGGAACTACAGCCCAACCAAAACAATATCGACACCTTAGTTGGACTGACAGACTATCTTACAAGTTAAATCTGGAAACTCACCTGGTGGTTTCGCTTTTCCCAGAAAAGATTGATTAGGAAGAGGACTTCCAGATCAGTGTGGACATCCTGTAGAACTCGATCCTACAATCCTAATCATCATGACTCTTGAACACATCCAAAGAGAGTCGCACAACCTCCTGGTGGTGTCCGAAGCTGACAGGATAAAATCAACATTGGGCAAACTCTTTAAGAAAGCGAAAAGAACTAGAATCACTATTGACTGGGAGGTCTACAAAGACCAAAAACGATTATACAAAAAATAAATCCGCCAGAGACAGAGAGACTCTTGGAAAACGTTTTGCACTTCATAGAGGCCACTGCCTCAGCGGATCTGTTGAAGAAGATCCTTTCTAAGGATCCAAACCAACAGCCCGGCCTCTAAGGCGCGGGGAGTGTTCTTTACAATCAAACGCGAAGAGACAGAGGAAGTGCTAATTCAAACACATTTTCCAGGCTGTATGATCACCCCTGACAGTGTACGGCCAAGACACAACATCCCACCTCCATCAGAGGAGGATTGGAATGTGGCAAGCCAGGTCGTAAGGGGTGAAAAGGTAACCTGGGCTATAAACTCCTTTCTCCCCTCAAGTCACCAGGAGTGGACGGTATCTTTCCAGCCCTACTACAATGGGGACTGCAACTGATGCTTGTTCACCTGGTGCGCATGTATCGCTTTTAGATTATATACCGGAGAGCTGGAGAGAAGTGAAGGTAGTTTTTATACCTAAAGCAGGACGTACGAATTATACCCAGGCCAAATCATATCGTCCCATTAGTCTTACATCCTTCTTACTAAAGACGATTGAGAAACTTTGTGAAATACGGGAAAGGGTGCTGGCTTTACACCCATTGCACCTGAACCAACACGCCTATATTTCAGGCAGACCTACTGAATCGGCGCTACATGTTGTAGTGAACCGGATTGGGAGATCGCTAGACAATAAAATGACCACTTTAAGAGTTTTCATTGATATTGAAGGAGCCTTCGATATGACTTCCTTTGAGCATTAACTCTGCCTTACGCAAATATGGTGCGGCACCCACTCTCTGTGAATGAATAAAACACATGTTTACGATGAGAGCAGTACAATGTAGGAGACAACCCCATTAGAGGTGTTGTGACGAAAGGTTGTCCACCAGAGGGAGTTCTGTCTCCACTATTGTGGAATACAGTGGTGGACAGCCTTCTAAGCACACTCAATGATGCTGGCGTCCATACTACAGGAAATGCGGATGACATCGTCATCCTTATTACTGGGAAGTTCAAGGGTAGGCTCTCTAACTTGATGCAGACGGCTCTTCGAATAACAGAAACATGGTGTAATGAAGAGTCACTCTCTGACAGAAATAGTACTTTTCACAAAGAATATAAAGGTGGGACCTCTCCTGTTTAACACTTCTGTCAGCTTTTCAGACAATTTCAAATACTTGGGAGTTTGTTTTGAGAGACAGCTGAATTGGGAGAAACATTTAAAAGTTAAAACTGAAAAAGCATGCATGGCATTCTTGCAGTGTCACCGGGCTCTGGGTAAATTCTGCTCCCTGAATTATCTTGTGGTTGTATACTGCCGTCATTAGGGGCATGTTATGTTATGGAGCATTTGCCTGGTGGTTCAGGGTCAGACAGGCTACGGCAGCAAGTAAATTGGGACATGTGCAACGTCTTGCCTGTCTTAGTTCTACAGGTGCTATACGCTCAACCCCGGCCGCTTTAGAGGTGATCTTATGCCTTCCACCACTTGATGTTTTTGTGGAGGAAGTAGCCGTAACGACCGCCTTGAGACTACGCTAGAAGGGGCTGTGGCACACAGCAAGCAAGGGAGGCACGCATACCCCCATTCTGAATGAGGCCGTCGACAAGATTTCTCTTCTAGACGCTATGGTAGACTACCTCCCTCCACAATATGATTTCAATAGACAATTTGACGATCTGAACCTCCGTCAAAGCATACCACTAGGCAAAATAGCCACTGTCTTCCAAGCGGAGGTAATTGGAATAATGCATTGTGCAAAAGCAATTCTTGAAAGAAAATTGAGAATCAATGTATTGGTATCTTTAATGACAGTATAGCCGCTTTATTAGCCATAGGTGGTTGCATAAGTCAGAGAGAACCAAATTAATCTTGATATTAAACTATTTTCCTAAAAATATACAAAACACTTAACACAAACAATTTTTATTGACTGTTATGATTAATACACTAGATGTTATTTTGTAAATGCAGTCTTATTTTCATTTTTGCTTGATACAGCGAAAGTTAATCCAGTATAAACTTTTGCCTGTCACAGCGACAGATGTTTTCATAAACAAGATTCAATCTGACGTTAACCTATAGGCTTAAGTTAAGACATGACTAGATTTTCTATCTTTCTTTCCAGGGCCTACCCTATATAAGTTTTTTTTTTGGAACACACGATATAAGTAATTAAAAGGTAAAATAATATAATTTTAAAAACTAAGAAATATGTAACTATTTATATTATTTTTGTAGTTAAAAATATATTTGTTTTCGTATGGCATAAAGGTGCATACAGTTTCTAGGCAAGAAGGTGTCTAATAAACATATATTTTATATGCTCTCGTCTGAATGCGACTGTTATTTATTTTCGAAGCATTTTTTTTGCATTTTATATTGTTAAATTCTTACTTTTATCATAGTCATTTACCAAGATATTTATGTAGGGAATAAATCGAGTTTGAAGCGATTTCGAATTACAATAAATGAATATTATTTTTAAACTTACATCTGCCATATGTGCCATTAATAACATTGTACAAATAATTACACACTAAAAGCCACGCTATTAAAATTCATGCATTAAATTTAAAAAACCAAATCAGGAAAACTTTCGAAGATAGCTAAAGCATAGCACCTACGCGTTGCAAAACCCCTTTTATCCTGAAACAAATTTAAATCCACCAGTCATTTCATCCTTATCTCCACATTTCAGTAACGCTTTTCAGGCTGTTCAGATAGCAAGCGACTTGGCACACTTGCAATTCACATAGATACAATCAAGTTTTATATGGATATTGTGATTGGATTTATAATAGAACCAGATGACAGGTTGCAGGCTTAAGCAAGCCTAAACTAGTTGCTATATTGTATGTGCGCAGATAGTTGGCAAGTTACGGCAATAGATTAAGTGCGAGAAGCGTCCCGTGAAGTTTTCAATTTCCCGATTTGTTCAAGCAAGTCAAATTTACAAAAATATCACTAAATCACGTTCATTGTACTTCTAGACAGTAATTCGATAGATGGAACTTCGAGCAAGTTAAGTCGCTGTTTTATGTGACTCCTACATCCAAATAGCTTGGCGCTGCAGAAGTAAGTACACATATACATGTCACTGAAGGCCTGTGTGTATCTTGATACGACTGTTCGTGCTTGCATTCGGTAGTTCTAAACATGACCGTTAAACCGTTTGTACGCTGTTTACGTTTCTCCTGATTTTTAATCTTAAGAAATAAATTTCCTGGGCGCATTTACATATGTAACATAGCAGCAGCGCCAGTGAATCCCGCCTACGCTTTGTCGTGAATGATATTACAAATAACATGAAACTTAAGCACCAGAAAATTTATCTTAGAGGCCTTGCGTCAAATGCCGATTAGTTTCCGCATCAGCAAACTTTTATATTTCAGCATTCTTCGACCAACCAAGAAATAATTTTTAACATTCTTTTACGGCTATCGTGGTTTTGTCGGTACGTTTATTCTCATTATTTTACTTTGTTTGAATAATGGCATACAGATTTGTAAGATATAAATTATCTTACACGGTAAAATAAATCACTCGGTTAAACTGCCATTATAAGAAGGTGCAACACTGTCGTACAATTCAGAGGAGTACAAAATAAAGGTGCCATTACAATTTTTAAAGCCATAACAAGATCGTTCGATTTCTTTTCTATTTAAAGGCGGTATACATAATTTTAGCAAGAAACAGTACCTAACGCAACTAATTTTAACACGAGTAAAACTGCAATTTATTGTAGAGTCTTCATTTTTATCTTTTTAATTTTAGCTGAACAGCCCACAATGTAAAGTTTAAGTAAAAATATTTGGGGAACGTTATCTTCAGTCCAATATCTCCCTAATTAGCAATAATAACTGGTATGGCCATCATTTGTGGTTCTCGTAACTTGATTTTCTCCACAGATCTATAACATGGATGATCTATCGAAGAAAAAAATTTGGTGTGATACACTCACACAACTTCCTTTTACAGTGATCTTATAATTAGCCAAACATTTTGTTTTTAATTTTTAAGCATTTGTCAAAAATTCAAAAAATTACAAATTCTACAAAAACGGTACAAAATAGAGCGTTAGTTGAAGAGACAAATTTTTTCTAAAATTTTAAGCTGAATTCAAAAATGTAATAATATACCGGGTGTTATTTAAAATAAGAGTTAATAAAAAAATAGAAAAACAAAAGAAACCCATTTTAGAAGTATTCAAGTGGAAAATCACCTATCTCACATCAATACACATTAAAAATGTAATAAAAATGTAAAGTTTGAAAAAAATCGTTAGATTCGTTTTTGAAAAAATAAAAAAACCTGAAAAAGCTTGCTGTCTCGTCTACATAATAGTACACAAGATATAATAACTGCAGATACACGATACCTTAGGAGAACATAATAAGCTAATGGAAGTAGCTAGTGTATACAAAACACAACAATCACTAATGCTGTTGAACAATAAGAATGTTATAGTAATAAAAAAAAGAAGATAAAAAGAACTCTGAAAAAACCTATGCAGAGGAGCTATTTGGTGAAGACTCGGGACGAGATCTGAAAGAAAATCCTACAGCACTAGCACTATCAGGATCACCATACATTTTCAAAAATTAAAATTTTTAGAGAAACCGTACAAAATAGAGAGTTAGTTGAAGTTAACTAAAAAAAAAACGTTTTATAGGTATTCAAGTAGAAAATCACCTATCTCACATCAATGCACATTAAAAATGTAATAAAAATGTAACGTTTGAAAAAAATCGTTAGACCCGTTTTTGAAAAAATCGAAAAATCCGAAAATTCCCAAGTGTAAACACCATACTTCAGGTTATGCGATTTCCTTCAAACGCTTAGTGTAGCATCTAGATAGTACACAAAACTTATATATGAAGTTTCAACGCCATACCTCTTTTCGTTTTTGAGATATACTGTTCACATGCACACAGACACACAGACAGACGACAGACTAATGAACAAAAACATGTTTTTTTGGCTTCAGGGGACTCTAAAACGTGAATATCTATTGAAAACTCAATTTAGAATTTTTGGGATGAATCCGATACTTCCTTTATCGTAAAAAGAAGTGAAAATGACTCTTGAAAATGATGCGAATCGAACTGTGCCTTTTAAGTAATTCGACCTAAAAATCAGCGGGTTCAATAGAATTTCAGCTTCGAAAACCAATGAAAAGATTATCAAAATTCTTGAATTTACCTGGACCAATCATACCAATCGAAGAGTGATTTTTGCAGAACAAATAGGAATATCACACTAGTCTACCAAGCCATTTCGACAAAGGTTTTGCGTTTAGGGAAAGAATCTTGTGACTACAACTTTGTCTTCTATCTAAACAATTTTTGAAGAAGAACAAAATTACCCTTTTTTCTTAACCACCATACGCAACTGATTTGGCCCGTATAACTTGTTTATATTTCTAAAATACTTGCCTCTTTAGAGTATAGAAGGAAAACGAGTTAAGATGCATATATAATTCAAATGCAAGTTACGATTTATTTGAGTAAATAGACAAAAACGGGGCAAACGAACAAACTGATTATGTAAACAAAATGTTTCCTCCGTGAGATCATTTTAAGGTATATTTAGGAGATTATCATCAGAACAAATAGAAAGGGTAAGATAGATATACATTACATTCGTGAAAATAAGGAGATATGAATATGATTATTGATTTCCGTTTCGAGGCATCATTTTGTGCTGGAGTAGAAAATTCCATATAATTACAGACGCAATGGCAAGAATACAGTTTTGTATTTGCTCAATAATTTTAATTCGTGTCAGAAAATCTCCCTCAATATAAAATATAATATCTAAAGGTTAGTTCGAAAATTATTTCCTTATATTTCACAAAATAAATAGATAGCCTAGAACATTATTCTCTTCGGAAAGTCACAACTTTCTTCCAACGCTTCTTCCACTTCTCGAAGCAAATTCCATACTCAGCTTTTAGATTCACCTTTAGCTGCTTCGTCGAGTTCGCCTTGGCACACTGCTCCACGTACTCAAATTCCTCTCCCTTAAAGGACGATTTCAATTTAGAGAAATTACAGAAATTATAGGGAGCCGTGTCAAGACCGTGTAGAGACTGGCGGACTTGCTTAACGAATTGTTTGGGCAAAAAATCCTGGATAATATGAGATAAGTAATGAAATCGCTTTCTGATAACTGATTTTAAAACTCCCAGTACTAGTATTCTACTATTCCTTATTAACCGTCTGTTTGTAAAAAGGGTATACGTGGTGAACAACACCTTCATTGTCAAAAACCGTGAGCGTTGCCTTGACATTGCTCCGACTCTAACGTGCTTTCTTTGGCCTTTCTTCATCTGGCGTTTTTCTGAGAAGGCTTCGATTTAAACTCAGGGTCATAGCCACGAATCATCCGCTATAGAAGGTTAACCAAACTGTTTAAACAGTTATATTCAAATTGATATAAAAACAGCTAGTAAGATTAAAAAAACAGAAAATTATGGAATTCAAAACTAATTCAGTAAGTAATTTAAGTTAAGGAAAGAATGATCGAAATAAATTATTTTCACCTTGTTTGACTTTTGAATGGTTCCTAATTTATGAATTCAACTACGTTTCTACTTAAATGTCAAACTTAACATTTGATTGTTAGGTGCCTTATAGTTGTTCTCTGAATGTCATTTTTTGGTAGTGGTCTATTATGATATGTTTTTCGGACTAACCAGGAACACCTGAAAACGGGAGTAAATCAAAACTCCCGAAACGTTGTGTGATTTACACCCTAGACAGTGGAAAATGTCCGAAACACATATCAGGTGCCATATAGTTGTATTCATAAGTTAGAAACTAGTAGAACGGAGGGGCCATCATGCGCCATTTTTTTTAATTGAACTAATTAAATTGATAATCAAAGACGCCGCGTAGAGCAGTTGGGTAGGCGCTATGCTTGCGTTAAGCAAGTGTCGGTTCGAATCCCACTGGGGCCGGAATTTTTCCGCAGCCTTGGCGATTGGAATCGGGCTCGATGAGACCATTCACAGTTGGGTACCAAATTAACTGTGCTCTACTCAGAACCACAGACCTAAGAGATAGAGTAACAAGGTCTACACATCACCATGACACACATCTCACACACTCGTTGCTGCGCAAGCACAAAAGGCGCGCTCCAACTTTGTATCCCGAATCTCGGGCAAGTTGAGCATTGTACCGCCAGATGCAAGCGCATAAAGCACCAGCCTCTACACCACAAGGTAAAATGAGATTATCGATAATATATACATACAAATTGATAATCAAACCGTGCTGGCATAATTTTGTTTATACTTGACTAAATTAAATTGATAATCTAATTGATTGACCTAATTAAATTGATCGATTAAATTGGTTCATCAAATTAGACCACGAATTAAAAAACACATATGATAATTATCCACATATGAAGTTTGATTTGATCGCTGTATGCCATCTTTTTTCCTTTGCTCGCGTATGTTTGTTTTCTGTGCGAGCATGGGATCTCACTTTCTCTCACTGACCCCTATAACCTCTCTATCGCTCTCGTGGTAAATTCTATTTCTTTTAAAAACGTGGGCCTCGGCCGGGGTTTGAACCAGGCATTACTATATTAGTAGTCTGACCGATTACCCAACTGAGCTAGCCACTCGATTGGATTTGAAACTTTCTTAGGTCGTCTATTAGCAGCCTTTAAACTTTTAGTAGTAGCATAACTACATTTTGTTCAATAGTAAATTATAATTCTTTTAAATTTAAATAGATGATTTTCGAAATACAGAATATTTAGAAGACAATGTATGTTACTTTCTGAACATAGATATATACCATTAAAGTGACTTACCTAATATCTAATTTTACAAATGAAAGTTTTAATGAACAAAGCTACATGTAATGCATGTTTCAGAACTACTTAAATGATTCTGTATCACATTTATCAACACATTTTTAATTTTTCTTATTTTTGATGGAAAATATTAATATTTACATTTTTAGTAGGCAAAATACACAACACCAAATGTTATGCATAATGGATGTCATAAACAAGTTTTAGAAAATATCTAGTTTGAAATATCATTTATTTAAACTCACCAACATATTAAAACCCAAAATAGATGCCTGATTAATAAATACATCATTTAGTTAATTTTCTTTTCAGTTTTGACTTTAACAATTTAAAATTGAACAGTGTTTGCACTGACTTGAGTATTTCGTTTAAAAGAATCTCAATATAATTGCATAGCAGTTCACAACCATTTCATAGTACATCAATATACCATAATGAAAGTTTGTGTTTTTTTACAACCATTACGTAAACAGAAATATCGGTATAATTGCTTTGATTCAATTTAACTTTTATAGTTACACAGTGCCATTTTGTTGTACTTTGCCAAATCGTGGTTTTATTTGCGAATTTTGTTTATACGCATTGATGCGTTTTGTCTCTTTAAAAAATTCTGGCGCAACACGTTTTGGAATTCATCACTCTGAGCCGGTGTTTTGCGTTTGTATTTTATTAATTTAAATTTGTTAATCATTTTGGATTATATCAGTGATTCACCTATTTTATTACATTTTTCAGCAAGTTTTTCTATTTTCAATATAATTTTATAGCGTTTTCACAATCATATCATAGTAATGTATTATAATTTTAAATAGATTTTGTATTTTCATTAAAGTATTATCTTATTTTTGTATTATACCAGTATATTTCAGCTATTTTATTATAACCTCATGCGTTTTTTCTAATTTCTACATTTTTATAATATAACTCGACAGTAGTTACACTGCATTCCTATCTGCATCTAAAAGCTTTTATAACATTTTAATATTAAGCTTTGACTGCTCCTGAAATGACGGTGCCTACGTAGTTAAACTTTTATTTAAAAACCCTATCTGTTACAGATCCTATCTGCTGGGTTTTAACATGTTTTAAGAAGTTATGAATTTTATTTCCAGCAATTCTTTACATTGTTAGAATAGTGTATCTATGTTAATTATTCCGAGCTTACTCAGCCATAATTTAGTTTGTAATCAAGGTTAATACATCGATAGTAGTATGTTATAAAAATCGCAATTCGTTTCACAAAACAATTTTATAACGAGAATTGTGTAAAAACAGTTTTAGAATAATTTCTAAAATAACATAAGCCTAATTGTATAATAATGTTGTTTGACGTGATTAATGTTTCACACTTTTTTATAAATTGCACCAGTCAAAATTAAGATTAAAAGTGTTGGTGAGAATCGACCGCCAAAATAATCGTAGTTTGATTTACAATTCAGTTTTATATAAATCTGCCCCCTTTGTATCTGTAAAATAGCTTCAAATACTAATATTTTAGCTTTTACATTTTTAATGCTGGGGTCGGAATTTTTCCGTATCCTTGGCGATTAGAATCGGGCTCAGTGAGACCATTCACAGTTGGGCACCAAATTAACTGTGCTCTACTTAGAACCACAGACCTAAGAGATAGAGTAACAAGGTCAACACATTACCAAGACACACAACTCACACAATGGTTGCTGCGCAAGCACCAAAGACGCGCTCCAGCTCTGTATTCCGAATCCGGGGCAAGTTGAGCATTGTACCGCTAGATGCCAGCGCATAAAGCACCAGCCTCTACACCGCAAGGTAAATGAGGTTACAGATTATACATACATAAATTAAAGAAAAAATACAAACCGGGTGATAACTTCTTCAAATTATATGAAAGCGTTTATATTTAAATAAAGTAAAAGGTGGTTCACACTGCAACTTTGTAATAACGTTCGTCAACTAGTTGCTCAAAATGCACTTTATCTTTCAGTCAAATCGATGTACTTTTAAATTTTTGCCTTAATTTGGGAAATCGTAGTTTGATTTGCGACTCTATTTATGTGAGTTTGTCCCTCTGTATCTGTATAATAGTTTCAATTACTAATATTTTAACTTTTAGCTTTTTAATTGTTACAAATTTCTGAAACGCAAACACGGAGGGAAAATAAAAACACAAATACTTTGTAATAAACACATATCTTGTTATTATTGTGTAAAATATCTTATAAGAGCTGATGCCGGTCGCAGGCCTACCGACAGAAAGCAAGTGGTGCGCATCATGAACGAGCACAAGTGGCGACGCGGCAAGCATTTGTATTGTTAACGTTGGCAGGGCCGGACGTATAGACTGGCTGCCGCCTTGAGCACGCATTGTTATTGTTAACCGTTTCTTTACGCTGGCAGGGCCACCGTAGGCTGGCCACGAGTTCCAGTTTAATATTATAAAAATAAATGTATTTACAACAGTCGACTGTCTTATTTCTAAAAATAACTTAGTCAATTTACAAAAATTTAGTTTGGGGCCAATAACATTTCAATTTAAAAAGGCGACTACATTGATAGCTGTAAGTAATAAAATCAGAATTCATTTAATAGGGTCGCAGTAAAAAAATCAAGGTAATATTTTAAAGTTTTAGATGTACTCAATCCAGATTTCCAGCTTATTTTGATGTTGATAACCGCCTCGTTATCGATGTTTCTCTGACGGGGCCAATAACACACATCGCTTTCGATATGAATTCCTTGAGAGCTCGAGATTGTTGCCTACTGGGCACGCGGAGTGAAGATAACTCCTACCGATCCAGCGATATGCGATACAGCGCAATCCTTTTCAAATCTCCTAGTAAATAGTCCATAGAAGGAGGACCAGAGAGGTATAGACCAAAGGCACCCAAGCTAATAAAAATACTTCGATCCAACGACCCCCCGTCTAGGCAGCTGTAACATAAAGAGCTGCTAGACCCTGTGGGCTTGTTTGGAGTCGCTACTACGAGATCTACACTTGCCCAAAGAAACCGTCCAGAACCGTAAGACACTTTAGTCCACAGGCCCGCCTAGAAGTATATTGTAAAAGCTTCCGAGATCGAACTCCATATCTAATAAAATATTTGTGTAGCTTACTGGTTGCATTACCTACAGATATCTCCTTGAAGCCGCTCTCAATTTCGTATTTGTGGTTGTTGGGTTCAATACCTAAATACGACACCTAAGTGCGCCGTCAAACTGAACCTTGTGGCTTTTTGGGTTTAGTACCTGAGTACAACTACCTTTAGCTGCGTCCCTAAGAGTCAGGGCTCTAAAACGGAGCCGTAGAAACGACAATAATATACACCGCAAAGCGCGGCGAATTAACGGTGCACCGGGTGAAATTTGCTGCCAGAATTAATTAAGGTCACGACCTACATATACAGAAGACTTCCATGTCCTACGGCGAGGCCCCGGGACAACACCAGAGGAAAACATAGCTTCCGTCCCGATCCCGAAGCTCCCACAGCAAGTCACGGCGAACAGCCTTGCTGGTTTTCGCACTTTTAGAAGCATAAAAGTAAGCCTACCGCGGCGCTCCTACAATCGTAAAAAATAGTTCCAGTGACCGTCTAGTACCAGTACCACCCGATTATCTCCCGAGGAGCACATGCATCAGGCTTGTTTGTTACAATTCAGCAAATTTTCTTGGACACCGAAAGTAAACAAGGAGCCATTTGGCGTTGTATTTAGTTCCAGAGCAGGCCGTTATAGAACGCAGCTTCAGGCAACTTTTAATTGGCATCCGTACCAAGGATATACCAAGTATTGCAGGTTGCCGCGCTGCATATGCATATTATTTACTTGTTTAATATTGTAAATATTTCTAATTTTAAGAGAAGCTAACTTTACAGAGCAATAGATACTTACCTTTTATTTAATGTGTACTTCGTCTATACAGTGTGTCCCCGGATAGGTGAAACGACTCTTGTGAAAGGTAAAAAATTTTCGATTTAAATTTTCATTTTTTGGGGTTCAGCCCTGCTTGGTTAAAGGCGAATTTCTAACATCATTTCAGTTTTGAAAAATTAAGTATGTCGGAAATTTTCAAAAAATCTATTTTTCTGTAAGTTAAAGTACCCTTTACGTGGCAAATACGACAAAAAGTTATAAAGAAAAGTTGTTTAGAATCAACATCTAGGCGCCTATATCAAATTTCAAAATCCGCGGCCAACTTTGATTTCTCACATTTTCTTTCAAGTTTATTTATTTATTTATTATTGAATAGAAAGTAGGCGGCTAAGCCGATATAACTTTCATCAGTGTTGTGTACATTTAACAAAACAAATATTCTATACATGATAACTTAACAAGACAACTAAGTTC
The DNA here is from genome assembly GCA_940337035.1 of Agriotes lineatus. Lineage (NCBI taxonomy): Eukaryota > Metazoa > Arthropoda > Insecta > Coleoptera > Elateridae > Agriotes > Agriotes lineatus. The sequence goes on along the minus strand of OW679197.1, from coordinate 116,352,790 downwards.
TGCAATTAACAAAAGCAAAAGAAAAGAAAATACAAATCAACATGAAAAACATGAAAAAGCGAAAAAAGAAAATAATTTTAAAGAGAAAAAAAAACAATTATTTTAAGTAAATCTTAAACTATAGGTATACCTGCAGTTATCCAAAACGGTTTGTACATCAATGTGCAAATGCATTTGTAATATTTTAAACTTATTTAACGCTTGTTTAAAACTTATTCATATGGCGTCCAAGGAGTTTTTGAATGAATTTACACTTGAACTCTCGACTACACAGACAGGTAAACTATTCCATGATCTCACTATGCGATTTGTGAAAAAGTATTCCCGCACAAGTTTGAAAAATCTGTCACAATGCAGTTTAAAATTGTGACCTCTCAGACCATCATAGTCACTGAAATTGAACATGTCTCTTAACGGAGAGTTATAATAGTTGTTGACTATTTTGAAAGTTTCAATAAGGTCGCCCCTGGTACGCCTGGATTGCAAAGTTGGTAAATTAAGCAACGATAACCGATGTTCATAGGGTAAACCTCTGAGTTCAACGGGGATCTTCGTGGCTCTTCTTTGTACTCGTTCAATAAGATCGATATCCTTGATGAAGTAAGGGTTCCACACCGGTGCACAGTATTCTAAGTTAGGTCTAATGTATGTTTTGTAAATTTTCTTAAAATTATCACTCGATAAATGTTTAAAACAATTAGACACCATGTAAATTAATCTGTTAGCCTTTTTTGTGACAACGGTGATGTGTTTGGACCACTTTAGATCATTCGTTATGATAATTCCTAAGTCACATTGTTCATCCACAATGTTTAAGGACTGGCCGTTCAAATAATAAGCTAGCTTAGGATTTGTTTTTCCAAGATGTAGAATGTTACATTTTCCCACATTTAAAGATAGTAGCCATATATCACACCATTCACTAATGCTATTTAAATCATTTTGAAGGACAATATGATTGTTTAATGGGGAGTTATATAGTTTAATGTCATCGGCAAACATGTTAGTTGGCGATGCAACATTATACAGTAGATCGCAAACATAGATCAGAATGTTGCACAAAACTAGCTGATGTCCGACTCCTCAGAGGAAATCATAAATTATTCTTTATTGAACCGGGAAACCCCATTGCGATTTCCTTAATATGAAACTTAATAAGACCTTATCTCAGATTTTGCGTTCTGGAGATTTAGCATTCAATCGAGGTCAGTAATTCAGTAATTAAATTACCAAAAAGTTATTCAATTACCGCTAGTAATTTCAATTCCCACAAGTAATTCAAATACTTGTAAAGTAATTTAAATACTTTAGAGTAATTTAATTACACAAAAGTAATTAAGTAATTGAATGTAGTAATTAATTACTTTCAAAAAGTAATTTTCAAGTACTCTTTAGTAGTAGTAGCAGTAGTTGTGGGGAGACCGAAGTCTAGCAAGTAGGCCACCATAGGCCCTTTTTGCCAACCCCATGCCATCCCCTCGACCGCCTTCATTATCGTCCTCTTCGATGGGCTCTTCTCCCTGCTTAAACCTTCCTGATTTTCTAACTAAGATCAAAATTTCGGCCCAGGATAGGGAGTTCAACTCTTCCATTCGAAGCGTAGGTGCTCCAAAGGTTCTATACCTCAGTCACTGGTACGCTTCGCATTCTCCCAAGTAGTGAAAGGACGTTTCCTCGTTCCTCCCACATCTTGGGCAGATGGGATCTTCCTCTACTCCTATCAGTGTTAGGTGTTTCTTTAGTTTACAGTGGCCTGTCAAGATCCCTATCAAAAGATTTGTGGTTCTTCGGCTCCTTCCCATTAGCCAGACCGATTTCTTTGAATCAAATCCCGCTATGTGGTACTTTGCCTGACGACAGCCCCTGCATCCTTTCCACTTTTCCTCGCTGGTCTTGTAGGCCCACCCGGTTAGGGCTGCTGAGACCTGCTGCCTTGTTATACCCAAAAAAGGTTCCGGTCCAAAACAAGTTTCCCCGGCTCCGAGTTTGGCTAGTTCGTCCGCCTTCTCGTTGCCTTGGACCACCGTGTGTCCCGGGACCCAGATGAGCTCGACGTCCTTTTCCCTTGCCAATTCGGCTAAAGCATCTCCACATTCCTGGACAAGAGCTGATCTTGTCCTGGCCGAGAAGATTGCTTTTAGTGCGGCTTGGCTGTCGGAGCAAATATAAATTTTTTGCTCTGGGGATATCCTAACCTCGTTCCTTGTTGCCACCGATAGGATGGCATAAACTTCTGCTTGGAATACCGTGGTGAATCTTCCTAAAGCATAGCTTTCTTGCACCCCCCGGCCTTCCATATAAATTCCTGCTCCAGAGGATTGCCTTTCCGCCACTCGAGAACCATCCGTGTAGCCTATCAAGGCATTCGACTGGAGCTTAACCCTTTTTTTCTCCCACTGTTCTCTTGTTGGGATAGTGAGAGAGAATCCTTTTTCTAACCTTAGCCGGTCCTCTGCTTCGGTTACCCTGTAGGCTGATAGAGGTATTTCTCTAGCAGCCATGTCGGCGATCCTAGCATGGCCCGTGCGAACTCCCTGGTCATTCCGTAGCCCCGTATCCCGCATTCTGAGGTGGGTAGCCATGGCCTCTCTCTCTATCCAAGTGTAGAGGCCCGGGAGTCCCAATATTACCTCCAGTGGGGCTGTTGGGGTTGTCCTCATTGCCCTGTAATTCCGAGACAGGCTAGTCGTTGGACCTTTGCCAATCTTACGGAAACACTGGGGCGCTCTACACTAGGCCACCAGACTACTGAGCCGTACTGAACTCTTGGCCTTACTACCAATGTGTAGAGCCAGTGCAGAATCTTGGGGTTTATCCCCCAGTTCTTGCCTATAACTCTGCGCAACTGCCGTAAGGTCGTTGTCGACTTCTTCACCGTCCTGTCGACATGTGACCTCCAACTTAATTTGCTGTCAAGTACTCTTTAACAAGAATGGCAATTCCCAATTACAATTACCGCATTTTGAAAAGTAATTCAATTCCAAGGCAAATATACAAAAAGAAATTTAATTAGTAATTTCATTACAAAGTAATTAATTAGTGCCGAGCTCTGACTCCATATGATCTTTACTACTGCCAATGTAAATGGAAGGTTGCGACACCTTCGTTTTCGCATTAGCGAATTTATTTATGGGATTCTAAATCGAGCCAACTCCATCTTAGTACGTTG
>OW679197.1:116276490-116349521 GCA_940337035.1 Agriotes lineatus | reverse complement strand
GAAATCTCTCAGTAGTATCATTAAAAAAGTGGTGGCGCTCAGACATTTGATCCCTTGTAAGTTATCGAGCCCTTAACCGATGTAACGGAGAATCCCGAAATAACCTACGCCCTCTTGACTAGCTGCCGGCAAACATACTTTTATTTCGGGTGGTCTGGGCTTGTACCCAATATTGTGGTAATTTCGTTTTATCGGATAATAAAATGCACTTGCCAAAATTAAAATACATTTTTTTGTATGCGGGGGATGATTGAAAAAATATAAATAACTTATTATATATGGCTTATATTAACATACCCTTATTTTTCAAAATACACAGAAATGTTATTTGTTATATCATTTCAATTAAAAATTATAATTGTTTTGAAATCTTGTTAATGGTCGTATCGTTTCTTATTACAGTTTTATAAGATACCTGTTTTCTTTTACTTTGGATACAAAGAAATGAGATTTTTTTAGTAGGTACTAATTTGGATTAACGTAATTTTCTGGTTGATAAGTGAGCGAAACTCAAGTTCTACAATACATGCTCATCATATCTGATAATAACGTTGAAGTATCCCATTTTCCATAATACACAGAATCGTAAGAAAAAAATTGGAAAAACCAGTGAAAATTGTTTTTCGGGATAGGTGGTTGACACCTTCTTTCAATTATTAACAACTTTTCCAAATAACATTTTTGTCTGTTTTGAAAAGTGGGGGTAATTTATTTTTGAATCAGTTTCATTTCTTCGAACCTCCCCCGTATGCAAAAGGAGATAGTATTTAAATTTTGGCATATTTAGTTTGAGAAGATGCCAGGACTTCAATAAAAATAACATTTTTTGATAAATGGTTAATAAAAAATGCCACATGTTCCCATATTTATGACGGACACTGTATATTATTATATACACTCTGTCTGCTTAAGTTCGCACCATATGGAAAACTTTTTTATTATAAATTTTACGAAAAAAGGTTATTCTTTATGAAAAATTCTGCATGGTCCAAAACTTAAAATTCAATCATCAGATATCAATTTTTTTAAGCCGTATACGAGGAATGTCAAAAAATATGAATTCTGCTCAAGAGTAAAGTACCTTTATTTCTGACAATATCGAAAATTGTTATTAAGAAAAGTTGATTAGAATCGAAAACTACGTTCAAATATCCAATTACACCTATCTACGATGAAAATCAGGTTTTGTTATTTTTTACATTTTTTTAAAGTTGTTTCATATGTTTCAAAGTTTTGGACCATGCAGAACTTTTTATGAAGAATAACTTTTTTTCGTAAAATTAATAATAAAAAAGTTTTCTATATGGTGCGAACTTAAGCAGATACACTGTATATTATGATATATATCACTCCAATGAGAAAAAATCCTCTTTCCCATGATGCCATAGTCAACTATGAGTTCCATATAAAAAATATAACCCTATGGTATAACTTGAAATTCGAAACCTTTTTTGACAAACTGACTTACGCCACTGCATTCTGATCAAAGATAAAAGTTTCAAGAACGAAAAAAATACTTTTCTCTATTTTAATAATTAAGCGCAATATAGCTACAAAACGAAAAGTGGAAAAAACGAACTTTCTTTTATAACTCGAAAACCAAAGAGGATACCCAATTTTGGTTTGAGCTTTTCTCGAAAAAAGATATCGAGGATGAAGAGTGGTCCATTTTTCCATATCTCTTATAGTTATCGAGATTCCCTATGAAAACATCGAAATTTGCCCACCCTGTAAATAACTCAATTCTATTTGAAATTAAACCATTTTTGACATCTCTTTAGGTTTGAATTTGTAAGGTGTAAAAGAGGATTTTGCAATCTAGACTCCTCCCAGTAATTTAATCTATTCGTTAAACGAAGTATAGATACCTGCTATGTAGAGTGAGTCGGCATACGCGTTTACACAAGCGTGTGGTTTACTAAGTACGCAATAGTTAAAAGCCTAAAAATGAGACCAAAATATCAATAATACCTTTAAAAATATGTTAAGAGTATTGCATTGTTAACCTTCACATATTTTCGTCTCTTGCTAATGGTAGCTAATAAATAATAAATATACCTAAATATGTGGAACGGTCAAGCGCAATATTAGTGAATCGCCCAGGGCGAAATCCACATGTCTCTACAGGGTGACATTATTAATTGTGCAAGTATATACGTAAGTGATATTCATAAGAGCTGTTGAGTTGAAATGTTGAGTAAACTATCATCGTATACTTTACATTAAGGAAATCTACATAACCGATATAGAGTTTGAATGGAAAAAGGAAAATCTGTAGATCGTTCCATACTTAAAATTCAGTACAGTGCCTTATGTAGAACGACGACGCCACATTTCAGCACAAATATCGTTGGAAATAAATACGCACCTGTCAATTATAAATTAACCCGGCTTTTGCATTTGGGGGTAATTAACAACTACTAGTAGCACATTGACCTATCCTTCCCGTACTAAATTTGAAGTATGGAACAACTGTAAATGCATGTCCCAACTTGAGTAAAAAGTTTTAAAAATTATTAACTAAGCTAAGGTAGTATTGAAATTGATGTAACAGAACATAATTGATGAACCGGGTAATTTATTAATATGAAGAAGTACATAACCATAACTGTCTTAGGTTAAGTCAATCGAATATTTGAGGGGGTAAGGATTTAAGCAGTAATATATATGAAAATTTATTCCATATATTTACTTCCATAGAAGGTCATTGCAGTATGTATTTTGTTTATTTTATATGAATTTCATTTCGTTTTTTAACAATAAATATTTATTGCGTTTTTGTGAACAATAAATAATTACAAATATTTTTTTCTTTAATAGTAAACTACGCTCTATATCTCTAAAAACAGTTTTTGTGTAAATATCAAAGGAAGTCAACTTCAACCCAATTGGGGTAAAGTAGACCAGATCAGGTTTTTACTTCCTTTTACGATAAAGGAAGTATTGGATTTACCCCAAAAATTTGAAATTGAGTTTTCAACAGATCTTCACGTTTTAGAGTCCCCTGACCCCAAAACCATGTTTTTGTTCATTGGTCTGTCTGTGTATGTGTCTGTCTGTCTGTGAACAGAATATCTCAAAAACGAAAAGAGGTATGGCGTTGAAACTTCATATATAAGTTTTGTGTACTATGTAGATGCTACAGCAAGCTTTTCAAGAAAATCTCATAACCGGAAGTATGGTGTTTACTCTTGTGATTTTTCAGTTTTTTTTTCGATTCTTTGAAAAACGGCTGCAACGATTTTTTCAAACTTTACATGTTTATTACATTTTTCATGTGTATTGATGTGAGATAGGTGATTTTCCAGTTGAATACCTCTAAAATGAGTTTCTTTTGTTTTTTGACGTCGCGGATTCCCAGTGTGTTTGAATGCTGTAGTTTCGGTGGGCGCCGTACTTTGAATAGGTGGTCACTTTTTGAAAATCGCATAAATAATCTGTCCCTTCGCGATGGACGTGCGACGCATATAATTCAGTTTCTAACGCTAAACATTATGCTGCACATTGCATCACGTTTTAATTTGACTACCCCTTGATCAGGATGCAAAGCTGTTACCCGAAATTTTCGCTTTTTATTGGTGTCTTTGAATGCCTTACGTGGGGCGATTTATTATGCTGCACGTGTTGGTTTGATTCACTTTGCTCTGGTACAGATCTTTTCTAAATATCTGATCTGAAATTAAATTGTTTTTTTTTATTTGCTACGAATAGAATAAGATCAAATTGTCCTGTATGAAAATCATGTACGTTATATCAGTCTCCGTGGTACCTACAATATTGTGAAAAATTACATAATTCAAATGTACATTTCTTACAATAATTTACCTCAATCGTAAATAAGTCGGTCTAAACCTGACTTTGTGTTAGCTCTGGCGGATCATTTTAAAAATCGGTGTTTACTTCCACAGTCTAAAAGACGAAGGAAATAGTATTGTAATCGTTAAGAAATCCCCTGCCGAGGTTTTCTCGATTCCGTTTGTCTGTCTGTCCGTCCGTCTGTCTATTTGTCTGTTGGCGTATTGAATTTTGACATTTAAGTATAAACATAATTGTATTCATAAATTAGGAACTACTTTCAGTGCCTAATCGAGAACTAAAGTTTTGGGACACGTTAAATACAGTCCATTTCATGCAAATCTAGACTTGCATCTAAGTGTAATCAGTTTACAGGTTTATCTGATTTTATTATTTACATAATGTAATAGTAGGCGATCTTAATCCACTCGACGTAAACGTATTCAGAGAATGAGCGCTAAGTACCTGCTTATCGTAATTATATCAGTTCAACATTGTTAAAGAACTTTGAAACTGATAATACTCAAATGCAAACGTCAATTTGTATGAGATGAACTATTATGTTATTATTATATACGTATTGTAGTACAATGTGTATTAAGAGCAGAAAGAGCGTGTAAGAGCACAAACGACTATTTACGCTCGAAACACACATACTATGTTTTCTACGACAGCTCAAGGAAGAATAAAATTATTGTTTAATACACAACGTAATCAATGGCACTGGTATCTATAGCTTTTGTATCCAGTAGCAATACATCCATACTCATTTTTGTTTAATATAAATAATGTAATTTTAATTATTTCAAATTTGCATGTCGCCATCTTGGTAAATTTTAGCACGATATTTTGTTGTACAATTTAGGTAGGAGTCACGCGGTTCGTGGTGAGGCGGCGCGAATTGTCAACGCAGTCGATTTCCTCACTATTCAAACCCCCAGCCTTGATACACGATAATGTGAGCTCCAAAGGCAATTAAAGCACGCATTCCGGTCGGAATGAACAAATTTTCAAGTCCACCTGATCTGATCAATAAGCTCTCCTAAGTCCAAGAACCTACCCCGGATTATGCACAAGGCGCCAGTCCAAGCGACGTGCATGATCGCCAGTACCTAAAATCCCTGATTGAACTTCGGCGCTAATCTGTGACAAGTTCAATCTCCGCTCGCAAAACGTCCTATTCATACCTGGTGAACGCTTCTGCGCCGGTTCAAGTGACGAGCGTATTTACCCAGCACCCCGATTTGGACACCGGCGCTGGTTCAAGTGAGGTGTCTACCTTCCATTCATAGCTTCTCCATATCACCCTGTATATTGTAACTCGAAACCCCCAGGGGAAGCTACAAGTTCGAGGAGTTGAAAGCTACACGAGATATCCGACTTCCCGGCGGTTCCCGGTATACCGAATTCATTTTGTAAACACGGATTAAACGGTCACCGAGCTAACAAATCTACTCAAAATTTTAAGGGCATAATCTGCACAGAGGTGGACTGACCTTCTAAAACTCACAAATCCTAAAGTACACCTATCACACAACAATTCTCAATTAGTTCCAATAAAGCACAGTATTCGACACCAGTAGAATTTGTTTTTTAATAGCAATAAAACAATAGACATCTTTTGGGCACATTTTCAGGGTGGTAAATACTTTGAAGTAACACATAGATAACACACTAAAGAAGTAACACATAGATAACACACTAAAGGCATTCATTCCTGAGGTCCACAATGGATATCACACATCACGAGCATAACAATTCACCTTTCCTAAATGTTCAACCAAAATCAGTCACAGGTGGAAGATCGAATTTTGGAATGAGTGCTTGTTGGCATACCATTGCTTGCTAATGAGCTCTTATATGTATATTCACATATTCATCAAGTAGGTACCAGATATATTTCCTCTTCAATAACATATGTCTGGCCTAATAATGCAAGAGCTTCCAAAGTTCCATTTAATAAAGAATGTACCAGCTCAACATATATAATGTTATACATGGTTGATTTAACAATAATAAATACACTTATTTTAACACTATATAAATATCAAGAATGGGATTTTACCCTATAACTAAATGTATCGGTGGATCATCAATACAAGAACCTCTGGATTTGGAATAAAAGTTCTCAGCATCTTAGGTCCTCCTTTGGTTACGCGTAGTGCATGAAGAACCATTTTGTATCCAAACGTGCAACACTTGTAAGCAAGCTGATACACTGATACTGTTGATTTGATATTCATTTTGGTTTCGACTGTGTACATAATAGGTGATTTTTCATACTGCCATATTTCTATAATTGCAGCTTTTAATGAATTTTCTACATAGGTATCAAATATAACTTGAATTTTTGAAAAGTTAACATATTTTACAAATTGTTTATCATAGAACTGATCTGCCAAATTTGCTACTGTCCGGGTGGCCTTTATAAATTTCAGTGTATGGAACTTCTGTCATTCCATTTACAACTGCAGCAGAGTAAGTTGAATTGGGTCTTCTACTTTACTTGAGTTAAGAGATAGATTGCCCTGGGGAGTCTAAGGTCTCCATCAGTCGCCTCCACCCTTGCTTAATCCTGATAAGCGAGGAACCATCAGTCCATAACACGAGAAGTTGAACTGCCCGAGAACCTCAACCTGACTTGAAACCTCCCTTCCTGCTTGAATTAGTCGAATTGCTTTTAGCACCCTTCTGTCTAGAGTAACCCTCGCTTCCAAATCTAAGGCGCACGCTAAAATCGTAGTGACTGGCTGGAAGTATCCCCCCCCCCCTATTACCTGAAATATAGATCGCTAAGCCAAAGGCGCACGGAAAATCGTGATTGACTAAGCGTAGTGTTAAGCACCTGGAGGTGATCCCCTGAAAGTTAGCACCTGGATCTTTAAGGTGTTAGTCGCATGTGTAAGTCGGACAGGTGTCTGGCGCCGCTCGCAAAACTCGAAGAAATCGCCGTTTAATTTGCAGTGCGCAACAGCGACAAAACGGAAGCGTAAAATCGTCAATTTCAGCGGTACTAAGCGGAGCCGCGGCGTACCATGAATTCGCCAAGAATATGCTCCAAGGGGCTCCTATTAAACTCACCTTATAGGAGGATCCAAAGCACGCTCAAAAACGAGCTGCAAAAGTCCGTTGTGGGAGCCGTATGCCGTTTTAAATTCCAGCGGCCTTCGGCAAGCAAGTCCGCTGAGAAAAGCTGTCAGAGCTCTGGGCTATCAACCCGAGTGCGTGAAAACGCTTTCACTTCACTCCCCTGACTTGACCATCCCTCAAGCGTGCAGAATTGCACCTCCCAACGGTAATAAAAGCTGTATACACTAAGACACTTCTTTTCAGGTGGTTGCGTTTGCAAGCGAACTGAAGAGAGTGCACCACAGTTGGTGTTGAAGGCTTTGCAAGGTGTCCAGAGGGTTGCTATCACCGTTGGCGTTCGAGCCCCCCGAAGAATTCTTTTAGTTAGTTTAATTTGTAAATACATTTATTTAGGTAACGAATATTATTCATTCAACATTGTAAGAGTGACTCGTAGTTAATCACTCTAGCGATGTTTGAACTCAGACCTTGTCCATGAGCTACCTGAGTGCATTTTTAAATCACATGAATTAGAGTAAACTAATCAAACCAGAGTAATTATTATAAGTAAAGCCCGAGCAAGAGGGCATTTTAAATTACAGTACAAGATTTCATTAAGTTACAGTTATTCCAAGAGACCAAATCTTTGCTAGCTTTGGACTTCTTCAGAACAATTTACTAAGAGGCTTCACATTTTATACTACTGCTACCTTTTTACCACTTAGTTTCATACTACGATTTTCTTGCTCAGGTGCTTCATCCGCCGTAAGATAACAAAAACCAATCATATAACTTTAAATAACTATTCTTTATGGTCTTCAAACATTATGTAACCAGTTTATGTTTTCTATAATTAATTACTTTTGATATTATAACCAACATGGTGATTTTTTTTAAATAAAAAGGTTATAATCCACCTTTGTGGATTTAATAGGATGGTTAATTATCATTTATTTTATTAGATTTTGCATAACCTGAAATATATTGTTGTTAAATTTAGTAATTGCCTCACATTTTGGGCTCGCGTAGATTTCTGCTATGCTACTCGCCTATAAAAATATAATTCATAATTGATTTGCTGCGAACAGATACCCTTTGCCTTACAAATTATTCTGGTACCTGCATATTGTATGAAAATTAAGTATTCTGGACACACGTAACAAATTTTTCCAAAAGCAAGGAATTATAAGACTCCTGTTTTATGCATATAGCAACTCAAGGTTCATAAAATACAGCACACTACATCAAATAGTTCGTGGGTTCATGGAAGTAAACATTAATAAAATTATTCCAGGATCGAAAAGAGAAAACTTTGTTTTAATTGCTGACCTTTTTAAAATCCCATTTTTGCCAGCTTAATTATTATTATAGAGCTCAACATTATAATGAAATACGTGAGCTAATTAAAACACAGCACGAAATAATTTCGCTAACCTTTTCACTCCACGCCATTGTTCGATAGTCTTCTGCAAACACAAAACCCAAATGTGCTGCCGGAAAGGTGATCCCACAGCTCTGCTGCGCGTATGTGACTGTTATCTTCGAGGGGAAAATTTTATTCACGAAGATCTGCACACATAGCTAGACGTGACCCTTGCATCCTGCATTTTCTCACAAAATCGGGAAGTTCAACAGCTCTGCCAGTGGATGAAGGCTTCAATATGTTTAACAACACCTCTTCCAAGTATCTGCCTGCTTTGCCCACTGCACGGACTCCTCTAGCATATTTGGTGCAGTACTTAGTTCATAACAGCTCTAATTAATTTTACTGGTACGTAAATTCATTGCTGTCATGTGCACAATATTCCATTTTCTTTGTTTGCAGGCCCCCCGATGTTGAACACACACATGCTCCTCAGCTACAGCCCTTGAATTCTGCAGTAGTGGCCCCAAATTTGTGTTTCCGGCGATCTCGGCTTCCAAATAACCTCAGGCCAGTTTCAATAAGGCTTCAGCGTATAGCAACAACCCTATATGCTTCGCTAGTGCACCGAGTGTATGATTTCTGTTGTTCGGACCCGGTTTTACACGCACTGTAACCGTATGCAATGTATGTTTAGTTTTTTTATGAGCGCAGTTCGAAGTAAGCACTATATCGCACAAAAACTTGTCCACAATGTTTAATTCTGTGCTAACTTATGCTATGTGGCCCTATACGTTTGCTGGCTCTTTGTGTGGCTGAATATGGAATCTACAAGTGTATTTTAGCTTGGTTTTGCCAAACATAACCCCATATTTTTCTGGAAAACTATAAAAGAACCCCGAATGTACTTGGTGTTGTTTGAAATGCACTTAACATGTGTGCTTAACTTAAATTATCTAAGAGTTATGTGGCTACCACTTACAAGAATCTCCTAAAGTTTACTTTTGAAACAAAGTTATGCCCTACAAGTGACTATTTCCAACGGTCGATAAGTTCTATGGCAAGGAAATCTGTTTGTGCTTACAATTTTCTTTTAGCAAATATTGCTTTGCTAATTACTGATTACATTAACATTAACAGTTTAACATAGTTTCATATCCTAAATAACATGCTAAATTTGCAACGTTGGTGCCTGTCCCCTGGCTCCGCCACCTTGGATATATGGCGTCTAAAATCAGTTTTTTGATAGTAGGTACACCTTTTCAGCATCTCCTAGGCAAAAAATGTTGTAATGAATATTGTGGATGATCAAATTCGTTACAACCTTTGTCTAAAACATTTTTTCGTGAAGTAAATAATTTTAGAGCTAATCTCACGTGATTTAAAGTGCTTCCTTAAAATTGCATATATGCCTCTTGTAACGGAAATTGTACTCGTTATTGATTAGTTATTAATTATCGTTTATACTCAGTTTAGTAATAAATACAGAAAAGACGAAATACGTGCAGGTAACAAGAGAAAATAACATAACAATAGATTTAAAGCAGCTAACAATAAATAATGACAAATTTTGAAAAGGTAAGGGAATTTAAATATCTCGGCTCAATCATAACGGATACAAGCCAGATTTCTAACAAAATAACGCCAAAATAACAAGTGGACTTAGAACTGCAGATCACTGCCTAGAAAGATCAAGCTTAGGTTGTATAATACGATAATGACCAGTAGTGCTCTACGGATGCGAAGCCTGGTGCATGTCATCAGAGAAAACGATAATGGAGATACTAAAAGGCTCTCTAAGGCACAGCCGATAGGAAACAGGCCAAGAGGAAGACTACGCCTACGTTTAGTAGATAATATAGTCAATGATTTAAAGAAAATTCAAGCAGTAGAGGATTGGCAGAAAACGGCTCAAAATAGAGAACGATGGAAAGGTATTGTGGGGGAGGTTAAATCTCTATAGGAGATATACAGCCACCAGAAGTACTAATATAATAGTAAGAACTAATATCAGAGCTCTCAAAACAGTCAAGTACATACAGTATGTGCAAATACACTTCGGTTCGAATGCAATGATTGTATTCGAAGGTTATCCAGCTGATGCAGCTAAGAAAAACCCGAAAAGTGCGAAACAACTTTTCTCATAAAAAAGGAAAACTTCAAGAGGATATACTTTTCGACAAGTCGACGATCACGATGTACAGACAGGCAAGATCTCTAGCTAACGTAAAAAACAAGAGTCTCAGGTAACAGAAGATATTGATATATTGATTGTAAGGACAGATATGAATATGTCATCATTTAATTCTGTTGAATTGTAGAAAACGATATTGACTTCCTTATTCTCTTAATAGCATTGGCAAAAGGTTATCTAAATGCTTAATTCCTTAAACCAGAGAAAAAGCTGTATTAACAAAATATCTGTATACGAAGCTCTTAAAGAAAAGGATTGTGAAGAGGTGAGTACAGAAGAAGAGAATGACACTCAAGCGAAACACTACAGAAGTAAGGGTCAACAAACGAAGAAAAGTATAAAAATCTACCAAAACCACTGATGTGGATTGAGCTTACTGGTGAAACCAGAATAGAAAACGTAGCATTCACTCTACCAAAGTTTATGGTACAATTTAGCAGCTGCTTCTATTCTCATTTCACTTCTATTTCACTACTTCCTCAAATGTCCATTTGAACTCCTACATAGTTAAACAAATGGATTTGCTCCAGTTGTACTCCTTATGATTCTCTCCTAACACCAATACCTTTCCCTTTTCTTGGTTTATCATCATCTTTATTTTCGTGGACACTTGATTCCATCCATTACTATTCTCTTGTAAGTCTATTCCAATGTTGGCAAAGATTACCACATCATCTGCAAATACGCATTCACCAAGTACTGCTTGTTGCAGCCTACTATATTCTACATATAAATAGGGGAAGTGTGCCTATGATGGACCCCTTAAGGAAACTGCCTCATATTTTTCTTACTTATGGACTTACCGAGTTCTGCTGGGTACCTATTTGCCTCTCATATGTTGTAGATTGTAGTGGGCAAGTACTTTTTCATAAAAAAGTATATGGTGAAATTACATATGCGTTTTGTGAAAAACCTGCAAAGGGGCCATCATAGGCACTATGCGCATATGACGGACCCTTCAGGTTATTCATTAAAAAAGTGTATATTTTTCATAATTTCAAATATTTATTAAACGAAAAACTTATTCTGACTGAATTAAAATTGCACAAATGACACTATATATGAAAGTAAGTAAAATAGGTAACAAAAAAAAATTAAATACACACTTCACACACAAATCTTTTGATTCTATCGTCGACACCAGCGCAGTCAATGTGGCACCAAGACTTACATGCCTGGCAACGAATCCATTTTTCTCTGGACCGCGACTGGGAATATAATTCGTTGCAATAAATGTAAGGTGGATCATCAGAGTCGTCATCTTCCCCCAAAAATTCTTGAAGGGCAAGTTCATCTTCATCACTGGAACTGTTTTGACTTTGAGTAAAAATCTGCTTTTTTGCTTTCCTGGAGTGTTGTTTCCTTGCTTTGGCTAGATTTTCACCTGCCTTTTCCTTTAGTTCTTCAATTTCTGGCGTTGAATTCAAATATCCTGTTTTTCCACGTTTTCTGCCCTTTTTCTGGCCTGTCACTGCTCCAGCTGAAGGAGGAGGACAAATATCTTTTATTGAGATGTCGAGAACTCTGCTGAGGATGATGGCGAGCTCTGATCGGATGGTCCTGGTGATCAGTCCTGAGCGGATGGTCCTGGTTGCTGAACATTTTCTGATTGCTGTGGTTGATTTTCATAATTTTCACATTGATTGTCCGGAAGTTGTCTGTCTGTTGTAAGTGATGGAGCAAACTCCCAATCCTCGTACACATCTGGGTTAAAAGGTTGTATTCCTGTTTTTTTGAAGGCATTTATCGCGTTCAAAGGCAGTGCACTTTTTAAATAAGGTCGGTTAAACAGGCTTGCTATTTTAAATTGTGTTACTGCTTTCCCCGGGTTCTGGCGCAACCACAGTTCGATTTCTTGGCCGTAGTAAGTGTGAAGTGGCCTGAAGAATCCAACGTCCAAAGGTTGGAGATGATGAGAACAATGGGCTGGGAAACAGAATATAATAATGTCGTTCTCTTTTGCAAACTCTAGAGCTTCAAGGCCCTTGTGACTGCCATGGCCGTCTAGTAGTAACAGAACCTTGTTGCCCTTGGATGCCTTCGTATACCTCAAAAAATGCTTTAACCACTTAGAAAAAATTTCGGTGGTCATCCAACCTTTTTCTTGGACAAAAGATATGCATCCAGGAGGTGCATCATTCATGAGTTCCTCCTTCATCCTTTGTCGGGGAAAAATTAGAGCCGGCGGTACAAACGTTCCAATGGCATTCATGGAACAGACTACGGTCACGTGTTGACCACGTTCTGCGCTACTAATAGCACCAACTTGTTTGCAACCTTTGGCAGCGTAGATTTTTTGGGATTTCTTTTGTACCGTCGTTAAACCAGACTCGTCCATATTATATATGTTTTCTGGGGGGAAGTTATATTTGTCCAAAATTGCAGCTAACGCTTTGAAATAGGCGCGTATGTTAGGCTTATTAAAAGCCTGGGCCCTGGCCAAAGAAGTATTTTCAGGGCTTCTTAAAGATATTCGTGGATTACGCTTTAGGAAGCCTCTGATCCATTTCCATCCAGCCATTCTGGTTTCTTAGTTAAAACTATGATCAATTCCATTTTTTTCGGCCACTTCAAACACCAGCTTACGCAAATCTTGACTGGTAAGACCAAAAAACCGTGTTTCCATGTCTATTATATGTTCGGCTATTTCATTTTCTACTGGTTCAGAGAATGTTGGTCTTCGCCCTCCTAAGTCACCCTTAGAACTTCCCTGTTGCGTAGAAAATCTTCTTCGTAACCTAGTTTTCGGGACATTAAAGGTTTTGGCCGCCAGCTTAAAGCCCATGCTTTCTTCTCGAACGCTTTTAAGAGCTTCTTCCATATCACGTTCCTCCCATTGTTGCCTCTTTGAGGTAGCTATGTCTGCAAATACTAAAATCCGTAATAGTTATAGTTTGAGTAAGTGTAAGTACCATACATTACATTCGCTTTCCTATGATGGCCCCCTAGTCCATCATTAGAAAACCCTTGGGGGTCCATCATAGGCAGTTGCGCATAGATCTACTTAAAACCTGATAACTACGGTTTTGTTTACTCTAACCCTA
Organism: Agriotes lineatus; assembly: GCA_940337035.1. Classification (NCBI taxonomy): domain Eukaryota; kingdom Metazoa; phylum Arthropoda; class Insecta; order Coleoptera; family Elateridae; genus Agriotes; species Agriotes lineatus. The sequence continues at coordinate 116,336,056 of OW679197.1, read as the reverse complement.
AATTCAAGTACATCAATCGACGCGCAATATGCAAATCTACTTTACACATAAAAAGCAGTTGTCAGCTAAGCTTATAGTAAAAGCAAAATACTAAATATCAAGTCTATTTTGTTAGATCTAGACTTACCAATTTCAACTTTATTTTATAGTTTCAGTCCCACAGTGTGCACGTGTCTGAAAGTTGATAACTACTGACAAATGCACTTGTTGCACAAGTCTAGCACGGTGGTAGGGCGATGAGCGCCCGCTATTTAAAAATGTAGCTGGTGGGCCATCATAGGTAGGGGGCCGTCATAGGCACATTTCCCCTACAACATAAGAATTCAGAACGAAGATAGAAGTGATGTAAAACTTCTATCTTCTTTCTTAATTTTTATGTTATATTTATATCATCCATCAATGATGTTAACATCGTTGGCCTCAGTATAGGTACTACCTTGTTTTAAGCCTTCTTTAACTTTAAACTGTCTTGACTCCATATTTCCTGTCCTTATATAATTATTGTTGTTTATGTAGGTAGGGTAAATGTTCCAGTAATGGACACCCAGGCTCAAAATAAACCTGCAACTTCTCATATATAATTTAGCCAACAACTGTAACCGTATGCATTGTATGTTTAGTTTTTTTTATGAGCGCAGTTCGAAGTGAGCACTATATCGCACAAAAACTTGTCCACAATGTTCAATTCTGTGCTAACTTATGCTATGTGGCCCTATACGTTTGCTGGCTCTTTGTGTGGCTGAATATGGAATCTACAAGTGTATTTTAGCTTGGTTTTGCCAAACATAACCCCATATTTTTCTGGAAAACTGTAAAAAAACCCCGAATGTACTTGGTGTTGTTTGAAATGCACTTAACATGTGTGCTTAACTTAAATTATCTAAGAGTTATGTGGCTACCACTTCTTTAACTTTAAACTGTCTTGACTCCATAGTTCCTGTCCTTACATAATTATTGTTGTTTATGTAGGTAGGGTAAATGTTCCAGTAATGGATACCCAGGCTCAAAATAAACCTGCAACTTCTCATATAGCATTTAGCCAACAACTGGGCAAAGTCTTGTAGCCCTGATGCTCAGTAGATCAAACTTCACCCATATATAAATTTTAACCGATCTAACTTCACGTCGAAAATTTTGTAACAGCCATCTGTTAAACAGCTGGTATTAAGTTCTCCGGAAGATCGTTTTAATCGGTTTAAATTTAATTTTTTTTTAGAATTAGAGGGAAACTTGTTCATACTGAGGTGAGAAAAAAATGTATTTCAATGTTGAAATTCCATCAATTATTTTGTAAGGATATGAAGGGGTGTGACCATTTACCAAAACATAAGTTCATGAGGTGTTCCAGTTATGGACATCGGGGTGTCCATTACTGATCCTGAAAAATTGACTAATGGCTACCCTCCCCACTTTATGCCATATTAAAAAAGAATTATCTTTGAATTACAGCAATTGGTAAACAGAAGATGGAAATAAAGTCAGATCTTTTTTCTCCTATAGTGAAGAAAAGCGAATAATGCAATCAAGACTATAAGAAAGAATGGAATGAGTCAGAAGATAGCTGCAAAAACATCTCGAAAAAGTATTGACAGTTATCGAATCTAAAATAGAAAAAAAACGAACTTGATGAATTCACACCCGAATAGAAAATTGGCCTGGAAACATACTATACACTATGCTCTACAAAGTTTGGCTTTCAATTAAAAGTGAATATACATACCTAAAGAGGGAAGTGAAATTGAAACTGTTCATTTAACAGATTATACTGCCAATCTCTCAACTAATCTGATTGAAGAACGGAATCTAATTGAAAATGCTAATTAGGAGAGGAGTTCTAAAAAACAGATAGAAAAAGATGAAGATACGGAAAACAATTTGACACTTGAAAAATAATCTTTCATGTTTCACTTGTCCCTTATGCTCGCCTCAGCACATCTTGGGCAACAAAATTCTAGCATTACTTGTCATGACAAAAGAGATTATGAAGGTCTCAAGGTGTAACGCCCGTTTCAATTTTATTTCAAAGGCGCGTTAATGCATTTAACACCGATTTTCGGACCACTTTGTAGCTACATTTTTTAGCAAGAGAATTCCAGCTAATCACAGCAGGCGTGTGCGCGGAGCGATAAACACCTGCACATTTTTGCGTCTGAACCTGTCGTCAATTTTCGATCCGCGTTGGCTGTGAAAACAGTGTAATGGCTGGTATAGTATTGATTTTTCGAGAGGCGTTCGTGTTTTTCAAGAAAGCAAAGCCGCTTGTAGCATTGTTCGCGGTCCTTCTTCCAGCGTTGGTAAGAGCATTTCTTCTAATTTTATTCTTTGAGTTTTAATTTTGGTTATTTAGGCTGGATTGCTCTGCGCTTCCGCTCATCGAAATCACTGCGATGCGTTTTCTAAATTAGGCCGTGAACATCATCGGTAAGAATGCTTTTGCGTGCATAATTTCGATTTCTAATTTTCCAATATTTACTGGACTTCATCATTAATTAAACTGTAAGAACATGCCATTATGAGCTTTGTTTTTTATTGACAAAGGCGTGATGCCGCAAACTTATGTCAGTTCTTACTAAGATCTTAGCAACTTAAACTGAACGTGTCAAATGAATCTTTGGCTCAATTGTTATTACCGCAAAAGTGCGAGTATTTAAATAATTTGAAATTGCTGAAATAGCGTATATATTATACCTCAGATAGCGCCCTTGGCGGGACATGTTTATGTCTTTTGCGATTGCACAGGTTAGCCTGAAGTTGTAATTGAAGCTACAACTAGCGACTGAAATGCTACTTCGGTTTTTTAAAATGTTGTTTTGTTTGTTTTGCCCCGATATACAATTACATGTGTGTTTAAGTTGGGTGCCGCTATCCTTGATTTGTTTGTGCTGGATATTAAATATTCTCTTGGCTGTTATTTGTTGTTATTACATTTAGAATGAGGTATGCAGCCAAGCTTACAAGGTAGGTGTTGATTTATTTTGCTAGCTAGGTTTGTTTATTTGTTGTGAATAACGACATGGCTCCCAATTCTTTTATTAATCTACTGTTCAATAATAAAACCCCGAAGCATTTCTTAGCCTGATCCTTACACCACGCCATATTCTGCCAAGAGTTAAAAGAGCTAGCCGAGGCCTTGTCAAAAGCTTCGTGTAGAACGGCACAAAGGTCCAAACACCATTTTAAAAATGTATCGTATTTCCAAAAAACTCCTGAAGAAAACAGCATCAACACGAAGCGAGTCATCTTCCTAGCAGTTGCTTCAAGTCGTAAATACAGACAATATTATAACAGTCAGATGCAAGAGAAAACTACCCTGACAAAGTAGAACGAAGATAGAAAAAGAGTCTGATAGTTCTGATTCAGTCGGACATTGTTCAGTATGCTGCTCTGGATCTCATTGCTGGAAATTTCTGTAATTTTTACTCTTCTTGATTTTTATAATTATAAAAGTTGGGTTTGATTTTTGGATGTGGCCCCAATTACCTCAAAGAAGTATTCATGTCATCGTGGAACCAAAATTGAAGAATAATAGAAGACTGTCAAACATTCCACATACATCAAAACATGAAAAAATATTAACACGAATTGATAGAATTATTGAATAAACCATTTTTTCCAGTAGTGTCTATTATTCATAAAAAAGCAGTGTCGATTTTATCGATGAAAGTATGTCCATTACTGGCAAAAGTGAAATTTCTAATAAAAAAAGGTTGATTTTTGAACTTAACTCCAATAGATTTTTGGCTGTGGAGATACATAATAGAAAAGGTTTATTTTACTGTGTCTGTCGGAGTGGATGACTTTATTGCCCCAATAGCAGAAATAAATGACGATAATGTCAATTCTGTTGCGAGGAACTTTAGTCATAGGTTACATACTGTAATGGTTTGTATGGTTTATAGATTTGTATAAAATATAAATAAATAAATAGTTACCACGCAAATTATTATTATTATTGATTAGTGCTAAATGTCAAATAGTGGGTTGATTAAAATTTGTCTGTGCTTTACTTGGTAAAATAAACAGTTTTATGCCCTTATTTAATTTTATTTATCTGCAAATAATAATAATACACTAGCTCAGGTTCGGTAAAGTGAAACTCGTCTCAGGTGAATTCAGAGTTAAATATTTGGTTTTGAAATTTATCAAGTGCGGATCTGTATAACAAAGATTCGGTGCGCACGATCTAAAATTCGAAATCTGGGTCAAGTGCAAGTAAAGATGGCCGCCGCTGCTCGGTAGCGTTAAATGAATAAAATCAAAACAAAACAGAAATCGGTCACACCTCGAATGTAAGTATTTGAATTCATTTGATTTCCCGGCATTAAACTTTCCTTTGTTTCAGCGATTGTTATTTGGGGCCGCGACTAGGATGCTTTTGTTTATCTCGGCGTCCTTTCCAAATTGCCGTCCGCCTAACCTCAAAATCTGGATGCTGAACCTTTTTACTGCTGCAAATACTGATCCGGCAAGGAATTCGGCCTAGATCGTTTCAGGTAAAGCTCGTTCACGTGTTGACTTGACTTTCCAGGCGCTCACTTATTTATATTTTAAAATTTACAGTACCTCGCCTCTCCGATCTTGTATCGGCAGGAATCGAAGGCTCGGCTGACCTCGCTGGCGTAGTCCTATGGGTCGGATATTACTGCAGGCATGCAGGCACGTTCCCCTCGGGCTTCTGAACACGCTGATATCTTCGTCACACGGCTGCAGGATCTGGTACACTTTCTTCGTGGCTGTCGGACCTCAACGGCTGCGGTACTAGGTTATGTTGCACTTGCTTCTGGAGCTGAACAATTTTTGGTGGCGGATTTTGCCACAAATAATGTCACTTGCACAGAAAAGTTTTCTCGACAAACTGGTGCAATTTCAAATTGTAACTTTATTTTAAACTGGTAAAAACATTAATTATTCACAAGGTGCAAAATTCATGTGATATCAAATAATTATTCAATTGTCTTCTTTCTTTGCCGGTAATTAACAAAAGCTAGTGATATTAATTTAAAAACCGGATATAAACTGTCTGAATTTCCTCACAATTATGAGTTCAACGTGTCTTCTTTTCTGCAATTTCTTCTAACTTTTGCCTTTGGATTCTTCTGACCACTTTTAAATGCATTAATGCCTTCGTCTTATTTGCTCGTTGCATGATTGTAAGCTTCTCGGGCTTTTAATTTATCTTTCTTACTAGAATCCTGACTAGATTTCCTCAAGTAAATTGTATTTTAATTCTACGCTGCATTTCCCTTGCATTTAGCGATCCATCTTGTCATTATTAAAATATCATTTGGTTTGACAATTACTTATAGCACAAACCTATTTATTAACTGAATTAATATTTAACTAAGATCCCCATGAGACTTGAGCTATTCTTATTTCATTCTTTCATTAATTATTTTGTGAATTAATAGCATCTCATTGCAAATAGGTATGATCATTTTTAGCAAATTTAATACTTAGCTTTGCAGTCAAATAAAATCTCCCACTCTGAGCTTATATGAAAAGTCCATTTAATATGGTAATGCTTGCGCAGAGTTTGGGGTGTAGGGCTCAAAACCATTGCAATACGTGTATTAACGAAAATGGTAACATTTTTGAGGGTTTCTTAAGGAATTAGATGTTTTGCTGATGTTTATCTTGACCCAGATGGTTTTATTTTTTTAATATTTTAAGTTTTCTCTTGTATTTGAATTTATTGAGATTAAACGAAACGAAAAATTTGTTTATTTCAATTTTATTTGAAAACGTCTGCGCTTTTGGAATTTTAGTATTTTTCTTTGTCTTATTTTTAATTGAATAGAATATTGACTCACCCTGTATATCATAAATCACTTTATAACTCCAATCGATTTAATAAAAGCTTTAGAGAGGGTGAAAATATTGTCCTGTGTGCTTCTTCCTTTGGCTCTTTTATCTGTGATTCTACGTACATTTGCAATATGTTGTTTAGTATACTCTCGTAAACGTTTGCTTCTATACTGAGCAGAGTTATCCCCCTATAATTGTTGCATTCATTTTATCAACTCCTTAGGCACTGTCCCTTCTTGTCAAGCCTTGTTATTAATAATTTTCTTTGGTACCTGTCCACCTCCTTTTGGTCTTATGCTCTTTAATATACTGTATTACTTCTTCTATTTCTTCTGCTTCTGTATGATCTATCTGGTATTCTTCTATTTGTTCTTGCTTTCTCTTTTATATTTCTATTTCCTCAATATCCAACAGAAAATCACTTCAACATTACATATCTTTCTCTCTTTGTATTTAATAACATTTACCTGGTCATGATTTTCTTTACTTAACGTTTTCAATGGTCTATAGAATCATTTTTTATTGGATTTAAAGTGTTCGGAAATATTGAATATTGCTACTTAACAGTGACCATATAATAGTACAAAATAAAAGGCTTATGCATTCAGTAGATATTATTGCTACGATTAGCTATTTTTCAAATAAAGTACGTAAGCAGTTGAAATGTCCACGTGAAAATCGCTTAAAATGGCTAGTCATAAAATAATTTGTCTGTAATAGTGATAAAAGCATTAATTACTTTATTGCTTATATAACCTCGTTGTGCAGCTACTGATAATTAAAGAAAAAACACGATTTGATGTGATGATTATTAAGCACTTTCTGCATTGTAAAATAATACAAACACAACTTTTGTTAGCAATAATACTTTAATCAATGTTAAAGATAGTAGACAGATATGAGACACGCAGGCAGTCATTGTCCTTTGAAATATTACTGATAATCTGCTGAAGTATGTGCAGTAAAGTACGTCTATCACGTGAAACATAGGTGAAAATATCTAAATTATTCGCATTTTACAGCTTAATAACTTGCATAATTTTTTAAATATTATTTTCATTAAAAAAACTTTAAAAAAATGTTTACTTTTACTGTAATAATAAATATCACTCCTCACTAACGTCCATTATCTAATGTTATTAAACAATAATTACACAGTTTTTAGAATCCATTAGGGATTTGTGCTATTAGCTGAATGCACATGTTGTTTTCAAATGCACAAACCCAAAATAAAAGATTTCTTTGAAAAGATTAAACTTTGAGCTAAAAAGTCCGGCCTTGTCATAACAGCAACTCGTGTGTCTTATCAGCATGTTTGGCTAACATATGTAATGTCATGCTCTGAATGATAAACCCTTAGTTCATGACCAAGCCAGCAAGCAGTGATGTGATACTGCTGCTGCACGGTTTAATACGTATTCGGTTTAAATTAAATTACATTAAAGTGCAATAGTGTTACTAGTGCTTATATTGAGTGCATTTAGCAACCAAACAATGGAGAACTACACTTCAGATAGCAGCGACACAGACTGCACCAACAGAGTATTAGATTTTGCATATATGATGCTAGAAGCTGAAACACTTGATCACAATCTGGACGTGTTTGTAAATGACGAAAAGAAAACTGTAGAACAAATTGAATCCGTAATACTCAACCACAACCACCTACACACCATTCCAGAGAATCTATTCAAATTTGTTAATTTAAAAACATTGGATATTAGTTCGAATGGCTTGTCGTTTCTACCCGACGTTTTCCAGTACTGCCCGATCACAACATTAATTGCAAAAAATAATAATCTCACAAATGAATCTTTGCCAAAGACTTTCACTACAAATGCGAAGTTACGAGAGGTCAATTTAAGCGGAAATCAGTTAACCACATTTCCAGAACAACTACTAGATTTTCCTAATATTAAGTACTTGTATTTGGGGAGTAACCAAATTTCAATGCTTTCAAGAAATATTGGAAAGCTAAAAAAGTAAGTACTCAAAAATTCTGTGTTTGAACTTTTTCGATAAACTTAATTTTTCAGCTTGCACATCCTCTCGGTGGGTGGAAATCAGCTAACGGAGGTACCAGTAACATTAGGACAATTAAAGACACTCCAAGCTCTAGTACTATGTGATAATAAAATAGAAAGTTTGCCTGCTAACATTGCAAACCTGAAGCAACTTAAATCGTTGCTTCTGCACAAAAACTGTTTACGGACGCTACCTCCAGCTATATGTGGTTTAAAAAATTTAACAGAAGTAAGTTACATCAGCGTGTGTATCCAGCGGATATTTAACGAACAATTTTTAGTTAAGTTTACGTGACAATCCACTGGTAGTTCGATTTGTTACCGACATGACGCACAATCCTGGTAGTTTATTAGAATTAGCAGCTCGCACCATCAAGGTACAAAGCATTGAAGTGCATCCGGGAGATGTTCCTCGTACTCTCTTAGGGTACTTAGAAAGTGGCCATAGCTGTGTTAATCCTAGATGCAAAGGTAAGGATTATTTTGTATATTAGCATTACTCTTATGATTATCGCATATAATATTTACATTTTAATAATAAACATTTAGCAGAAATTATTGCAACAAAAATCACATCTGAGTAACCTTTAGTTTTATGAAATCAAAGTATCAATATTATTTCATATTGTACTGTAATGTTCTACATACCGTGTGTCCACAAGATTTCGCACCATGGAATCAGAGCAACATTAATTTATCCCAAAGATCAGCTCTTGCTTTTACGAAAACAGCTTACTAACAAACCCTATTATATTTATTTTTCTATGGCAATAAACGATTAAGTCGTATTCAACTTGACGTATGGTGTCAAATTCGAGGTTAGCAAGTTAGGTTTTGCGTCAGTTTTGACACAGACTGACGCAAAACATAACCTGCTAACCTCGAATTTGACATAGACTTACAGTGCCACCAACATATTAGAGAGTTTGAGCACTTCGACGTTAAACTTCCCGTTAACGATAAAGTCACGTGACTAGTAATGATAAACTTTTACGGGAGGGTTTTATTTTAAAGAGTTTGAGCACAACAACAAACGGTATTTGAACATAACCTCACAATCTGGCAAATATTGAAAGGTTGTAGTTTACTTCCTCAGTTTGTTAATTATTGTAAAGTAAATACAAGGAGCAGTAATTACCTAGTTATCATAACTATTACAAGAAATTAGGCATCGTAACGCAACCTCACAAACCAATTTAGCGTTTACGGTAAACCTCGACGCTATTCGTAGTGAAATAACGTGCTCCGATAAGTGTTTAGCGTTACCGTATTTTCTGCGCCTGTGCAGTTGCCTTAAAATAGCGTTAGCGTATAACGTACAAGGTGCTCAAACTCTCTAATTATCATACGTTGTATAACCATAACCATTCAAAAACGTTCGATCATTTCTGAAGGCATTTTATTTGTTACTTGCAAATTCAATTTTAATGGTCAATGCTTAGCAACCGTTTCACTATCAATTGCCACCGAAAGAGTAGATCTTTATAATAAAGTAGTATCACTCCAGCGCCATGGTGCTTAGTCTCGTGAACGCACGGTATACTCCGTTCACATCTTTTTGGCATGAAGGTTAGCCATGATAGTTTCCCCAATTTAGCTGTGTAAAATTACTTTGTTGTGTTTAAACGAGGTTTACATTTGAGGTTATGGTTACCAAATGCTTTTAGGTTAGAAAACGTGACATAACACCTTCAAATGCAAAGTTTCCATACTTCAGATTTTAAACTTTTCTTCACATGTAAACTCTATTCACTATAATCCAATTAAAAACAATCCTTTATATCATGGTTAATACGTTTAAGTCAAGCTATGGGTAACTAGGAACAATTAATAAATTAATTAAATTACTAATGTCAAAATTATAAATTATAGGTTATGGTTAAATCAACATATTTTTTTTCTACTCCTGTAACGAAATAGTATATTATGTATCAAGTTTTATAAACGTCATTTTAGTCACGAGTTTTATTAATCACGAGCGAAGCGCAGCGGAGCGAGTGTTTAATAAAATGAGTGACTACTAAGTTTATAAAACGAGTTGCATACTATACTTTTTCTACGACCACAAATTTAGAGAATATAACATCTTATTATTTCATTAAAATTTTTACATTTATTATATTACGTTAAATTATGCTTGACAAACGTCAAGTGACGGTTGAAAACTAACTTGATTTTAGTTTTAGCTGTGGCTAATAAAGCAAATACTATTTGAACCTAACTTCACCCCATGACTAAAACATTGTTGCCAACTTCAGCTCATGACTAAGAGGCTCTTTAGTCATAGGTTATGAAGGCATGATTAAAAGGTCACTTAGCGACGTGCTTGTTAGTATGTTAAATGGCATTTTAGTTATAGGAGTAGAAAAATGGTATTTAACATACTAACATACACGTCGCTAAGTGACCTTTTAATCATGCCTTTATAACTTAATGACTAAAGAGCCTCTTAGTCACGAGCTGAAGTTGGCAACGATGTTTTAGTCATGGGGTGAAGTTAGGTTCAAATAGTATTTGCTTTATTAGCTGCTTTCAAATTGAGTGCAACTAGCACTGGTGCAATTGACTCTGGGGTGAGTTGCTTTGTAATTCGAACAGACGTTGCGTTACTCTCGGGTAAAATACATAACCTAACTAATTTGCTTTTGAACTGAACGTTTAAAATAAGGGCGGTATATGCAGACTACGCTCAAAATGGATTTAAAGAACTTAATTCATAGGAAAAAGTTCATTGAAATATAATTAATAATTACATTTAAAAAAATCTGTAAATTTAGCTGATACTGCGGATAGCTTGAGAATTTTTGAATCTTTAGACTCGAATTCATTCAGTGAAGGTCAGCTGATGAAAATAATGAAAATTGAGAATTTTGTCGAACAGATCGTGCCCCATTATGATGATAAAACATTCCAATCACATTTAGAATAAGCAGAAAAATTGTCAATATTTCGTATACAGCACAGTACAAATACCGATTCTTTTAGTCAAAAAGGCGGCTAAATCTGACAGCTTCACAGCTGATTCTAAATAACACAACAGCGCATGTCAGCGCTTGTTGCACCTTAAATTTTCATGGGGCTTAAGGGGGCAGGGGAAGGAAGACTAGCGTTAGTTACTCCAAAAATTATGTTGTAATTCGAACGCGAGGTAACTTACTCTGGTGCACTCCAGAGCACTCTAATGTGTAATGCGAAAGCAGCTATTAGCCACAGCCAAAACTAAAATCAAGTTAGTTTTGAACCGTCACTTTGACGTTTGTCAAGCATAATTTAACCTAACATAATATCTGTCAAAATTTTAATGAAATAATATCATGTTGTATTCTTTAAATTTGTGGTCGTAGAAAAAGTATAGTATGTAACACATTTATAAACTCGTCTAGACACTCGTTTATTAAACACTCGCTGCGCTACGCTCCGCTCGTGACTAAAATGACGTTTATAAAACTTGTTACATAATATACTATTATTTCGAATTGACTTAAGCAAAAATAAATAAAAGTTGCCAGGTAACAAAAAATCAATTTTAAAAATTGCTCTTTTACGTTGTCCAACCTAGCAGTAACAAAAAAACCAACAGAAATTCAACAGTGCTACCATAAAACGTCATTTTTGACAATCCGGGACTATAGTGAATAGAGTTCACTATCAAAGTAAGCAGTCCATCTGGCAAGTGACAGTAAATTTGTTGGAGATTATGCAGGTTATACAACAAAATAAAAATGATGGTTCTGTTCATGGGCAACGTAACCACAAAAATCCAAGGCCAACCTTGACATTACAGTGTAGTGCAACTGTTTACTGTAATGTGTACTGTAACCACGGAAATGCGACACAAAGTGACCACATTATTTCTATTAATTCGCTTAATTTGCATTAACCTTGATCTAAACATTATAAAAGGGATACAGTATGAAACAACACTTACAATAAATTTTTCACAGTACTGATTTCGAAATTCTAAACTCGGCTCGTTCATCGTCTCGTCCATAAACATCGAAATCGTACTGTAAAAATTCATTTACCAAACTTATAGTAACGTAAATAACTATTTCAGGTCTAGTTATCTGTATAAGCGTATTGTACTTCAATTTTTTTTTTCCATTACATATTACAATTTATTATAAAAATAGAAACACGTCCAAATCACTATTAAGAGATGTCACTCATACTACCGAAGGTCAATTGTTTGCTGATATTAGCATATGTGTACCATTATTACAATTGTTACCTTTGATTATTATATCTATTAATCATATAAAGAGAGATCAAAGTAATAACTAAATCTGATGTTCAATTTTCTAGATTTTTAAATACAATAAATTGCCTATCCATCTTTATACCATAATTGTGTCTTGTTTAATTGTTAAATGATAGTTTGACAGCTAATCAAAACTTAATAAGGAGTTTTTGCATAACGTTCCATTGAAATAGTGATCCGCTAAAGCTAATGTTACCTAGCAACGTCAATGATACAGCCAATCCAATAAAAATATACATTGTTTATATGTACAATCTAATCTCATTCTCAAGTAACTGTTTAAAAACTTAATGTAAACGTCTCGAGAAGTTAGCTTTTCAATGCGCATAAAAATAAATTTGATTGAACGATTTATGGATAGTTAATTTCCAAACCAAAAATTAAAATATGTAATACTGTGTGTGTTTACGTTATTCTTTATTGACCAATAAAAATAATTATTTTAAGTTCAACATTTGTAATTGTATTTACTTTATAATATAAATACCTACCTTAAAGTTACAGCAAGCCTCTCTTCGGGAGTTACACCTTTTTGACAATTTGTATTGCTTTTTCGCATATCATCTTTCAATAAATTTAGGAATTGATTAAATTTATCAATAGACATACGAAAATATTCAAAAAAATTTGATTCGCCTTTTAGAAGTTCTTTGAAGAGCATGTGGAACTCTCCAGCGATGTATCTAGTGGAAGGAATGTCATGTCCTCGGAAACGAAGTAGGGACACTCACTATCGGTTCCTTTGATGTCAAAATTCCAATTTGGATGACCTTGAAAGTCTCCTAGGGGGTACTTTCCGATAGTACTAACAGATGGGGCCACTACTTTGTCACATATGATTGGTAGCAGAGCTAGTAGACTCTGTAAAATGTAAGAAGTACATAATGTGCAGAAACGAGTTCTTGTCTAGACGAGTTCACATTCAAATTTAAGGGGAGGTTGGAACTCAGTGGCGCAGCACGCGGAACGCGCACTCTATAACCTATAACCTAGCATTTGCAGATAGCTGTTCGGGAGGTGTAATTCTTGTTTCGCAATGTGATTTCTTGTCTTTCCTTGCTAAATGTAATACATTGTCTTTACAAAATCTCCAGAATATGCTAAATACAATAATTTGATACTCAAAAGTTCTATATTTTGTAATATACAAGTACCCCAACTTTACAACGAAAACACTACGCCACTGCCCATCAGCTGAACTGGAGCTTGCCGGTCAGATTTGGCTGAGTCATCATGTACTTCTTACATTTTACAGAGTCTAACTGGCTCTGATTGGTAGAATTTTGTGCTGCCATCTGATAGTGAAGCTTAGAAATACCCCCCGAGTTACTGTCCCAGGCACTCTAGACAGGTTTCAACATTTGGCATGAGTGTCTCTACTTGTTTGATGTATGTACACTGGTATCATCCTGAGAGGCTATCACAACTAATAACTCCAACTCTTCATCGAAACTGTCTGAACGACTTGTAAACACTTTTAAAAAACCTATTATCGACTTGTAATCTCCACGCATCTGCACGCCGCTTGCAAACAAACTCACCGTCGAACTACCGCCCTCAGTACGAATACCTACTAATCTTTTTTTTTAATTTAGTACACCAGATCAATATCATACAATGTTATACATGGTATCGATAATATTTTATATTAAATATCATATCTATATTAACACGGAGGAATGGGAGTCCTCTAACTTAATCACTATTGATGTCTTAGTCTACCATATCTTGAGGTAGCTGGCGTTGAAGCTGCGTGTGGATATTTTTCTGGCAGAACTGTCGCACGATTTCATTGCTACTATTTTTGGTATTTGTGATACAATTTTTTGTTAATCTTCTAACAAACTGCTCCATAGTATCTAAACCAAGTTCCTTGTGTATTTGGTCATTCCTTACAAACCACGGAGAGTTGATGGCAATGCGGAGAACTTTGTTTTGGAATACTTGTAGTTTTTTCATATTTCTTTTCGACGTCGTAGTCCATACAGGACAAGCATATGTTAAAATTGGCCTAAGAAGTGTTTTGTACAATAAAATGGTACATTCTTTACGTAAATGCGAGTTTCTGTTAATTAAAGGAAATAATTGTTTAAATCTTGCATAGGCTAGATTTAGTTCATTATTTATGTGCTGGCTCCAGGTTAATTTCGTATCCATATACACTCCTAGGTATTTAACTCCTCCAGTTCTAGAATCCCGTGGTATGTCACCCCCGAATATTTGCAATTTTGAATGATCCGTAATTCGTTTGAGGGTAAATATCTTGGCAACGCATTTTGTGGGGTTTAGTGAGATGCACCATTTCCTAAGCCGTGGGCTTAGAATATTGATGGCTGATTGAAGTTGAATGATCGCCATATGGAGGTTGTTGTGCTGAGTGATAACAGCTGTGTCGTCAGTAAATAAAGCAAGTTCGCTCATGTTGGGAATGGGGATGTCGTGAATGAACAAGTTGAAAAGTGTAGGCCCCAATACACTTCCCTGAGGAACTCCAGCGTCGATATCCTTGATACTAGAGATAGATGCGTTAATGCGAACTGCAAATGTTCGATTCTCTAAGAACGAGAAGATGCTTGCGATTAGATAATGTGGAATTTGGGTTTTCAGGATTTTATATTGAAGTCCTTCTATCCAGACCCTATCAAATGCCTGAGTTATGTCCAGGAATACAGCCACTGTAAATTGTTTGTTTTCGTATCCTTGTTCCACTAGCTCGGTTATTCTCTGAATTTGTTGAGTGGTAGAATGTTCTTTTCTAAATCTAAATTGGATGGTTGGAATTATTTGGAGTTCATCCAGCGATGAATTCAATCGATTACTTATTACTCGCCCAAGTAGTTTTGATAAGATTGGCAGCAGGCTTATAGGTCGATAATTATGACATTTGTGTTTTTTTTTCCCGGTTTGTGAAACGTTAATATATGGGCGAGTTTCCATTTATTTGGGAAATATCCAGTCTTCATACATGAGTTAAATAGTGTAGCCAGATAGGCGAGTCCTTTTTTTGTTAAATATTTATGAGCTACATTAGGGATGAGATCGTGGCCTGGTGCTTTCTTAATCGGTAAAGCTTTAATATAGGTTTCTATTTCTTTTGGAGATGTTGGTTGACGAAATCGTCAACTATAGGTGCATGTGTTTCAATGTAGGCATTGATTATGTGTGCGGTCGACCGGTTCTCATCATGTATTGTCGGAGTAAACACTGTTTGAATGTGCCTTGCGAAATGATTACATTTGTCTTCGTCTGAGGCATAGTAACTCTTAATCGGAACTGTCTGAACGACTTGTAAACACTTTTAAAAAACCTATTATCGACTTGTAATCTCCACGCCTCCGCACGCCGCTTGCAAACAAACTCACCGTCGAACTACCGCGCTCAGTATGAATACCTAATCTAAAAAACGCCCAGAATCCGCGCCGCTACTAAACCGCTACCGCCAGTCTGAATCAACCTTAAGTACTGAATTTTAATTGAAATTAAACAATTTTTTAATACTCCCACGTCTTTAATTTGTAACGTGTACAACTGGTTTTGCGCAATCGAGGCGATTCGAGTGATTTGATTTATGTGTGTTCTAGTATTGGGAGAAATAATACTTAAAACTTAGCTTCCGTATCAGATAAATATATTAGTAATTGCGACAAAAACTTACCTGTTAAAGGAGTAACTTAATAGATTTCTCAAAGTTGATAATTTGTAGAATTATTTTTTAACTACTTTAGCCAAGTGTACACAGGTTAAAATTAACAAACGATATTGTAGTGTATAGGTCATTCGCTAAACATAAAAACACTATTTCTTTAAGTTGGCATATACATACAATTTTTGTGCTGTTCGCGGATGGAATTGCCAACATTAACTGTTTCAACTTTCACACACTAAGTAAACAAAGCACAGGTATGCGGTTTATGTCATGAACACCGAAATAACATTATTTATCACGAACTTGTAAACACACTTATCCCTTTGAATCGCTTATTACCAAATTGGACCTGAAATAAATTATAAAATTATAACTTGAATAAACAAATGAACATTCGAGCTCTAGATTCAAGTGGCAGACTTATGTTACGTATGGAATTTTAGTTTGTATACGCACGTTTATGTATTTTTGAATTTTTTGATGTTATGGAACCTAACCCCACTTTTATCATTTATGTGTTTACTATTGCGGTTGTGCGCTTTGTGGCATTCTTCTGGAACGTAACCCTGCCTGTATATTCCTAGACAAAGATGAATTTTGGAAGTACACTCATGAAATTATAGAAATCAAAGGCCACTTTGTGTTTTTATGTTTACAGGACAGACTATAGGTGAATATTTTTTAATCAAACCGATCTCTTTTTTTCTGATTCAAGTATATGAGCGATTAAAAGTGATTTCATATTTGCACTGCTTCATATTTGCACTGCTTCTGCTTCGTCTGTTTTTAATCATTTTTAATCATATGAGAGTATAGAAAACTGGAGTAAAACTCCACATTCGTATAGGAAGAATACAGAAACGCCACACAAATAAATACGTGCTTCATCTAATTAACATTTACAAAAATTAAGTGCTATAAGAAGTATATTAAGATAAATAATCCTGCACCTTTTTAATTTTATTTCCTTTCATAACCGTGTTACGAGTTATACATACGTTGGTTTACTAATTATTGTTGTTAACTTATTTCAATTTTGTTTCAGGCGTATTTTTCGACACACGCATAGAGCACATAAAGTTCGTGGACTTCTGCGGCAAGTACCGAATCCCCCTGCTGCAGTATCTCTGCTCGTCGAAGTGCATAGAGGGACGCAACGAAGACGTCAGACCCAGCCGCAGCTACATGATGAAGAAGGTCCTGCTCGGCTGACGTAGCAAATAATGTTTATACTGTACTATTTAACAAACGAGCGTGAATATTTTAAATGTTTTAATTATATTTTAAATATTCATATATTGCAGTGTCAATTAACATACAATAAGCAAAAGATATTTACAGCATAAAACATCGATCTGAAAAAAGAACAACCTAATTATAATAGTTAAAACTTGCACTAAGATTATTTATTTGCATCTTGATCTAGCAACAAATTACACTGTGGTTTGGAACTCTACACGTTCTATGTGTTTAAAGGCTACAAGGATGGAACAACCAAACATACGTTCCCCTTACATCACCAGTTGTATGATAACGATAAATCAGCTTGGTACAGGATAAAGCGTATATACAAATTTACAATAATTTCAATTTAGTCTACATAAATAATTACACGTGTCGTTCGATAAACATGATTAAAATTACAACCTATAAATTAATAAAATCCAGGAATATATTTGGTTGTCCACTACACGGCATACTTTATTAATCCATAAAAGAATCATTCTATTTACGAACGCAGCGTACATTGTGCAGGAAATTTCAATGTCGTTAAGTTAGTCAATAGTCTACATTTGCTATACTGGTGCCCCTATATGTTAAACAGTTCACATTTTGATAGAAACTAAAATCCCTTTAACTTATATACAGATATTTTTAATGTGGTACCGCACAACTATGCAAAATCAACGAGGAGAATGCCTGGTACCCCTACAATCGCCATGCTTTAAACGAAGAAAAATATGTGGCTTACAGCATTCATAGAATGCAATTTTAATGCGGTTAATTTTTGATATTCAATCTCGTGTGTTAGAGAATCAATTAAATATTTCAAGCTCACATTAAACAGCTTCTGTGATCGTAATCGATAAATCAGAAATAAAGTCTGGTTTATAGCTGATTATTTTTTGGCATATTCAATCACATCGTATTGGAGCAGTACTTTAAGTACCGGTACATTCAACTCGTTTTTTCCAATCAGTAGTCACATGGTGAAAATGAAAACGACGCACAGAATAAACCAGACTCTATTGGCTAAGCTAAGTCGGTACATGAAAAGAAAACAATCTACTGATATGTTGTAAAATCGTAAAATTACGAATCTCTATTCTAGAACAATTAATCACAATACAAAGGATCTCGTAGAACAAAACAAGAATTTCAATTTGAAAAACTGGTAAGTGCAAAAGCAAGTTTGTGTCTTTCACAATTATCGCCAAATGTAGAACTCCAATAACAACAACAGACGTATGTAAGCTTATATACAGGGTGCTTAGGCAATAAAGCAATTTTCGTGTCGAAAGGAAAAAATGAAATGTTACAATTTTATTGTTTTTTGACCAACAGTTTTCTACTCCTACAAAATAACTGGCATCGGTATGCAAGTTCTAAGATTTAATCGGGAAATGTTTTGTTTGTTAACGAGTAGCCGTTATTAACGATTAATTTTCCAAACAGTAAGTAAAACCAATTTGAGATATTTGGCACTTTTAAAGTGATATCAGTTATTTTCCTCTTCGAACAAATCGCAAAATAATTTTTTTCTATTCATTATTACATTCAAGAAATAAGCAAATACCAAACAACGCACACATCAATATGATTTAAGGATCTGACAAAGATTTTGAGATAAGGAATAAAACAACTGCCAGTTATTAGGTCGATTGTCGTGTTTTTTTCGTTGTTTATTCCTGATTTTGTTACTATTTACGAACATATAGAATGAATCTAGGAAAATTCGCTGAAAAACAATTCACAAGGATAATTCTAGTTCTACTGAGAATTTAACGAGCTCATCTAGACGACAACTCCGGAGTAGTTACAATCAAAACAAACATCATTAAAAATAGTCATCAATATTTGCACTGAGTGAACAGACCAAAGTGTGGAACATTTCAGTAGCCATATAAAACATGATATTTTTGAACTTTGAGGTGGAACATGCATTGTTGGTCAAGCTAATCTCATTTTGATAACTGGGTTTATGCAACTACGTTTATTTCTAAAGCTCTAGATAACGAATCCTATCGAGCACTCTCGGAATAAACTCTGGAGAAGCGTTATGCATCCCTAAACCATTTTGATGTGATTATTTATAAAGCACCCTGTATACACAACGATCATCCAAATCAATAGAATTGAAACCTCTCAAAGGTTTAAATTCTAGATTTTGTTCCATAACACAATCGTGTGAATTGATACAAAAGACAAATGTGGCATTACATGTCACAAAAATAAGCAGTACGCACTTGCAACGGCTCCCGTCTAGTGGAAGACCACACGACGGAACCGCCGGAAAATAAATACTACACATAACACACCCGATACATAGTTTTCATGTACAGTTAGCATTAAATCATACGTAATGTACGCCTATTCCAAACTAATGCTGTAATTATTGTAAGTCACTATGAGAGGCAGGAGGCTGTGAATAGATTTACTGTAAGACCGTTAATTTGCATGCGACGCAAGTCGAAAGCTAAACGCACAATTGAAACTACGCTTTAGTCGCTCTGCTTCTAAAGCACAAGCGAGACGTTTTATGCAAGTTCCACCGTTATTAAAACACCCACTTTATTGTGTCAAACACACCTATTGTAGTAGTTCTATCTAGCCAAAGTACACTGAATAAATTGTTCGACAGATCCCCGGACCTGTCCGCTTTACTCTATTTCCCCTTTGGGTCAGGTTATTTCAATGACTCGCGGGCAAAATTATCTAACAACACACCAAATAAAGTTACTGTAAAATTTAATACCGTAAGAAAACATCCTATAATCGAAAGGTTAAAACCACTTACATAACAAGATTGCAAATCAATCAATAAAAGATCTACTTTAATAAGTTATATTCCGTCTAAAATTATATCAATTAAATAATATAGACAGCACTAACAACGTAACACGATTACCAGAATATTAAGCTACCCAGTGTTGAAAAATGTGGTCAGAAAAGCCTAAATCCTCGGGTCAAAGTAAATGTTTAATGCGTTCCAATTAAAATATTACGCTAAATTTAAAAAATATATGTATAAGTCGGGCAAAAATTAAATTAAATAATCTCAAATTAATAAAAATAACAGCAACTTTGCAGACCAAATTTTACAACACCCCATGATTCTATGAAACAAAAAGAAATATATTTTTGACACCAAATTCTCACATTTAAAATTATAGTTTAAAAACAAGGCATTACATATAAAATGCCAACTATGAACAAGTATATTCTGTACAATGCACTATATAATAATCTATAGTACAGCTGTCCCATTAACAATCTCACATAGATCGTTTTACTAAAATACAGTAGCAGCCTGCAGGCGAGCCCAATTGCGTCCCGTTCTTGCGCAAGAGCAGAGCAATTAGGCTCATCTCAGAGCCAACCTATTACACTACCTATGCTACGCCCGATGCGGCAGCTTGCGCTGGAGCGGTTGGCGAATCACTTGCATCCGCAGTACCAGATGTGCCACCTCCATCTTGTGGACTGTTTGCTGTCTCTGGGGCGCCTCGCGGCATTAATATGGAATTTAAGTTAGGCTGGATACTTAACTCTGCAACAAGTTCACACTTTATTTTTCAGCGAATATCGAGTTATGGCAGGAACCAAAAGTGATGCTCAGTAACAAGGATTTCAACTACTTGTGAATTTGGTGAACACAAACTGTGCTAGTGTGTGTAGTTTGGAACTATTGAAATAAATTTTTTTTTTTAATCAGCGGAGTGACAGATAAACGTCAACTGACGTCAACATAACCTACAAAAGTTGGTATCACGTCAAAAGATCGCAGCCAAATGGTCGCGCGACAAAAGATCACGGTCAAAAATGTCGCTCGGCAAATGATCGCATGCGACAAAAATCTAATGTGATACACTCACACAACTTCCTTTTACAGTGATCTTATAATTAGGTAAAAATTTGATTTATTTTTCAGCATTCACAAAAATTTTAAAAAATTGCCTCTTCTTTGGCATTAAAACATTGTCCATCTATATATGAATCAAGTACATATGTAATGCTAAGTGCAGATTAAGAATATCACAAATTAGTTAAAACCCCTCACTACACAAATATTTAAGAACTGCTAAATACGTATTTCGACAGCCGAGCTGTCATCATCAGTAGTTACGAAAAACGTACATAGCAAAATGGTAACGATATGCTCCTGACCAAATCACAAATGGAAGTCCATTTGTTGAAATAAAGCATAATGGAAAAGCGCGTTATAAATGTCAGCATGGAGGTATTTTGAAAACTATTACACATAAAAAGATACTTCCAGCATACGAAATGTGTAGAAAAGAATACAGTGGCTATATAAGGACAGTGTGGTCAATTTTGGTCATGTTTCTGATTGGTTGTTTTAAAATCCGCCATTAAGAGTCGTTTTACGAAATTACACAGTGTCAAACAAAATTGCTTCTAAGTCCTTTATTATTGAAAGTAGCCCCAACATGAAGTGGAAAGAAATAATCATCATAAAATTCTACAGTGTTCTGTCTAAGCGAATGTCGAATTTTCGTTTGCATAAGTAAATGTCAACGAGTTAAAGTAAAATACTTTTTGCGAAAATTGCGCATTAGCCCAAATCAAAAGCTATAATAAACTATATAAATGTCTTAATGACAAAGATTATTGCATCAAATTAAAGAGAATTTATGGGTTATCTAGCACTGAATATTATATTCCTCTAAATTAACTGGTGGTATAAATCGAACGGTTTGATTATGAATATCAAAAAAATCAGTTTTTGTTGAGCTTTTGTACGTAGTCTCTGTGTCGATCAATGCAAAATGTTGTAAATTCTCGTTTTTTATGTACAAAAACACAATAAAGAAGATAATAAAGGACACATTGACTTATATTCCGATATTAGGTTGCTCGTTAACGAGGATTTTTAATCGGTGACAGCGATTCTTTACGTTTCACGTCGTCTCTTGCCGTTTAATTCTGTTTAAGTAATATTATTGACATTATTGCAAAATTCATTTTACACTGCACCTTTGACCACCTCACATTGCACACATTTTCTCGATCATGGGTATACACCGCTCTGTAAAGCATCGCGGAACTTCACATAAAGCATCGCGGAACTTCACATATGTCCAGTCCGTATAAAATGACGTTTATATCATAATTTAGCAGGGTGACGTTTGTCTTACAATTTAGCAGGCCGTGTACAGAACAATACCTAAGGGCGGGGCTGGTTGTTGTAGAGACGACTCTTAATGGCTGCCTTTTTTAAAATTGACCACACTGTCTTTATATAGCCACTGTAGAAAAGAATGAAGACATTTTTGGCAAAAGAATTATCTGAATTGATTTATTGTTGTAAAGAATACGATTTATTTTCTGCTGCGTGTTTTGATTGATACTCGTCTCATGCCTTGCCTGTCGCTGATTTGCATCACGTACCCCGGAAATAAAGGGACGACGTCAGGAATAGTTAGGGGAAAGCTGAATTTGGGCCAGCTGTTTGACCACTACAAGAGATACATTTTCCCGAAACTACTATCCCCTCCCCTCAGTGCCCCTTTGAACTTCACATTCGCAGACTTTAGAAAACTGCTTTATATCTTTTTTCTTAATTTTAATGAAATTGAAAAAAAGGTACTTTAGTTTATATTCAAAGTTTTGTTATATTCTTGTAACTTGTTTAAAAATGACAAAATAAGTTACAATACCATACGGTTTTAGTTATTTACAATATACAGTGTGATCCATTAAGTGTGCAACAAATGGGACATTTTTTTATTAGTTGTAAAACCAAAATTTAAATGCGGCCAAAAGTTAGTGCATGTTCGATAACCATATCAGATGCCCTTAGAATGGCTTCAAGTCGAACAATATACAGGGCAGGACAAAAAATATGAAATTCGTTCAAGAATAAAGTTACCTTATTTCAAAAAATATAGCAAAATTTTATTGAGAAAAGTTGTTTAGAATCAAAAGTTATGCTCAAATACAAAGTCACGGCCTCCTATTCGAATTTTGATTCTTTTTTTGTAAAATTTTGTATTATCCCCGTATGATACATATTTTTATTATTCTGAATTTATTAAGAGTTTTTCATATGTAAATTATTATTAGTAAAGCATTTGCCTTGTTAAAAAGAATATTTGCGAAATTCTAAAGTTCTGTTAAATATCGTTGCAACAAACATGAAGTGGACGCTTACCTAAAAAAATATAAATCCAAGTAAATTTTACAAATACGCTTCAAGTTGCTAAAAGTTATTTAAAAGGGATGTGGTTGTGGCTACTTTAAATACATATAAAATCAAAATAATAAAAATATGTATCATACGGGGGTCCAAAAAAGAATCAAAATTCGAATAGGAGGCCGTGACTTTGTATTTGAACATAACTTTTAATTCTAAACAACTTTTCTCAATAAAATTTTGCTAAATTTTTTGAAATAAGGTAACTTTGTTCTTGAACGAATTTCATATTTTTTGTCCTGCCCTGTATATTGTTTGACTTGAAGCCATTATAAGGGCATCTGATATGGTTATCGAACATGCACTAACTTTTGGCAATATTTAAATTTCGATTGTACAACTAATAAAAAAATTTCCCATTTGTTGCACACTTAATGGACCACACTGTATACAGTCAAAAGCAGCGTCATTTTCTTCTGAAAAGACAGGTGAGTGGTAACCTGACAATACATTGCAGTGCTCGTTCATTACGGAGCAATTCAAACCTGCTTTTTTGCTTCCACAATTATTTCCATATCGAGACTTATAGCTGCAGGATACTATACTCGGGCCGCCGAACAGATAGAATGGAGCAGGCAACCCAAATAACATATTACAAAGGTCACTTGATAATATTTTAATTATAATTACCAAAAAGGATCGGAGATGCCGACCCTTACAATTAGAACTAATTTCAATAATTGTCATTAAACAACTTTTTGAGGTTATGATGCAAATAGAAATGTCGACCAACTTAAAAGTCAAGCCTGACATTTGTGCACTTGTAATTGAAAATGTTTAGGCCTGTGGCATGGCTCTTTCTAAATCTCATTATTGGCTGCGGCGTCGAAACCAAAACACGTTGCCCGTGATATGGTTAAGTTTGTAGCGTTTTTTCTTTGGAGTTTCTTTATTCAACCATTTACAAGGACTAAATTGTGCATCTCTACTGCTGTTTTCAAAGTTACATGCAAGTATAAAATATTGACTTGTAAAGTAGTCTCTTAAGAAAATTTTAATTATTCATAGAGCTGCCTGCATTATGGGTAACCGTAAGAAACTAATTCGTAGTCAAGGACGTGAAAGAATCTAAAGCGACTATTGCAATTTTTCTCAGTCGTTTTGCAAGAACGAGTGACTAAAGCAACCGATGTTGGCCTAAATACTATTAGAGGAGCCCAACAAAGTGGCGGAAGAAAGTTTACTTCTCCAAAAAAACAAATTACTAAACTTACCCCAGGTCATCTGTCGATCAATATAAAGAAGAAGTAATCCCAAGTGTGACTTTGCCATAAAAAGAGACCTACAATGAAAGCTGTATTCGAAGTCGAACAAAATGAAGGGGGGTGTTAATTTCACTGAGAAATTACATTCCTTTGGGCGAGTGGTACATAAAATGGGTTTTCAATAGAGAAAATGTCAAGACAATAGGCACGTTCTAATAGAAAAGAGAGAAACTCTGACAAAACGTGTTGATTTTTTAAGAAAATGTAAATGTACTCTTATCTGATTTACCTAATGAAGGTTTTGGTTCTCAAAAGTTTTGTCTAGACATGAATGCAATTTGTTCTATATGTGATTAATTTTAGTTAAGCTATTACTGATGTTATTATACACTTATTTAATTTAATGACCATACATATGAATTAACCTTTATATGGTGTTTAGTTGTATTTTAGCACTTCTAACTTTTTTTATTACTTCATTGGAGACCATATTAGATGAATTAGAAAGAGTAAATCAGAAGCTTTTCATAAAAACTGCATTAAAGGAACTGCGAAGTTTCCAAAGGGGATTATGATTTGCGGCTGCATGTCAGCTAACGGACTGTTAATTTATTTATTATGTACACACTGGGACGTAAATAAATCACTATCAAAGTTTTATTGCTCCAAATAATGTTTAAATAATAATTTACCCATTATAGAGGGGTACTACTGAAATACTTGATCAAATTATATCACAATTATTGTTTTAAAGCATAAAACAACTAAAAATTGTATTCCCCTTCAAAAGTTATAATATTAATAGTAGTTTATTTATCTAGAACGAAAAGTGGCATTTTAAAGACGAGAAAGTTGTTTACTTGAATTACTTGCGAGGACCTTTAAAAACACTTTTCGTTCGTGGTGAATACAACGGTTTATTTCATACTGCAAGTTTAATGAATTTTAAATAAAAAGTAGTAAATCATTTCAAATTTTATGTCAACAACTGGCAGTTTTAAAGTACTTGAACTTTAAAATTTTACTTTAAAGTACTAGGACTTTAATGTTCTATTTTTTGTACAATAAATAAGTTTTAAAGTACTTGAACTTTAAAATTTTACTTTAAAGTACAAGGATTTTAATGTTCCATTTTTTGTACCATAAATAATCCGAAAATAGTAGTTTATGTAACTAGTCCTCAAAGCAAGGCTTTAGGGGACGAGTCGTAATGTTTCCGGACGAGGCGGAGCGAAGCGCAGCCGAGTCCGTAATATGAAGATGAGTCCTCTAAAGCCATTTGAGGACGTGTTGCATACAACGTTTTTTTGTATTAGCTCTCCAAACATTATAATATGAAGTTTCAATTACCATTAACGCGGCATTATATTAGGAGGCCGCGCGAAAATGTATTTTTCGCTCCCCAAACTGGTTACTTTGGAAACTGTCTAGGATCCTCAAAATGGCCAATTAGAGGCCTTGTACTTAAAGTCGTCATGGCAACTAATGTTTGAGTCCGCTAAAATGTTGCCATGACGACTTTAAGTACAAGGCCTCTAAATGGCCATTTTGAGGATCCTAGACAGTTTCCAAAGTAACCAGTTTGGGGAGCGAATACAAAAAATGTTATTTTTGACATCAGTATGAAATAAAAGAAATAAATAAACAAATAAAAATATTAATTATATTTTTATAGAAGCTTTATGTGTTGAGGCTGGTAGCAGGCAAAGCACATAAAGCCACTTTTATTGCGAATAACATATAAAATTTTATTTTCAAACGAATACTTATACTGCAATAAAAGTAACAAAATTAGAAAACAATAATTTAGTAGAAATGTAAAAACTCAAGATTGAGGTAAAATTGTGATACGTTGGAAATAATTCTTCCATGGTTATGCTGGATGAAAATCACAAATAATAATTAAATTATATTGCTGAAATGTTTGATTTTGTTATCTTATATGAGTAGGCAGATAAAGTAGCAACAGTGGCAACTTTATATGCCTAATCAGTTAAAGTACTACCTTTACCTTTGGTTATAATTATAATTAACGTTTTCACTTTGCGAAGCAAGTCACATAAGTTTTCACTTTTATGGTGTTTGAAAATGAACATATTTTATTTAGATTTACAAAATATAAAAATTTAAATAACTTCTAAATGACTTAAAAATCTAATGACTTTCTAGTTTCTGAAATTATTTGTGAAGCAAAGAACAATACATAAAATACAATAAAAAAAAACAGCCAATTAATCAAATAAATGGTAAAATAATTCAATATAGATTCCTCTAATGGTTAACAACCTAAATTGTCTTCAACGAAATCATCTTCTTGTTCAGACGATAGATTAGAACCGGATTCACCGCTGCCGTCTACTGTAATAATTATTTCTTCTCTGTTATCCATAATGTATTCCCACTTATGTTTGTCGACACTGCACATATATTCTTCCATTCTTGCACACTCACACTTCCAAAATTATTTTCTGCAGAAGTGTTAACATCGTCTAATTTGAATGTTGTATTATTTGTAGCAACATAGTTCTTTACTGACACCCATATTTTCCCAATCTGGTTTAATTCTGGATGGTAAGGGGGTAATCGTAGGACTACGTATGACCATGTTCCGCTAATAATTTCTCAATCATATAACTTTTATGTGTAGGTTTATGTAATTTTCTGGTACCATATAATTGGTTTTGTTTCATTCAACTTAATATAAATGTTTCTTACTGATAACCACTTTTGCATGTCTGCTTTTTCCAAACAAATGTTGGATTCGGCTCAGTACAGACATTGTGATACCATGCATTATCGATGACCAAAACCGACTTTTTTGAAGATTTGCTAATAATTTTTCTTTCAGGCAATTCACATAATTTTAATGGTTTATTTCATCGTGGCAATAATCTGTCTCTTAAGTCCTGATTTAAACATCAGGAATGAATTTGGTACGAAACCTTTTCTACCTCCGGCATAAAGAATAATCAATGGTTGCTCTTTACTGACGGGGGATTTTAAAGAATTGTGGGTACCATCATCACAACATTTCGAACAGTATGGAAGCTATGCAAGTACGTTTCATCAGTGTACACAATATTTCAGCATTCGGCTTTATATTTTATCTTAAAAATTCAACACAATTTGCTATTTCTCTCTTCTCTATTAGAACGTGTGCCTATTGTCTTGACATTTTCTCTATTAAAAACCCATTTTATGTACCAATCGCCTAAAGGAATGTAATTTCTCAGTGAAATTAACACCCCCCTTCATTTTGTTCGACTTCGAATACAGCTTTCATTGTAGGTCTCTTTTTATGGCAAAGTTATAGATCACACTTGGGATTACTTCTTTATATTGATCGACAGATGACCTGGGGTAAGTTTAGTAATTTGTTTTTTTGGAGAAGTAAATTTTCTTCCGCCACTTTGTTGGGCTCCTCTAATAGTATTTAGACCAACATCGGTTGCTTTAGTCACTCGTTCTTGCAAAACGACTGAGAAAAATTGCAATAGTCGCTTTAGATTCTTTCACGTCCTTGATTACGAATTAGTTTCTTACGGTTACCCATAATGCAGGCAGCTCTATGAATAATTAAAATTTCCTTAAGAGACTACTTTACAAGTCAATATTTTATACTTGCATGTAACTTTGAAAACAGCAGTAGAGATGCACAATTTAGTCCTTGTAAATGGTTGAATAAAGGAACTCCAAAGAAAAAACGCTACAAACTTAACCATATCACGGGCAACGTGTTTTGGTTTCGACGCCGCAGCCAATAATGAGATTTAGGAAGAGCCATGCCACAGGCCTAAACATTTTCAATTACAAGTGCACAAATGTCAGGCTTGACTTTTAAGTTGGTCGACATTTCTATTTGCATCATAACCTCAAAAAGTTGTTTAATGACAATTATTGAAATTAGTTCTAATTGTAAGGGTCGGCATCTCCGATCCTTTTTGGTAATTATAATTAAAATATTATCAAGTGACCTTTGTAATATGTTATTTGGGTTGCCTGCTCCATTCTATCTGTTCGGCGGCCCGAGTATAGGCGTATTATTCTATTATACATCCTCATTTACGTATTCTATCTTCTACATTCATTCACTTGCTAGAAGTGTATTTCCTGGCGATGGCGATGTTTGTACTTGCAAATAAATTCTCAAGCAACGCTGATGAGACACGTTTGATGTGTGAGAAAGTTTTACCAAGACAAAATTTGATCTTAATGCTGACCTTTAGTTAGGTTTATCAAGATTTGAGTATTTACTCATCCCATACAAGAAAGAATAAAATTTTCCTCAATGGCAAACAATTCTTCTCGAGGAATTCCTGCATGAATAAAAATGTTCGCTTGGCTCTCAGCTTCAGGTGACGATTTTATCAATTCAATGGCTTTGAGTTTTCTAACCTAAATCAGCAAGTTAGCATAAAAATTTTTTTTACAAAACTCAACCATCAAACACATATACATCATATGCGTCTCATCAACATTGTCTGAGAGTTTATATCCATGTTCAAACTTCGATGGGAAATAAACTTTTAGCAACTAAATGACGATGGAAGATAAAATACGTAAAAAGGAATGAACATGAGAAGAGAGCAGTGTGACATATTGCGTTCAGTGCCTTTTGCCTTCCATTAACTTCTGCGCCTCGTATCCTGCAGCGGTAAGTCAGGATGTGGAAAATATTGAATATGCACAGAAAGGGGCTTGAATTGCTCAGCAATGTGTGAGCACTGCAATGGATTGTCATGTCACCACTCACCTGTCATTCTAGAAGAAAATGACACTCCTTTTGAGGAGTTACTCTGTAGTTTGTAGATTTTGACTGCATATACTATAAATAACTAAAGGTCTATAGCAGGGGTCATCAATTAGTTTTATTAGGGGTCCGTTTAAAAAATTTATAAAACTGCCGCGGTCCTGGTAGGTATACGATGACTCACAGCCAAGCTTTAAATTAAAATATCAAGCTATAACTAAAAAACTAAAACAAGTTAAATTAAATGCTTATTTAGTAATTGACAAAAAATGTGATATCATTGGAAATATAATGAGAAATTAAATTTTTTAGACGTAGCTGTGTGAAATCTGGAGTTAAGTTGGTGCAAGTAATTGCCAAGTCCTGGAGATTGTCGTCTGTGAGTCGAAATCAAAATTTATTTTTAATGACGTTTATCTTGGAATTCTTGGAAAACACTGCTTCACATACATATGTTGATCAAAACATTGTACAAAGTTTTAAAGCTAAATTTATGAGTTCTGAGTATTTATTAAGACAAATTTTATCCAGAATTCTTGACAAGGAACTGCGGTATTTCTATTTTCTTGGAAATATATCTTTTACATCTGTAGAGCAGCTTTATTCTTTCTGGAAACATTTGCAGCGTCACTGCTCTATTCATCATTTTAGGGCCAGGTAAAAATCCTGCGTTTCCATTGCGAATTCAGACTGCTTGCTCATGTAGAGTGCATTTCAAATCCTGTACCTGCTTGCAACCGCTTTCCCGTGCGCCAAAATAGTCCATTTCTGATCCTACGGTGATCCGTAGCTTTGCGCAAAGGTGCTGCTGGAAAGCGGCGTTAGAATCAATCTGTTGTTTGAGTGGAAGAGAGAGCTCAAACGTAGTTGCCCCACACCTCTGCCGTTAGCCAGACAGTTGGCCACATGTTCGTGCAGCTGTACATTTTAACATTTTAACAAAAGAGTTTATAATTTTTACTGATTCGTTAAGATCCGCACAAAACATGTCGGAGGTCCGCATCCGGACCGCGGTCCGCCATTTGGTGACCCCTGGTCTATAGTATTGTAACTTATTTTGTCATTTTTAAACAAGCTAGGACAAAACAAAACTTTGAATTTTAAAATCAAACTATTTAAAAACAAATCGCGCAGCACGAGGGTATAATCTTTGATTTTATTGTAATCAAAGGTATAATATTGTAATGCTTTATGATTATATTAACTCCATACTTTAATATTATTTGTAATATAATAAATAAATAAAATTGATCCACTACATAAAACCTAGTTTGAATTTTATTGCCTCTCTCTAGTCAATAAAAAATGTGATTATTTAATTATGCTTTACTGTAATAAAGGTATGTTGCTTTCTATATTCGATCGATTTGCAACTTATTAAACCTTTTGCACCGGCTAGCAATTTGAGACTCTTATCTGCAGGGTTGGATTGTTACACTGTTGATGAATTAACCATTATATGGCAAATGCTCGATTCTGACGAATGACAGATAACCATAAAATATTTAACCCCAAACAAAACTGTTCGAAACACAGAAAATTAAGCGTATGTTCACAACAAATTAACCAATCATCAATCAGCTCACTTCAGGTAAATTATAACGATGCTTTTATAATAATCAAGCAGTTTAGCTAACCTGAAATTTGTTTTTCAAGTGCAAAATGACGCCAACTCGCATTTGTTTTTTCTTCATAGAACGCCAATCTCGTTTTCGATTTTCGCAAAGGATGCCAAACTTGTATTTGCTTCCTGGGAAGCTCCCTGCTGTTGCTATCTGCTTATAGACCCCGAATAAGACCCCCTCTAGGTGCTGCACTTTGCTATACGCTACCCGCAGCTCTCAATCTTGTAGAATCTCGGCTCTAAAAGAAGAATGCGCACAGGATACAGTTGAAAAGGACGCCAAGCCCGTATCTGCTTCTTGCAAATAAGGCCTCTTCTATGTGCTACACTTTGCATTCTGCTTCCCGCAGCTCCAAAACTTGTAGTATCTCAACTCCGAAGACGATCTCGCATAAGCCAAGCTCCAGGCCCAATTTACTCTGGAACTGCACTCCGGAACACTGCCAATTTAACCACAGCTGGCCTCCGTACACAGGCAAATAAATAAAACTGGGCACAAAATATTTGCTTTTATCACCAAAACTTATCAAAATCGGGAAGCCAAACAACACACAAACTTTCGGCTTGGTTTCCCCAACATAAAAAGTACAAGCGACTCCCTAGGTCACCATAGCAACATGATTTACAATTGTTTATCTGTAATTATACATTCTTTGAACTTAATTTTCAATTGTTTTTAAAAATGTCATTCAGGAAACTATAACCTCACAATTGGTCGTACTTTTCACTTTTAGTTAATAAACACTGATTAAACACGCCACCAGCACTTTCTTGTAATCTTCAGTAACTCCCAGGTTGCTTCTTATATGCTCTTTGCATAATCTGTGCCTTTTTACACTGTTTTTCAATCCCTTTAGCTGCGTCATCGATTGTTGGCACTTCCATATGAATGCAAACCATCTGTGTTGATGTTTATTTTGAATACATTCAGAACAAGCAGAGACAATCCATGTTTAGTACGACGTACGATATGGATAAGTATTTCAATTACACCTTGCATTATATTTGCTTGCTTTTTGTTTTCTATAAACATTCTGTATTTCTCATTGAAGAAAACTTTTTTTTTACTTACGAAGGATCTCAGGGTTTGTATAAATTGAAAAGTGGCCGCCCTATTCATATATGAAGTGATACATTATATCTTCAGCCCTTTCGTGATACTCAATTTCACTAAGCTCCATTATTATTATTGGGCTTTCTATTTTATTTCATGCCTATTTAATGCCATTTGCAAATCATTATAAAATTTCTGTGACAACCTATTATATGATTGTGTTTTTCTTCTAGTTAAATTAATTGTTACTGCTGCTACTATATTCTTTCCTCTAGAGTTTTTAGATTCTTATATCTTAATTCTCCATTTTTCTCCTTTAGTAAATACTGTATGTTTTGTTTTCCTCTGTATATTTTCTTCTTCCCTTCTTATTCCTGACATGCCTATTACACCACAATTGATTTTGTCGAATGCCTGTTCTAACTCTATGGGCTTCATATTTTCTTACATTTAGTATGCTAGTGATGGGAGTCGAGAATATTCTTTTAAGAACGAGAATTACTGGAAGTAAAACAATATTCTCGTAAATGAGAATATTCTCAAATACTACAAGGACAAGGTGAGTGAGAGAGTGGGCACAGAAAATTGCTTAGCACAACTGTGGCCATCAGGGGAATCCTAGTGTTTCTATCTGTAGGGTGTTTGGGTGTTGATCTGCTGATTTGTGATCACATTGTATGGGAATCCCAGTCAGTCTGCTTTGTTTATGTATTCCTTGTGCTGTGAGTTAGTGTATTTACTGATTAGTGTATTAACAATAATGCCTAAATTAGCATTTACATGTGAAATTGCTGATATTCATAATTTTTGAATAATAAAAATCATATTGTCGCAAAATATTCTTTAATAATTACAAGTTTGGTTAAACATTTCGCTAATTTTGTTAGCTTCATCAGTAAATAAATACATAGTTAAATTGCTAAATAACATAGTTTACGAAAGGTTTCAGTTGCATATTACGACAAGTTAATTGTTTTTAATTATTAACAAAGCATTTAAAAGATGATCTTCATAACCCATAATTAATATAAAATTTGGCAGGTTTAAACATTCTGAAGGCAGAAATGCGAAAGAATAATTCTTGATAATCTTCTCAGTAACATTCTCGAGAATATTCTTCTGTAAGAAAATTACCGAGAATGTTGCTGCTGTAGATGAGAGTGTGCGACTCAGTTCCAGAACATCAACTCAACATTAGTCGCACTAGCCTGAGGAGAATTCTCCACAAAGAACTCGAATTATTCGCTTGCAAGGACCGATTGACTCAACAATTGAAGGCTAGCAACCATCTCAGTTTGGGCCTTAGAGCAGCTCGAAATTGACGACGATTTTGCTCGAAAAATCATCTTTTCCGATGAGGCACATTTTTATTTCGGCGGCTATGTTAACAAGGAAAACCGCGTCTGGGGCTCTGAAAACTCGTATGTGATCGTCGAGAAGCCAATGCATCCTCCGAGAGTGACAGTTTGGTGCAGATTGTGGAGTGGTGGCATCATCGGCACATTTTTTTTTTTAATTTCAACGTTGAGCGCCACAGAGGCATGATAACCGACTTTTTTACCAGAAATTGAGGACATGGACTTGGACGACCTTTGGTTTCAATAGGATGGCGCAACATGCCATACAGCCTATCAAACAACCGATCTTGTGCGCACCCAGTTCGGTAATCATGTAATGAGCCGTTTTGGCGATGTCAATGGCCAGCTTGGAGCTGCAATTTGACGCCGTTTGACTTCTTTTTGTGGGGTTCCGTAAAAGATCAATGTTATGCAGACAATCCACAAACGATTCAGAACCTTAAGTTGAATATTAGCCGAGCCATTCGTTCATTTTATAGCATTTTTAAAAAGAAACATCTATTTGGCCCACCCTTTATGTAATTTAACAATTTTAACTTTGTTTGTATTTATTTACTGATGAAGCTAACCAAATTAGCGAAACGTTTAACCAAATTTGTAATTATTAAAGAATATTTTGCGACAATATGATTTTTATTATTGAAACAAAAATCATAAATAATTCATATCAGCGATTTGACATGCAAATCTCCAAAATAATGCTAATTTAGGCATTAGTGTTAATACGTACACCAATCATAAGATACACCAACTCTCAGCAGTCTCAGCACAAGCATGAAACAAAAAAGAGTGACTGGGAACCCCATAAAATGTGATCGCAAATCAGCAGCTCAACACCCAAACACCCTACAGATAGAAACACTGGGATTCCCCTGATAGCCACAGTTGTGCTAAGCCATTTTCTGTTCCCACTCACGTTGTCCTTGTAATATTTGACAATATTCTCGATTCTTTTGCTTCCAATACTTCACTACAAGAGAATTTTCTGCATCCGAATATTCTCGAGAATATTTTTTTACGAATATTTTCGACTCCCGTCACTAATCTGGTCCTGTCATAAAACAGAAAATGATGATGGAATTATAACTCAAAATCAAATGACAATCTAAAAGTGAATGTTATTGAAGACGACATTGAAAACAAGAAGTGGCAAGTGTCGAGTTTTTCTTTAAAATTTTGATAAAAGTTTTATTTCAATAGTTCCATACTTGATATTTGCACATTTCCTAGAAATCTTAAAATTTGATTGACAAAATCAATTTTCAAGGCTTCCTTAACTATTTTTATGCATCTATATATCATAATAAAACTACATTAAAAAAAAAAACATGGCACTTACCTTGCTCTGTGAAGTTAAAAAGTGGAGGTAGCTCATTGCCATTAGGGAGACGTGTGTTCGGCTCTCGGAGTTCATTGAAGAACTGGTGCGCGCAAGCCTGCAGCGGGCTGATACGTGAAGAGGGGGTATACTCGAGAAGACGTGCGACCAGCTCGATGGCTTCAGGTGGTGTACGTGCACGGAACACCTGTTGACATAGTGCTTTCTAATTTACACACATTTGTGCATCCCGCATTATTCATAAAAAATTTCTGGTAACTTAAAATAAACACTCATATAGAAAAGTGCGAGTGGGGCTTTAGATGTAACTCAGCACATGCTGGACTTAATGCTCGAGCTGGTTACGAGTTGTTGGCATGCTTGCACAGGTTAGTACAATTATGCGAGGTAAGGCATCCACTTACACGAATTCTCTGGTGCTCCGTGGTGCATTTGGGGAGCGACATTCGAGTCAGCAATAACTGCAAACAGACGTCCAAATTGAGACCTTGGAAGCAACATCAGATGAGGCATCCAGAAGGCTTAACACGTGTTAGTATGTTATTGTCATGAGTGACAAGTGATAAGACAATTAAATGATACGCTTAGACTTGGACCGTCTTGTTTGAAGTAATTGTAGACAGATTACAAAAAGGGGGTGGGAACAAATAGGCAATTTCTTAATTTGGCTTGTTTATTAACACAATCATGCTGCTTCTATAAGCTAAGTAAATTATTCTATAAGGAATTCAGGAACATGTAAGTGTCAATTTATGCCATATTAGAATAACATTTTCCTCTGTTCAACTTCCAAACTTGTACAGCATTACAACTTTCATAAATATAAAAAGAATTGAAACTTTTCATGTTATTTTTAGGTGAAAGTTTAACAATTCAACAATAATTTCTACAGGTATTTCAAAAATTATTCCTAAATTTAAGTCATTGCCCTGCAATATTCAAACTGAAAAAAAAACTGTGGCATCCCTAAACAGAATGTGTAGTTAGGTGTCCTTTAGTGCACTGAAACTACAGGGTTTTCATTAATTGCCATTTCCCACACGACTAAATTTAAATTTGCCGCTATAAATTTGTTTTTCAAAGGTTGCTGGTATTAGTAATATCCCTAAACAAATTGCCAACGCGACATTGCCGTTCGTCACATCTAACCTCTAAACTTTATTCGTTTTGCTGTTTAGAGGAAAATTTTCGGCAGTTTTCAACGGCCCCAACTGAGCAAGATTGGCGGCCGACGAGCCTGCGAGACAACCGTCCGCGGCGATTGCTAAAATTACATTCGCGTCGGCTTTAGCAAGTTTCGGCAGATTTCGAGCGTTATTTAGTCTGTGTCGTGTCTACGCCACTGATAATTTTGTGTTACTGTATTTAGGGAGTACTGCCAATCGTGTAAGTTTGGTTGCCTAGCATTTAGGGGGAAACATGATCACGTGGGAAATGGGAATTAATGAAAACCCTGTATTTAAAAAATTTAGTTTTTTATTATAAATTTGTGTAAATATTCATGCAGTTATGACTTATTCTGTTTTATTTCTGATTTTAAGCAGTAGGCCACAAAACTTCCAAGAAATTCATTTAACGATTGATGGCAAATTGGCGATAATCAAATCCGAGAATGTGGAAGGCTGACTAATGCTAAAATTAAATTTTTTCCGGTGTAAGTAACAAGAGATCAATAAAAAAACCAATTAGGGTAGGCTGTGATATGTGTTATATGTTTGGCAGTACTGAAGTGTATTGTCAGTCTATGTCAAATTCGAGATTTGCAGGTTAAGTTTTACGTCAATCTGTGTCAAATAACAAACAAAACTTAACCTATTAACCTCTCGAATTTGACATAGACTGACAATACACTTCAGTACTGCCAAACGTATAACACATATCACAGCCTACCCTAATTGGTTTTTTTATTGATCTCTTGTTATAATCCATTCACAATGTTCCCTCCTCCCAGTACGCTGTTATATGTTTATTATGTTGCATGCATGAATTGCGATATAACACGTTAAAAAATTTATTTTTACCAAATTACAGTTCAGGTGGGATCCAGCTGGCATAGTTAGCTTAAGAAGAACAGACATTTTTGTATGTAAAGTGGTTTTTCTGGTAACTTTACGCGATAGTTTTATCAAAATAAAATATTCTAAATTAAAAATTATAACGACATACAGAGTTCCATAAAAAAGTAACATTTTATTTTTTACCTTAAAAATTTAAAATAAGTTAAAAGTTGTCTGTCAAATAAATATTATGAAAGGGTGGAATTATGTGCTAGTTTGGATGGGGTACTATTTGAATATTTTTTAGTTGTTTTAATTGAAACTGTTTATTATAATTAAAAAATAAAAGATTGCCCATGTTAATTTTTAAAATAAAATGTTTGTAATCCAAATTTAATGAAACTCAGTATATCACTATAATTTTTTATTTAGAATATATTTGTTTAATAAAAGCTCGTAAAGTTTGTTACGTTAAAATTGCGCTTTCTCTAGGTTTCTCGCATGATTCTACAATTTTTGGTAACTTCATGGGAAGCACTCTCCGAATCTTAGCTCTGTGGGAGTATTCAAATACCGCGTGCTTTCGAGTTAGAAATTATTTGCGCTGGTTGTGTCATGGCGCCCGTTGTTGATAAGATTTTTATCCTTGGCAAGTTTCCGGTTTCGAGGAGCATCTTTTGGTCCTGCCTGCCTGAGGCATGTGCAGTTTGTAGCCGCTACAATTATTGACGTCGTCCTAGAGGGTAATTTTGGGCTGTTCTGAATAGTTACGCTTTTGCGGATTCTTCCCTAGAAACGATGGATTTTGGGCGATGCCTTTCGCCTTGCTTTTAGGCGGATTATAAGGTTGTAGCAAACACGTGCTTGCCCGTATGGGGTAAGTTTTCGTTGGTATTTTGAAGCTCCATTTAAGGGCTTTGATCTTGTTAATAGCGTGACGTGTCGGGACCACTAACAGCAATTCTGGAACTTGGCTGCTGCTAAGAAATACTCCTCGGCGTCTTCGTGCGAGGCCCCTTGCGGCTAGTCCTGTATCCCCATAATTTTGGGACTAATCGCTGATGCCGGGAGCAAAGTTTTCCATTGACAAAATCGAGAGCACACCAAATGCTGGGCGCATCCATAAAGCCCCTGTGTCTGAGTTGAGCTGTTGTATAAACTTCCACCAGAACCCGGGTCTCCGTACGACAACCTAGGTACCCACTGGGTCAAGCCGCACACTAACCATGTGTAATGCCTAAGTAACTCTATGTATCGTTTAATGTATTCTTAATGTGTAATTGAAATATTTGGGACAGCATTCCGCTGTTG
This sequence comes from Agriotes lineatus, assembly GCA_940337035.1. NCBI lineage: Eukaryota > Metazoa > Arthropoda > Insecta > Coleoptera > Elateridae > Agriotes > Agriotes lineatus. Next base: position 116,298,244 of record OW679197.1, on the reverse strand, counting down.
GCTGGCAGGGCCTGATTTATAGTACTCTGTACTTATTACGTAATTTGAACTGAACCAAATCCGGTTGAGTATGAGTAAACTGTGATAACTTGTTGCCATTTGAGCCTTTTGCAGCTATACTTCCGAGAGTTATAGTAACCCAGATTGCGAATCATCTGTAAGAGTGTCGAGGTACCTGGCAGTTTTTTTTAGGTTTGCTGGCGCCCCCGGTTTTCCATCATAACTTAATTGACCGCACACCTTCTTCGACTTGAGCTAGTCGCGTGCCAGCCAGATACCTTCTTGCAAATTGTGTAGAAATATAGCCAGCGAACGGCCGCGTTTAAATATAATAACAAGTTACCAGAAAAACCACTTTAACTACAACCACAGAATAAACACCTAACAGACTCAGAAGCTACACTCGCGGCGGCGCTGAGTAGCCGATTTCATTTATGGCGGCCATATTGAAAGAGAATAGATCAAGAATAACATGTTGGTGGCACTGTTGGTCTGTGTCAAATTCGAGGTTAGCAGGTTAGGTGTTAGTCTGTGTCAAAACTTACGCAAAACCTAACCTGCTAACCTCGAATTTGACATAGACGTACAGTGTCACCAACATATTATTCTTTATCTACTCTCTTTCAATATGGCCGCCATAGCTGAAATCAGCTACTCAAACATCAAAGGCGCCACCGCGAGTGTCGCTTCTGAGTCCGTTTTAGGTGTTTATTCTGTGCTACAACAGCTTCTTAAGCTAATTATGCCAACTGGATCCCATTTGAACTGTAATTTGGTAATTTTACACCAAGTACGCCCACACTGCAAACAGAAGCCATATTACAAAAAAAAATTGATCCATTACACCTATCGCAAAGTCAATCCGAGGACACACTGTTATTTGAAATGAATCTCAACGTTTACTAATGACTGCTAATTGTAGGTTTCAGAGTGGATAATAGAAAATGTTTTAAAAGGGACCTGACAGTTTAAAAACTTGTATTTCTGGTAAACGTACAACGGACATATTCACAAATTACATGTTCAGGAAAGATCTGCAACGACAAATATGGCAACATAATTTAAAAAAGGACATTTTACTATGGATAGACTATTAATCGATGCAAAAACAATTTGGAACAAACACAAGAACACAAAATTTTATGTGTTGCAGTCAAAATAAAATTTTTCGGAAGCTATTTGCAATTTCAAGATTCTAGTGAAAATATATCATTCTTGTACGTTGCCAGAACGTGGACCTATCAAAATGGGTCTGCAGTTCGTCGATAGTTACACGAAACAAATTTAAAAAGAAACTCGGGCAAAATTAAAAGTGAGGGAAATTGTTTCAAATTTTGCATGCATTATCACAATTAGGTTTTTTGGAAGGGTGCAACTTGCTATTTGACTCCACGAACAATGACAGAGACTATAACAAAACTGCGAATGGGGAAATTCTTCTTAATTGGGTGGTTAATCAGCTTCTTCTTGCATTAGTCGAGTTGCAGGGTAAATGTGTGGTGGTGATGGACATATGGTGACTCCTTCATTATTTCACCAGGAGAATCCGATTCGGAATCAAATAGTGATGACAAATTAAATTCTTCTGGTGAAATAATAGAAGTGGAATACGGAATACTTTGTTTGGCATCAAAATTATAAAACCTACATATATATCTACTAAACTTGATGATATTAAGATTAAAATCTGAAAACATATTGGAACTATATAGAATTAACGCTGCTGCTTATTGCAGCAGTACTAACACCAGTGGAACTACCGCAATCCCTTTACCAACTGAATTGCAACCAATGGTTAAAATTTAAAAAAAACTATAATTAGCATTGACTGATTATTTCATCAAATCACTCAATATGTGATGCCGAAAAGAAAAATTATAGTGAATTCAGATGGAGCTTCAGAACCAGAGGGTTTAAAAAACAATTTAAAGAGCTCCGACCAACATCAACTGAAAGAATTGTGTGATTGTCGGAGCCCACAAATATTTCTAGAAGCCGGCCCTCTTCCAATGAAGTCCCTCCACTTTTCCGAACAAATGTGTATACTGATGCTTATTGCACCATTTGGACTAGTGCAATCCTTTTACCAATCACAACCAATGGTTAATACATTAAAAACGATGTAAATAGCACTATCAGATTAATGCACCACATTTCCCTCAATAAGTTCTTTAAAGTTTAAATATTAACCATACGATTTTATACATACGTACATTAGGATATAGTTAAGGAAATTTACACGCATTTACTGTGAGTAACTTTATGTAAATAAGCTTTGAATTCATAAAGATATTCTTCATTAATTGCAGAATATTTTGCTTTACACAGAGTATAATACAGTCTCGAAAATCCGAATAAATTGGGACCACAAAATGTTCAGATTGCGGAGAATCGACAGAAATAAAAAAAAATGTTTACTTTATTTTTTAATGCAATGCGTAATTGCAGAGGTTATCTAAAACACAATAATTTAAGACATCAACACAAATTCAACAAAAACAAAATTAAATCTGGAAAAATATAATTTTCAATAAGAGGTTTCATTGCAACTACGTGGCATTTGTAACTATCAAACAAAGCTGCAATTTTTTGACAAAAAACTATGCAATTTAAGAAAATGGAACAATATACGCTACAACAACGATTAGAAATAGTGAAAATTCACTACAAATATGGTCATTTTAATTTTTCCATTGGGGCTACGCCAATAATCCATAAACAATTCAAGTCTTCACAGACGATGTTTGAGCTGTTCGTGGAAAAGAGCCACAATTATGCAAAAACGTGATGCAAAACTTCCTTAAAAAGATGACCATTTATTTATCACAGAATCCTAAGCGGCCATTTACCACTTTTAATCGCAGACTTTGTATTTTGAATTGAAATAAAAATGTTTACCTTTTGAACAAATAAGATGTTTATTTATTAATTGAAAACGACACCTCTTAATGCAAAACCCTATATATAATTATAAAGTTATGTTTTTTCTGTTACTGAGGGAATTGTCGTAAATCATATTTATTTGTTACTACTGCAATAAACTATGTTTTCTGTAAAAGTTTAGAAAATGAAGGATATTTTATTCCATAATTAATCGAAATATGTTGTAGCGCAGCTGCATAAACGGCCTGAAAACGTCATAGGCCATAAACCAGAATGTAAAATGTGATTGTATAGTGCGTTACTTAATGAGTTAGTAAAAGTTTAGTTCGCGATGTGACAGTTCTAGCAGCATACATACATCAAACAAGTAGAGACACTCATGCCAAACGTTGAAACCTGTCTAGAGTGCCTGGGACAGTAACTCGGGGGGTATTTCTAAGCTTAACTGTTATTCATATATACCTACAGTATGTCTCCGGGTTGAGTTTACAAGAGGGAATACGTTTTTATTTTCCATTTTACGTAGAAAAGCCATTCTTTAGAAAAGTTTTTGCATATAAAAACCACAGTGCATGGAGAAATTTAATATAAGGGTTGTTTAAAAATTACAAAAATATTAAAATAGCCAAAGAGAAAATAATCTTTAATTTTGACGGGATGTTGTTTTAGTGAGTAAATTTACCGGACGTTCTCATTGGTTATTGACGCACCCCCACTGGACTTGCGGGTAGCATACAAAAATTTTTGTTTTTCTGCAGAAGCATGTTAACATTCAACAACGCAGACATCACTCTTAAATGCGATTTGTACCGGGTGTCTTAAAATGAATTACATATAGTATGCTTTGAATTTCCCATAATGCAATCTAAAATTTTACTTGAAATTGGCAATACTGTAAGTCTATGTCAAGTTCGAGGTTAGCAGGTTATGTTTTGCGTCAGTTTTGACACAAACTGACGCAAAACCTAACCTGATTTGATTGTTTTGTTAATATCTGACCGTATTACAATTTTTCATTGCTTAAAATTTAAAAAATACAACTTTTCCTAATAACATTATTCTGTAAAGTTAAAATTAACATTACTTTTCTCTTAGCTATTTACACATTTTCTTAATTTCACTGTGAATAAGAAACAACAACTTTTATAAAGAACAATATTTCTACAAAAAAACGAAAAATTAAAGTTTCCCCTCTCGTAAACTCAATTCCGGGACATACTGTATATATTTACACAATTTATCAACCAAGTCTATTTTACTATATTTACAGCACAATGTAATTATGATCACGGCTTAACAGCTTGCTGCCTGTCGGTATATTTTTAATAATAATAATAATATTTTGTGATTAAATACGAGGTTTTTTTTTCAACCTCCGATTAGGGTTGCCATATTTGAAAATCGCAATTTCGGGACAAGGATATGAAAAGAGCAGAGTGGGGAGGAGGGGGGAAATTCTAGTGAGAAAAAGGTAATTCCATACTTTAATTTTGTAAGTTTTTTTTTATTTCTTTGTGGTTAATGTTATCAATACTAGGAACTAAATACTACAGAAATCGATTAAACTACATAAAATACATTTTCTGTTGATCGGTTTTCTACAACCACTACTAAAAGGCCTTTTACCAATGCATGGTGTATACTAATTTCTGAAGACAAAATTCCCTGATATTTCCAGGTTTTCCAGGTGTTTTTCATGAAAAATTCCAGTTTCACTTAAGTTGTTGAAAACAGAGCATCCATGAGGAGTTTCAAACAAATATATGAGACGAAATATTTTATTAACAAAAATAAAATAAAACAAAAACTGAATCACATGTCTGTGTTTAGGATATGATTATGAGGTTACGTTGGGTTTATGTTCAGAGTGAGAACGGTAGCCGTCGTGTTATTCAAGGTTATTAACTAAATGCGTAGTACTTGTTGCGGCCGGAGCGGCGCCGGCGAGAGCGGAGTTTTTAAAATTTAACTCGTTTTTAAAAATCATTTACAAGATAGAGAGACAACTAAAATTCCAGCAAATTTCAGAAAATTCCCTGATATTTCCAGTAATCGAAAATTCCCTGACATTTCCAGGTTTTCCCGGTTTTCAGGTTCAGTATACACCCTGCCAATGGCTTGTCGAACTACAAATGACGTATTATACATTAGAGTGCTAAAAGTAAACAGTTAGTTCTGAATTTACGTATTTTAAATTGGAAGTGAGGTTATAAGTTATGCTAGTTACTTCTTTCGTTAGAGGTAGTGTTTTTTTAAATAATTAAAGCATTATGTAATGAATAAAGCAAAATGTGTACTATTATAATTACTTTTGATAACTACCGGCTACAAAACAGTAACCTGCGCCGGTTACGGCCATCTCTTTACTATGACATAAATTATAACTGTCATAAACGCACATCTTTGTTACATCGACATTTATGGATTAATAACAGTAAATTTAAGGTTGTAGAAAAAATATTGTATGCAAACTCATGCTAAAAGTGTTATTACACTCAATATTGTTATGAAACTCAGCCTTTGGCTTCGTTCAATAATTTCCATGTCTCGTGCATAAACATTCACTTTTATCACTTGTTTCATAGATAGCTATTATTAAACTCCCCTATATCTAAATTTTTTTTTTGTTGACCATTTGTTAATTTCAATATTAATGAATTATTTTTTCTAAAAAAGGATGGATTAATAGATGTCACTAATACACTGTTTTTGATTAATACACTCTTTTTCATTAATTAACTGTTTTTGTGATTTTGACGTTTTGATGATATTTTGCATGGAGGTTGTTGTATTAATCAAATTTTTCACCACAAAAAAAGATTTTGTGGTCAACGAAAAAATTTTGTAATCAACTCGTTTGTTAATGGGCGATTAATAATCTCAACTAAACAAACTTGTTGGTTAAATAACTATTATTTTCTAAAATCGTATATTAATTACTCCTATTAATGGATAGTTTTCTAATAATAGATACCATGAATGCTCTCATTAGCACACTCGTTTGTTAAATAACTATTAACAGAGCCACTAATACGAAGCTCTAATAAAAATATAAATTTCACATAATGTGGTTATTAATATATTAAGCAGCACTACCTCTAACACCAGTTCACATTTGCATTTGTTTCTGCTGCAGCAGCACTATTTTCATTTCGATTCTTGTATCAATCATACTTCGTGGAACTTTTACTTACATTAAATGTAGATCAAGGTGTTACTTGCATAAACCCATAATTAATCGCCTATTTAAAAAAAAGCCTTTGGAACCCAGCTTACAGAATAGCGAATAGCTGTTAGTTGCTAAATTATATTTAAGGTATTGAATCAGAATTTTCAGAAATCGCTCGAAATCAATAAAGCGTAAAATTTTCTTGGAAAATCGGGACATTTCCAGACAGCATTTCACTGCGGGACAACTAGCTCCAAATCAGTACAATCCCAAAAAATCGGGACGTATGGTAACCCTACCTCCGATTCAGTAAAAATACAAGAACGAAAAGAAAATGTAAGCACATCTCTCAGCTACAATTCTACGTCATCGCCACTTTAATGAAGGCACTTATCATATCGTGGCACGAGTTCTTGGTATGCCCTCTTTAAAGAAGTTTGCCGCTAGGTTGCTCTGCTAACCGTTCACGTTGTCTTTCAGGCTTTTCTTTAAACTCTTTGCGCCATTCTTGCAGCACACAGCCACCGCTCATAAACTCTATCCATCTGACAATGAATTTTAGCTGCATTATACCCTACAACATATACGCCTTCAGCCAGAACGAAGCGAATTAGGGTTTACACCGCGCAGTTCAAACTTGGCGGGTGCTTCTTGTGGATGACTCAGCGCTGAAGGGCAAAATGCAACCAAAATTCATGGTCAGATGAGTACAGTTTATAGGCGACGGCTGAGAGATGTACTTCTATTTTCTATACAGTAAATGTTTCATATTCTTGTTTTTATTCCTACTGAATCGAAGTTTGAAAGAAAAATAGCCCTCGTATTTAAACTGATAAAACATTCGCATTAGCCATCACTGTAAATTAGTTTTAAGGTTATCCAAACATTAAGTTGTAGTTTGCAGTCTCCTGCATATTGCTCCTAAACGATTTAGACAAAATTCAGAAGTTTTCATATCTGATTACTATTAAGTCACATCGCAATTAGTCAGTCTATTGGCGTGTTTATTACAAAACGCCTTGGCTGTATATAATAGTCACTGCTGTAGAAATTTCTATTTAAATTTAAGCCATGGCTGAAGAAATTAAAAACTGAACATTACCGTAACACCAAAAAACTATTAATCTAATATTTATTAAAATCTCTTATTTAGAAATACTAACAATTAATGCCATACATCATCATCGGAAACATCGACTAGTAGTAGCTTTGTATTATATCCTTTTAGTTATATGTACTTCGAAAAACTGCACCTAGTAATGAAATAATGTTGATTTAGACTGGAAAATTAGAAGTTACACATGCACAAATTCTCTAACATTTCAAGATGCAACTGATTCTTTCAATAAAAAAAAAAGTTATGAGAAACGCATGTCTATTTAGCCACCACTACAAACAGCACTCCATACATCAAAATACACTAGCTAGAACATACCTGTTGCCATGGATGCGATTTAATTTGTGGAAACTTAAATTCAGTATAATTAGGATTCATTTCCCGAATTTGTTCCCTTGTTGGTGTACCAAGAACTTTAATTATTTCAACTAATTGATCCACTCCAGAGTCCCCTGGAAAAATTGGTTGCCCCAGCAGCAGCTCCGCTAAGACACAGCCGGCGCTCCACACGTCGATTTTAGTCGTGTAATCTATGGCTCCAAAAATAAGCTCGGGAGCTCGATAGTAACGACTACATATATACGAAACGTTGGGTTCGCCTTTAACTAAGTGTTTAGCACTTCCGAAATCGCACAGCTTTAAGACTCCCGTCTCTGGGTCCAGAAGAAGGTTTTGAGGTTTGATATCCCGATGGCAAATACCTAGCGAATGTATGTATGCCAGCGATCGGAATAATTGATACATGTATAACTGAAACAGGCAGGAAATTAAGCCGGGACAAAACAGCGACGAGATACTACCTTAATAAAGCTAATTGGTATGGTTTGCTTTAACTTGCTGTAATGCCTTGCCACCTTGTATACCGTTTCTGGGATGTATTCTAGCACCAAGTTCAGGTACACCTCATCTTTCTGTTGGAATAAATATTTATTAACACACCTATTTTTAATTTCGGAGGGAGAGCTACTTATAAAAAGCTTTAGGTATACATTTAAAAAATTCAGAGCTGTATAAGTAAGAATCACATTAGAGAAATATTTAAATAATTCAAAATGCTACATACAGGGCCTCTACGAATTTTATTTTAAAATAATAATAATTTGAATAGTGGCTTAAGCAAAATCTGTTTAAGTACAATCACACAAACATAAAAAGCACAAGTTGTAAATTACTATTTTAACAAATTTTGGTGAAAATTGTGGTTTAAGCTAAATTCAAATAGGTAACTCTGTTTCAATTTAAAATGTATTTAAATACAGGGTTTGGCATGGATGCGGGGGTGGAAGATATCTCTCAAAGTATAGGAGTTATATCAAATCTGCTTATATAAAAGTTGTAGGTACGAAGGTGGTGCACATTACTAACATATTTTTGACGATAAAGGCGGCTCAAACTTTTTTTTTTTAATGAAACGCCTTGTATATGGGTATTTTTTTGGATATTTGAGTTTCAACATAAAAAAACAATTAAAATGATTAATTAAAAAGATAACAAACAACTGAAATTTAGCATTAGTTTGCATAAAATTGTTGATATCGTCAAACAATTAACGTATAATTAAAAATATCTTAGCAATGTGCACCGTTTTCATACCTATAACTTTTATATAACTCTTACAGTTTTAGAAACATATTCCACTCCCCATCGTTGCCGGACCCTGTATAAGTAGAATCGTTTTTATAAAAATCTTTAGATTTCCAAAATACTTACATCCTTAGATGAAAATAGAAATGGTAGTTGGAAAACGGAAGTGTGGAAGCCCTGTATAGAGAGTGCAAATAAAGAAAGACTTTCTATTTTCATATCTGTGAAAAGTTTCACTAAAACTAATATTAGCATTAAAATCACAGCCAAAAATAAATAAAACGGAACAATCTAAAATTATGCATTTCTGGGGAAGGGAAAAGTGCAATCAAATTCAATTTTACATTTATGTCAAACACGAACGAACATTCTGTAACTTCAAATCATACGGCAAGAGGTTTCTAAAGGTACGCCTACAGCAAACAAATATCTAAATGTTTTGAAAGTTAGCATTGTTCTTTGAGTTATTTAGAAAAACGCGTTATTGTCCAATAGTTTTCATACAGCTCTGAAAATTTTCTATCCTCATTAATTTCACACCTAAGCTATGGTCTAATTTCTTATGTAACTACAAATTACGGCCACTGTACAAGTGCTTCGTCAAGATTAGGAAGGTAGAAAATTTCAATTAATCAAAAACCAAAAAACTCAACCCATTAGCTTTCATGTTGTAAAAATGTAAAATCTCTGCATTACAAACTTTTCCTGCATGGTGGTTTTCGGATTTATAAAAGTATTTAGTTATGATTATACAAGAACAATGGACACAAAATCTAGCAGTAAGCATAAATGTTTACAGCATAGCAAGGGGCAGCCGCTAATTTGGATAGGACACAGCAGGGTCATACCTGCTCCCTTGTGCCTAAGAATATGCTCACGTCACACGGCACCTCGGCTCGCTACACATTAAAATACTTATAATTGTATAAAATGCACTATGTAGAATGGCCAGTGTGATGAATATGTATTTTTGGAACTGTATCATATGTGAATTACATATAAACTGAATAACACAATCACTGCAACAACTATAAATGATTTTAGGGATATCGTTTCAAAATAACAGTCCCTGGAACATGCAATGTAAAGATGAAGATTCCAAAGTGGAACAGTGCTAAATATTGCTTTAGTAAACAACAACCATAACTGTATAAACAAACAATTTGATTAATGTGTGGGTGCTAAACTTGTCTGAAGGAGAAATTAAGCAGATCGCTAGTGCGAAATAATACTCTGGAAAATTGTATGTGTTAAAATAGAAAAATTAATTACGAATTTTTGAAACATTTTGATTTTTAAAAAAGCTTTAAACAATTCTTTCTCTACTTCGGGTACTGAATGAATAAATAATAGAGCTGGCACAACAACTTCTGACTGTGACAAATCACCATTTCCCTTTAGCATATAAACCGATTTATCTAACACAAGTTGTGCTCAGTTTGACAGTTATAACATGGGACTGGTATTTTGAAACAAATATGATAAATAAGATAGATCGATGCTGTGCTTACCTTATCTCCACTAGAGTAAAAGAAATATTTAAGTTTAACTATGTTACAGTGCTCTAGTCGTCTCATGATCTGAAGCTCCCGATTCTGGAAACAACATTATAGTATTAATTTTATTCCTTTTAAATCTACGCAAAAATAAAATTAAATACAAGAACACAAATAAAAATTCTATAAAACTGGTAACTAAAAACAAATCAGCTGATCAACTATAGTCACAATTATGTATTTAAAAACGGATCAACTGATTTTTTTTCATTTAAATACATTGCAATACTACTTCGTTCTTCGCTGTCTCTTTACAAGTCCGATTGCCAAACATTATTGAACTATTTGTTCTTGTCAAATTATATTATTTTTTAGATGTTGATGCCATTATATTTATACAGTAATACCTAATCCTCACAATCACAATGACTAATATTTTATCGCATTTCATTTGGAAATGTACTACATTTCTTCATTCAAAATAGATAATAAATGTGGACCTTTTATCCCTAGCAACAGCGATTCGTTTTACATTTGGCAATACTGAAGTGTGATGTTGGTGATACTGTAAGTCTATGTCAAATTCGAGGTTAGTAGGTTAGGTTTTGCGTCAGTTTTGACATAGATTGACGCTAGTGATGTGAGCTTGAAAAGTTTCATGAAAAGTTTCAGTGAAAAGTTTCAAATTTTATGAAACTTCAAATTTATAAGTTTCACATGTTTCAAAAATTTTCAAAAGTTTCATAAGTTTCAAAAGTTTCTTATAAGCTTCAAGTTGGTATTACAGATTGCTAGTGAAATCTAAACAAAGCAACCTAAAATACATGAAATTGATGATGATGAAGAAGAAGAACTTAGATCTACAGACTCAGAAGAGTCGGATGCTTCTCTATCTCAAGATGAGGAATTAATAAAAAACTATGCATTAAATATAGACGAAGTTAGTAGTGACAAGGTGACAACCGATGAGTATGGTGACACTGAATTAGAAAATAATGAATAAAAATAAGTTTAAATAGTAAATATTAATTTTACTTATATATGTTATTTTTAAAAACTGTGTCTTGTAATTTCATAATTTGTAACCCCTTCTAAGTAAAATTAATGTTCTGTTTAAATAGTATAATATATTGGTCTTACTGTATTAGATACTTTAAAATGCCGAAAGCTACTTAAATGTACAGGAATCCTAAAAGTTTCACAAGTTTCATAAGTTTCAAGGTTTTCATGAAACTTTTCATTAAACTTTTCAAAATTATAAGTTTCATGAAACTTAACATCACTAATTGACGCAAAACCTAACCTGCTAACCTCGAATTTGACATAGACTTACAGTGTCACCAACATCACACTTCAGTACTGCCAAACACATAACATCAACTGGAGCTGCTTATTGTGCTTTAGTACATAAAGTACATTTTTTTTTCTATAATAATTTTCAAAGTCAACTTTCTAGGGGATAAGTTGCATTCCTGTAGGGCCCCTAGTTTTAATAATGTTGGTACATATATTTTTAGTTCTTTTCTTCCACTAAAAAAATGATTGTCATTTTGACAGATATGTCATAATAGTGGGTAAAACAAACAGCATAGTAAAATACTGCGAATTTAAGAATTATTAAACTTGCAATATTTGAAAATAAACATAATGAACGTTTGCAAAATTAAAGAAATTTGTCAAAAGTTCAAATTAAGAAACTGACATTCAAAATTGACGCATAACCATAATTTTGAAAAAGTTCCACCAACACGAGGTATAAAAATTTCCTAGCGTTTTAATCACATATCTACCAACATTGTAACACTTTGACAGTTATTATAGAAAAAAAACGTACTTTAGGAATGAGTTATGCCCATCTTGATTATGTTTTGACAGTTAGTGTCACTTGTATGTAAAAATTTAATATTTTACATTCCTTATGAAATGCGATAAAATAATATACTCAACACGTTAGAAAAGTTGTTTTTCTCAACTTGTAGAGTAATATACTATTGACATACACATTTGAAAAGAAAAGCTCAAATATTTTCCTGCTTTATTTGAGTATCTGTGGGCCGTGGTCTAAAAAATAGTGAACCATGTAACAGCATTGGGGATGGTCTTAGGATTAAAAGTATGTAGTATGTACCATAAATAACGAGTTTACTTTTAATTGGCTATAGCAAATATTACATAGAAAACATATTGCGCTGAATTTTATGTACCTACTACATGCTGTTGCGTAAGTAGTAGGGGCTATACTCACTACAACTCAAAAGTAAATAAGTACTTTGTTCTAAGCTATACAAGGTCCGGCAACAAAGGGGAGAAGTGGAAGATATTTCTAAAACTATGAGAGTTACATGAATATTGTGCATATAAAAGTTATAGGTACAAAGGTGGTGCACATTACTAAAATAGTTTTGATTATACAGGGTGGCTCAAAAAAGTGTGGCGAATCAAAGTTACTTTTCTTTTTAATAGAATGCCCCATATTTGGGCAGCTTAAAAGTTTTGCATTGAAATACTCATCATTTTGATATAAAGTTGTATGGGTCTAACGTCAACTGTTTTGGAGATATTAACGATTTTATACAAACAAATGCTGAACTGGTGGCTGCTGTAAGCAACAGAAAACAATTGAATGAAGGACAGCGTTATCAAAAAATTACGATATTCGTGAACTACCTTAAAAGTGTAAAATAGTGGATCTGGGTATTAATGCTATACAGGGTGCTCAACATTTGCAAATTTAATAATTTCGATTTTTTTCAAATGAGACGCCCTATATATTTTTGTATTTTTGAAAAGCCCTTTTAAAGGGCTTTCTTTTGATATTTTACTTCATACCTCTAAATTCAACTGTTTTTGAGTTACACGTGTTTAAATATAAACAATTTAAGCACCTTAAGATGCTTTATTTCTAGGGATGCACCGATACCGATACTCGGTATCGGCATATCGGCCGAATTAGGGATATATCGGTATCGGTCATATTGGCCTTCCTTTTGCCGATATATCGGCAAAAGTGAATTTCCTTTCAATATTTAATATTTTAATATTTATTATAATGAACAATAAAATGTAAATAATCATTGTGGAGTATAAAATATAACTACTATCTAATATTGAAAATTCATTTTTTGTAAATTATTATGTAAAAACATTAGGCTCTCCATCCAGTGTGTTGCACCATGCAGCGAAATATCTTCCAGCTTCTGGAATGCACTGCATCAGCAAAAAAGAAAAAGGTAAAGGTTCAGGGTCGTTTAGATTCCCCCAGCTGGGGGCCCCTTGCGTCCCTCTTCAGCCAATAACGGGAATATTTCATAATGGGTGGAGAATGCAAGAGAGGCCAGGAAAGGTGGAGAAGTACTGCCCCGACATTCGCTTCAGAGAAGGTACTCTGTTGACTCAGGAAAACCACCTAAAAACCTGAATCAAAGAAGGCGGCCAAGGGAATCAAACCCACGACCTCTCGAATACTAAGCAGACGTGGTAACCACTAGTCCACAGAGCTCGGTCCATCAGCAAAAACATTCGATCAGGCGATGCCATTTTAAGGTCTTGCATCATCAGAAGTTGTTAGCAATTCTAATTAATAGGTCAAGAAAAAAAAATGACTGTGTTAAATTGCGTTATTAAAACGAAATGATAAGAAGACAACTCCATAAGCAAACCTAAGCTAGAGTTCGTATTTAGGGGATTGCCCCGCCCGAATCAAGCAAGCAGCGGCGCACACGCGCTTGCATGTAGTCAAAAAGTAGTGGAGAGAGCAATGAGAATATATCGGCCTCGATTATATCGGTATCGGCCGATATATCGGTATCGGCCGATATATCGGTATCGGCCAAAAAACCCGTATCGGTGCATCCCTATTTATTTCAAGAGTTGACAAACAAACGCCATTAAAATAATGATTTATACACTTGAGTTCTCCAAAAACAAAAGATAAAACCAAGTATAGAAAACAAAAATCCAACCACTACTCAAAACTAGAAATAACAAATACGAAAAAACGAAAAAAAACAGAAGAAAATTAAATCTGAAAAGCGATTGAATTTGGGAAGAATTTGGGAATAGGAAATGAAATGTCAGAAGAAAGGTCATTAGAAGTACTTGTCAAAAATGCAGGGATATACAAGGTGTTCAATTTAAATAAATCAAAATAATTATATTCGTTGATTAAGAGTTCTCTGTAGTACAGCTTTAATACTCAGAACAGGAAAGGATAACTATTTGAACACTTAAATGTAATTACATATATTTTTGTGTATTGGCTTTTGTTTTTTTTATTTGATTTTATTTGATTTGGAATTAATTTATTCCCGCATTTATCATTTTTTCGTATTTATTATTTCATGTATCAACACTGACTGAATTTATATTTTCTAAACCTGGTTTTGTGCTTTTATTTTTGGAGAGGTCAAGTGTTTAAATCATTATTTTAACGGCGTTTGTTTGTCACCTCTTGAAATAAAGCATCTTAAGGTGCTTAAATTGTTTTTTATGTTCAAAACACACATATCTGAAAAACAGTTATACTTCGAGTTATGAAGTAGCATATCAAAAAAAGCCTCATTAAAAGGTCTTTTCAAAAATACAAAAATATACAGGGTGTTCCATTTGAAAAAAAAACGAATTCATTAAATTTGCAAATGTTGAGCACCCTGTACAGCATTAATACCCAGATCCGCCATTTTATAGTTGGAATGGTAATTCACGAAAATCATAATTTTTTGGTAGCGTCCTTCATTCAATTGTTTTCTGTTGCTTACAGAAGCAGCCAGAAGTTCAGCATTTTTTTGTATAAAATCGTTAATATGTATATCCAAAACAGTTGACGTTAGACCCACACAACTTTACATCAAAATGATGATTACTTCAATGCAAAACTTTTAAACTACCCAAATATAAGAAATTCCATTAAAAAAATAGTAAGTTTGATTCGCCCTTTTTTGAGCCGCCCTGTATAATCAAAGCTATTTTAGTAATTCGTACCTCCAACTTTTATATACACAATATTCTATGTAACTTTCATAATTTTAGAAATATCTTCCACTCCCAAATCGTTGCCGGACCCTGTATATGAATATTCTATACAGGGTAAGTCAAAATTCGCCCCCAGCGACTGAATATGTATTCTTTGCGAAAAAATAAAAATAAAATAATGAACACAAAAATCTCAAAAAATAGTTCATTTTCCAGACAAATTTGTCAATCAAAAATGTCATATTTATTAGCAAATTCAATTATCTGCTAGACATTCCACAAACATAAATTAGGGACACCGATAGGACTAACAGTTTGGGTTCTTTGATTGCAATCCCGCCATTTATTATATCCGGTCTCCGTGATTTCAACTTTCAACGCTCTTTTAAAACAATTGTCAAATTGGTTCAAAAATGCTAATGTAACTTTTATAAAAACATTTCCTTTTATAAAAATGGATAAATTTTATTCACCTTGGCTCTGGAAGGAATCTTCAAAAATATTTTGGAGATAATGCGCCTCCCTGACCCTCTGTTAACCTAAAACTCTTCATTTTGTATTTTTTATTAGTGTAGTGCACCAATAATCTATTCGAACTAGATTTATTTCCATCATTATGGCGCAGTGTTCTATACAGTCGTATGACTTCGTAATCCATTAGTAACCTTACTGTTAGTAGGTGGTTGCAGGTACTGAAATTCTTGAGCTTTGTTATTTTCTGGAATTTCTCGCTTTACTAGGCACACATTGAATAAGATCTTTAATTTAGGCATAATTACCTCTTCTGCGTCTTTTATCATCTCTATTATCATATTGTCTTCTCCTGGAGCTTTGTTGTTTTTCATAGTTTCTTACATGTCAAAAGCGTAATTAACATTTTGTGTAAAGTTCACGGCCATTTAAAAGCTTCTTTATTGGAACACGATCGTTGTGTAAACGCAGCATTAGGGATTTGGTTGTAATCTGTTTTACCAGCAGATGGAGCAGCTGTTAATAAGAAGGTTTCTGTTTTCGGTTGTTTTTACCTTAAAAAATATAGCATCCTTCGGGCAGGATTTGTGCTCCAAGTTTTAGATCTTAGCTTCAGATATCATAGAATATTATTTGTGGAAGCTTTGCTGGTTTGTGGGTTTGAGCATTGGGCACTTTTATGGGTTATTACCACAGGATTTCCTGTCGTTATGGCTGATCGCCTGTAAATACAAGGCAAGTGCAATTTCCTCAATTTAGGATTGTGATAACGTAATTCCAATCAGCTGAACCTTGTCTGGGGTTTTAGCATCACCCAAGGGGTGAAAGACGTCACTTACATGGTACACATCACTAACGATTCCGATTGATAGAGAATTCCACTACAACCATCACCCAGGGCCTTTGGTGGCTTCTGCGATCTTTCTGCACCATGAGAGCTAGTTCGAGTTTGGACATCATCCCCGGAGGGCTTTATGAATGACATTTGCTGGCGTTTACTGCCAGGCAGCAGCAGCTTCAAGCCTGTTTCGGGTCATGTGTCTCACCTCCGGCACATAAGCATAAGGCTTTCAGTTAAGTAGTGCAACCTAATATGTTGTGTTAATGATACTCCTACCACAAGCCCGGTAAAATAAACTGTAGCTGTATTTAATATGTAATTGCACATTTTACTGGTTATATATTGGCTTTAAATTGGGATGCCCCTATCGAGTAAGTATCATATAATAAAAAATTAGAATATTTCTGTACTGGTTATTACATGCAGTGTCTGATTTCATTACTGCTACCTTCTGTATTTCAGATATTGTTTTATTGACTGCTACGATTGATCTGAGTTTATAAGTTTTTGACCTATATGAGTATATTTGTTGTAATTGCAAAACTTGTTGGGATCATTTTATATTTGGTAATTACATCATTGAAAGAACTACACGCCGCCTCTCTCCACTGATGTCTAGCTGGCGGGCCCCTAAATATACTCTCATAAAGTTGCAATATTTGGAAGTATTTAAGGAACTATAGTGAACAACTGTTGGCACTACCAAGTGCGTAGAGCATGATTTCTTCTTGGCTGTCTTAGTCATTTCCTCTGATCCTATATTCATTATTTTGGGGTTCATATTGGCTCTCTTGAGTGAACTGTACAGTGTTTGCAGAATTCTTCTATGGCCATTAGTATCAGAACCCTATTTCTAATTTTCTTTTCGTTGTTCTTCACATTTTCCATTCTGTCATATTTGTTGTTCATATGTTGTTTCCAGGTCTTTTCGGATCATTTTGGAGCATCTTGTCTTACTATTCAGTATTCTTCTGTTCCGTATTCGGCTTCTTTATATAGCTGTCGTTTTCTTTCCATTATTCGTATGGTTTCTCTAGTTATCTTGCTGGTTTTCGAATTGGTTCTACTTGCCATGTCACTGGCTGTTTCTGTTAATGAGGTTGTGAGATGTTTAGATAGGATATTTAGGTCTTCTTTAATGTGTTCGATGTTACCTATTATTTTTTTAAGTTCTTCTTTGTATTTATCTTTGTTTTTCTTAAGTTTATTGACATCGACTACATTTTTCTGCCTACACTTTATTCTTCTTCTATCCTAGCTTTAACGAGAAACAGTGATCTTGAACTGGCTAAATTCCCTGGTGGCATTTTTATGTGGAGAACATAAATAGGGCATAAATATGACAGTGTCCCAGTGTAAATAAAATGTTTGAACGAAAAGATTTGAAATCAACCTCGTATTTATTCTTTCAAGTTCAACTGTTATAAGAGAGTTCTGGAGGCAATAAAAATAAAATTTAATGTTTCCGCGTAAAACAATGGCCTATCATGGAAAGAACATAAAATTCTTTAGCATTCCTCCCATACATTGAAAATTAATTTTAATTACGTTTCTAATAACTGGTTATTACTATATCACGTGTAAGAATAATACTTTTTATATGTTATTTCGCTTGCGCACTTCCTATTATTAAAATTGAATTTGCAATTTTCCATTTTAATGACACAATGTAGGTGCAGATCAATAAGGTAATTATTTCAAATCTAACGCTTCCATCTAATTTCTATTGGATATACCACAAAGTGTAATAATTATATAAGCCAAATCAAACCAATCTAAACTAATGCATCGATAAAATTGCTTTCTGTTGTTTGCTCATAACTGCAGATGGTTGTTATTTCACTTCTGTCCAGGATGTGTTATGTAATAAAATAACATGCTTTTAATTTGTGTTTAAAATTCTGCATATGTGAGAATAAAGCGAACCAGTTACCTGTGACAAAATATGCAAAGAGTCATAGAAAAGAATGCATAATAAACAAGTGGTGTGCATTAACTGGCACAAATTTTACAGTTTAATTCAATACCAACAGGGGTCATTCTCCTTTTTTAAATTCTCACCGTATAAACAGTTATCTTGCTAGTGTGATTGGGTATAATATTTGGAGCTTGATGTGTTTACTGAATTGTTATGACATCGTTCAGCTTGAAAAATTTCAGTTATTTCTATTTTTCAATTGCAAAAATTATTACACATGAAAATATTGTTGGTTGACTCCACAGATTTAAATTAGTTATATTCTGCGTACATTGTTTCATTAGGTCTAAGTGGCAATAAGTTTTGAAGCTTTATTCAAATAAACTATTGTCATTTTTACACGACACCAGTGATGTAGCCAGGAGAGGAGCCGAGGGGCTGAAGCCCTCTCTGAATTCTAAAAAAATATTATAAAATCATCTTTTACTTGTCTCAACTTTGTGTTGACTACAGTTACATCAATGTAAATTAGTACACTTTTCCTTCAAAAGTGTACATTTATTCCAATATCTGCTTCAAATGCATTTTGTTATTTGTGGATATTTTTAAACCTGCTATCCTGCGAATCGTGGTAGGGAATAAATCAAGAAGATTGCTTTTGTAAAATACACATACCATTACTAATGTTTAAAATTATATAGGTACTAGTGAATCACCCGAGCTACGTTTCGCTTTGCTAATTATACGATTTAATTAAGTTAAATATAATTTAATTTTACTTTACTTTTTCGTACTTTTTTTAAGAATAAAAACCGACCTACGATCTAAGTCTAAAAATTAGCAAAATTTTAAACTACCATACAATTTCATCGGTCCAATATATTCGGAGGAGATAGCAAACAAACATACAAAGAAAGAGACCACCGATTTTATAGTATAGATATCATTCGTACCTACTTTGTATCAATAAACTTCTGATTTGAAAAACACAGTAATAATTAATTTTGCTTTCTTATAATAATATTCACGGGCATGCCACGTTTTTTACACTTAGGATAGCGCTGCTGAACAATATTCGAAGGATGAGCACCACCCAAAAGATAATCCTACCTACGTCGAATATTTTAAAGTTATGTGTTGGCAGAACACTTTTTCTATAAAACTCTTATCAGATTATTTTTGTTGATGAATGTTCAAAATTTAAATTTAAAATAAACACTGCAGCAAGCATCTAACATCAGTGGAGTATCAAGGTGAATTTGTCTATGGTCGTTTGAGCTTAAACAAAATGGAATCACTGATTTTAGCTGTTGAACCGTGAGTTGTTCGTTAGTAATCCAATTAAGGTGAAGATGCAATCTCTTCTCTTTTGTGGCTTCCAGGAAGTACGAACCATGCAAATAGAAATTCCTAACTATGCCTTTACAAGTTGCTACTGAAGGCTTTCTTTGACATGTCGCTTTCAAGAATCTTTACCCCAATAATTAAAACTATAAACATAAAACCACAGGTAGTCAAGTGTCTAATTGACATTGTTTGTTGACTGTATCAAATATTAAATGTTGTTTTATTTATTAATTTAGAAAAATAATTCTGCAGTTGTATAAAGAATGATTTCAACAGCATTTTAACAGTTTTTTTAGTTTAATGTTTTTATACACTAAAACTTAACCTTATTTAGGCATGTATAATGATTATAATAAATACACAATTTTACAATTTCATGGTGACAAATTAAATTTTATATACCAAGAAATTCTTCAATTGCATGAATAAATTTTTTACAACTGTATTTGAAAATACATTGATAACAACAGTTCTACACAAAAGTTCATTGCAATTGCACAACCAGTGTACATAAAAAAGAATAAAATGTAAGCGTTATTTTAAATTACTGTGTCTTAAGTAGTGATGGGCATAACCGGACAATTTCCATAACCGAATTATTTGCATTCGAATGATATTAATAACCGAATGATTATTTGAATAATCATTGGAATAAATTTTTGCTCTCGATTCGTTTCGATTAAGTCAGCCGGTTTGTCGGTTGGCGGTTCACTGTCATCTGCATCAACATCGTAACTTGCAGATAGCGGAGGAACCAAAACATAATGTACGGTCGGCGTCTTAGAAATCGGGACACGTAATATGTTCTTCTAGCCTTTGGAGTATTCTTGCTCCGGTTACTTCATTAATGCGAGATGGCATTTCATAATTGACAAACAACAAACAATCTGACGTAACAATTAAAACCATAATAACTGTAAAAACCCAGTTTCTACACTTAAAAAATACATGCAAGATATATCATAATAGTGTGTAGTGCCCGATTTCTAAGGCGACGACCGTACATTATGTGTTATGTATTGGAAATTAAGAGGTATTTATTAAGAAGTGTAGAAAGAAAGAAATATGCGGGACTGCTTGCTAATCGCAATAAAAACAGTCGTAAAACGTTTATCTTTATCGATCGGGCGGGTTAAAGGCGCCGCCTCTTGCTTCGAATCTTTGGAGATGTAAGCAAATAAAAATTTGTTTTATAGCTTGATGCGTTTGCAGTTTTTAGGCGTTCAGGTTTCAGGTGATATTTTTTATGATAGGAGGTAGATACGCGATAACCAAATGGGGTTTTCAGTACAACCTGCTTTGTTATGAGTTATGACGTATTTATATTTACAGAATTTTGAGCACTGGGATAACCGGTTATTTTTCATTCCAATAAGCCCATCACTAGTCTTAAGGATTCTTTCTCCTGACGTCATCTGTATATGAAGTAATACAAAAATAGTTGCCTAGCACTTTTACATTTGTTGCCGCTTGATAGACAAAGAAAACAACAGTAATTGATTTCTGCTATCGAAGTTACGACGTGTGTCCAATAGAGTCGGCAGTAAATACAAGTGAAACAAAAATAGTACACCACTGTCTAACTTTGATCTGCCGGGCAACACCTTATGAATTTGGTTTCTAATCTGACTTTGTGCTTGTGTCGAATTATTCTGATTGTTTATTTTCTGGTTTCAAGTTGCAGTTTTCCTGGTCTTCATTAGAATTATAAACAGTTCTTTTCAGAACTACTACTACTTGCGTTTTTCGTATCAGGTATGCAGTCGGCTTCGTAAATTTCATGGTTAGATTATGTACGTTTGTGTTTCCAGTCTTTGTTTTGAACTTCTGGAGAGCAATACCTGCAAACGCTTAAATTCTTAGGTCCAAGTAATGGTTCTTTCGCTTTTAGAATACTTTGAAGCAAAGAAAGTAAATGGTGGGCCGCTGTTACCACTAACTGCAGTTTGTGAATCAA
>OW679197.1:116158613-116276390 GCA_940337035.1 Agriotes lineatus | reverse complement strand
CGAGTGAAATATTTGTTGAGCGCGTAAGCGCAAGTGTGATAATTTTCACGAGTGCATAATTGCACTCATGTGTGCTATACGACGTTCGATCTTACAGTAGCGAGTTTTGTACTTATCCCAAAACGGTACAAATTGTTGACTGTCGCAGAACTGTCATAGAATAACTAAATGTGTATAATGAAACATTTTAATAATATCTAATTTTAGAGTCTCAAAGTAATTACATAAAATACACCTAAAGTCACTACTGTAAGATAGAAAATCTGCCTAAAAAACGGTTCATTGCAGTATCTGCTTGAGCTCGACGTTTAGTGGCCTCATCTGTAGTGACAGCAGTACGGATTCCTTCTATTGCCGCATAAATTGCTGAAAATTTAGCCTGGTTGTAAAAATTGAGTTCCTGTAATTAATTAATATTATTTTGGCTGTGACATGATTACATAATTTGTCTGTTTCATGGTTAACCTTTGGATTTGTTCCAAAAATATACTTGGAGGTGCGGGGCATCGATCCCCGTACCTCTCGCATGCTAAGCGAGCGCTCTACCATCTGAGCTACACCCCCACTTAGATCAATGATATGTAACACAATAGTTATTGGTGTACATATTCACACTTATCAACCTACTTTCACTTTTTCTGGTATATATTATAAAATGTTGGCACGAAATTAATTCATTATACCAATTTCAATGCACAGGTGTAATGAAGGTTGCATACCTTCAGCAAAGTTCATAAGTTTCACTAGCAGAATAAAACTTTTTTGTCATGAATGCTATAGTTATGCACATAATTATTGATAAAGCGAAGACGAATGCAAAAATTATTACTTTTTTACGATTTTTCATAAAAAATGACGACTTTTGCGATCACTATACAAAAAATAATTTGTAATTATTTGTAATTTAATTTGTTTGATAGTGACCACGAACATTTTTAATGATTATTTCCTTCGTATCCATAATAATGCGTAATCACATGGATTCAAACGTCAAAATTTAACTGCGGTTAAAAATGTGTCAAAATTTAATCGCTTGTGAATAATTTTA
The DNA here is from genome assembly GCA_940337035.1 of Agriotes lineatus. Lineage (NCBI taxonomy): Eukaryota > Metazoa > Arthropoda > Insecta > Coleoptera > Elateridae > Agriotes > Agriotes lineatus. Next base: position 116,275,342 of record OW679197.1, on the reverse strand, counting down.
ACATGATTACCTATTAAAGGCGCTTCACCAACTGAATTTTATCTATTTATTCAGGAAATAATCACGCCGACCATCCTGCGAGCATGTAAACTCGCCTGAATAAATTTTGACGATTTTATGTCAGAATGTTTTGCTCTGAAGAAATATATCTCGTAAATTTCTTAGCAAATCCTTCTAACAGAAAAGTTAATCGGCTATTTTAATGCACTTGGGATATTATTGTTGATTATTTCCTCTATGTCCATACTAATGCGTAATTCCTATGGTTTCTACCAGTTTAATAATGATGAATAATCAAATATCAAACTCTAACAGCCGTTAAAAATGTTTCAGAATTTAATCGCTTTTGAATAATTTTGACATCATTATCAAATGTGCTTTCATCAACTGAATATTATATCTATTCAGAAGTAATTGTGCCGAATATCCTGCATGCATGAAAACTAGCCGGAATAAATGTTGACGATTTTCTGTCTGTTTTGCTCTGAAGAAACATATATCGTACATTTTCCCCACAGCAAATTTACTTGACTAATTTCTTATTAAGACATTCCGACAGAAAACGCCAAAATTTAGTCGATTAGAAAAGACCATGAACTTATTAATGGATTGCGTCACAAGGAATGTTTTTATCTAAAAGCTGACAAAAGTAATAATAATATTATTTTGGATAATAAGCAGGACTACTTTGATAGAGTATGTGCATTGCTGAACAATGGATCCTACAAATAATTGAAAAAGACTCCCTTAAGAAGCAGGAAATAGACTTTGTTCTTTCGTTGCCAACCTTTTTATGTCAAAATTCGTAATTAAATTTAAGAATAATGCAAAGTCTTTCCCAAGGATTTGGTTCAGGTATGTGGACGACATTTTTGCTGTTTTTGATTTATCTAAATGTAGTATTGATAATTTCTTGAATCAATTAAATGAAGGACAACTACCATTTCTGGATAACTTAATAATAAGAGATAAAAATAAGATGGAATTCGATGTTTATAGAAAAGAAACCAATGTAAAGAGATTCATTTTGCTATTTGTTTTGCAAAGGCTACTTGTTTAAATCGTGACGATTGCGAATTTTTATTAAATTTTTTTTTTACAAATTTGCTTATAATTTTTGTACGAAAAAGATAGCAATTTTTTTCTTCACTGTTTAGAAAAATTAGCTCTTTTTAAGTACGCCAAAATATAGGTATGTTTCCGGGAAAAACAAATTCGATGACACATTACTTCAGTTTCCAAATATGGAAAAATATGAAAATTTGGCTTAAAATAGACCTTACTCAATCCCATTTAAGAACCTCTTTTCATATTTTTTTCTATCGTTTTTCCTTTTTTTATAATAGAGCTGAGAGTTTCGCTCACCCTGTACATCAAAATTCCGTTTCACCAGGCTGCGAAACGCCTAGAGAAATTTTTTAAATATTCAGGTTATAAGTTTATAGTCCAAACAACAATATTCGACATTTATTGGGGAATCCAAAAGACAACTTGAGACTCAAGAAATCTGGAATTTATGATATTAAATGTTCTTATTGTGATTCCAAATATATTGGGCAAACACGTCGTAATTTTGATACTAGGTTTAAAGAGCATATAGCTCATTCTAGGTTCAACAGATTCGAAAAATCTAGTATTGCCCGACATATTTACGAAACGGGGGAAACTGACCTAAAAACAATAAAGGCTTGTTAACATAGAATTTCGGCTCAGACCGCGTAGTATTTCTGGATAAACATCCAGCATTCTCTGGCTTAGTGTGTCTTGCACCTTGTGAACTCGAACAAGAATCCTCGCGATGGCCATGCTCTTTGGTGGCTCGTGTTGTTTGAGTACGATGATACTTAGGCAGATTTGGCCTAGTTGCTGTTTGTGCATCCATATTCACTAACGCTTCGCAAGACCTTGCAGCTTGCATCATCAGAGTGAAAGTGCGAGGTCTTTTCTTAATAAACGGGTATTCGAAACCCAATAATAATGGAAATACAATGGTTTAATAGTATATTACGCACAAGGGCCTAGCCAGGGGTTGTGCTGAAGGTGCTCCAGCACCTCCCGAAATTCTCATCAAATTACGTTTTTAACAATGACTAACAGAGGCTTCTTTAACCTGCTTGGTTTTCAGTGTGAACATGCACAGCCGAACCATCATTTTCGACAATGAAAAGAATAAAAAACTATTTAAGAAACAGGACACTCTTGTCCGTTCACTACAGCAATGTCAGTGTTTCACCAGAACAAGTACTGGATGTAATGGCAAGCTTGCCCAGGAAGCTGGTTCTCTTGTAATTAGTTTTTGATGCCATCAAAGCAATATTAACTTTAACTATACAATTAATTATACTTTAATAAGTTTTCTGTTCCAAGCAATAATAAAACTCACTTTTTTTATTATTTTGTCTCTTGTTCGTTTTTTTTATCCTAATGAATTTGAATTTAGTTACTATCTGTTACATCCTTATAAACCTTTTCCCCTGGTTCGGCACCCCCCAAAATAAAATCCTGGCTATGCCCTTGATTACGCAACTAGTTTAGAAAAGTGATCGTTTACTGAACAAGTGTGGCTGGCTGAGTACGTAAACAGCTATACGAGTTCAGTAAAACCGCTTTTCTAATGCGTTCCATACACAATTTTGTGACATTAAATGTCCGCTGAGCGGAACTGGTTTTTATGTACTGAAGCACAGTAAGGAGCTCCAGTTGACGTTATGCGTTTCACAAAACCTAACCTGCTAACATCGAATATGACAGAGACTGATAGTGGCACCAACAATACACTTCAGTATTGCGAAGACGAATCGCCGTTGCTATGCTGTAATGGTTGATATGGTGGTGTAAAGTACTAGTTTTCGCAACTATTTTGACTGATGAGGTATTGTACATTATCATATAAAATGCGATAATAGTTATTTACTATACAAGTGGGATAACAGCATCATTAATACCCGTGTTAAGTTACAAACGAGTGCGTAGCACGAGTTATGTAAGCACACAAGTATATTAATGATGCATTATCACACATGTATTGTACAAAATTTTATCTACGACTGCCTAAAATTGAGAAAAGTGCATTAAGAGAAATGTCAGATCTGTCATTTTCAAAAATATTTTAGTAGGCAAATGGCATTATGTCATTCATTTGACACTATTTCAATTAGGTAATGAAGTCATTACACAACTCAGTTGCGTAATGAAACTATTACATAACTGAGTGCTTTATTACCTAACTGAAATAGTGTCAAATGAGTGACGTAATGCGTTACTTATCCCACTGGAGTAGATAAAAATAAATATTTACTTATCGAAAACCACTGATATTAGTTTAGTGGCAATTGAAGAATGTAGTAGTCCATGTCATGTCAATTATTCGTCAATTTTTGGTGTCTCAAAACTACTGCAGACTTAATCTTATCAGCGGTTCTCAAAATGTTTCTTTTGATGTTATTCTGTTTTTGAGTTTATCTTATAAGTTTATAATTAAAAGTTGTTTATTTTATCCGCAGTGTGTCATTTCATTGAACTGCATAAGTTGCCAGTTATTTTGTATACGCCTGGGGGCAAATTAATATTACTTGGTACCTCTAAAACTCTGTAATCGGTACTGTATCATATGCTTTTTTAGACCTAGGAAAATATTATGTATTTCTCTATTTCTTGCTGTTGTTTTCTGACCTACTTGACTTAAAGTAGATATATTATCAATAGTTGGCATATTCCGCTCTATTCCTTTTTTTATGAATATAATTAATATAATAATATTTAAGTGGGTGCGTATGATTATGCACATAGTAAAGCTGAAGTGTAGGTAGCCCCCATTTCAGCTATGTTGCAGTTTAATATACAGTGTGTATCAGCCAAATGGAATACATTCAATATCTCCTTATTTTAACACTTGTCACTGATATGACGAAATACCTCAATCGATTTTGATTGTAGTGGATATTTAAGGCCTATTGGTTGCATTAATGGCTCACGTGACTTTTGTCGGTGACGTCACGGACATTTTTTTAAAATGAAACGGTATGCCAAGTGGCACATCATTGGAAAGAGCATTCAAAGGGGAATTCAGCACTGTGTGTGGTTTTTGAATCCCATTCGAAATTAATGAGGAAAAAAATAATTTTGAAAATATCAATTTTAATAAATACAATGTACCTACCTTCAAAGTAGGGTCAAAATCAGTTTGAAAGTCAGCCGACAGCAAATTTGAAAATCGTTGTCGATTCAGATTTACTGCAAGGATGGTGTATTTAACTGAAATTCATAAAATAACTATACTGATGATGATCGGTTATGGAGATAGAACACGTACTCAGGCCGAAGTTGTTCGCCTCTTCAGGGAGAAATTTCCAGAATTACTAACCCTATCTCAAGGTACAGTTAACAAAATTGTATTATAGGAGACCATATCGTTGGCCCATTCTTTTTGGTGCAAATTACTTGGCTTTTCTTCAAAATCGTGTAATGCCGTCACTGAGAAATTTATATCCCAACGGAAGAAATCCACAAATACCAGCGGACATATAGTTCCAAGATGATGGAGAGCCACTGCATTACCATCGCGATGTCCGTCAATACCTTGACCTTGTCTTTCCAAATCGTTGGATTGGAAGGCGAGGATAGCTAGAATGGCCAGCCAGGTCACCAGACCTTAATCCCCTAGATTTTTTCTTATGGGGATATCTCAAGACCACTATTTACAAATCTAAACTACACGATTTAGATGAGTTGAAGATACGAATTACCAATACCATTAGATCTATCACGCCACAGATGTTAAATAATGTCAGACAACCCTTTTATTTAAGACTAGCTGGCCCGGCAAACGTTCTGCCCAAAAATAATTTGTCTCTGACACCCCGTTTAACCACTATCGAGTTTTAATTTTATATAATGTCCATCGTCTTGGACTTAAAAATGTATACCATTTTCTAGCTGTAACCCGCGACTTCGTACGCGCGAGGTTCGTTATTTGTGTATTAAATAATGACTCATTATTTTCTGTCATCCCATCCCATCTTATCCCATCCCATCCTCATCTCTTCCCGTCCCGTCCCGCTAAATTCAGTCCGGTCCCGCCCCGTCCCCTCCCGGCAAACGTTGTTCTGTCCAAAAATAATTTGTATCTGAAACCCCCTATAACCACTATAAAGTCTTAATTTTATGTCATCTTCATTGTCTTGGACTTAAAAATAAAGACCGTTTTCGCAATCAGCGTCCCAAAAAACCTCAATAACGACACCCATGTCGATTTTTAAGTTTATTTACCCAGTTTCACCCTCTAAGGGGTAGCGAACCCGACAGACGTTGTCCTGCCCGAACATTGATTTGCCTGCTATTAGCGGGTTTAGCAAACGTTTTTCCGATATTCGAATTTTCGATTTCTTTCATTTTAAAAACATGCTAATAGCGACAACTTTTTTCATTATCCGTTGCGCGCTGGTCATCATTGCGGTTCGCACGTAAAGTAGATACCCATGCAGCTGACTATCTTCGACGACCTATGTTAACTCGTCGTACCTTTGGCATTGTAACGGACACTATAAAACGACACGGAATTGTTTCCACAATCACTTGTGCACAAACCAAATTTGAATGTCTGACTGACTGACTGCGACGACTTGTGTAAAGCATTTGGAATTACATAAACTATTAGTGTCTTATCTCTTTCGCTTTCGGTTACCTGATGCGGATTATGACATTATGGGAAAAACCCTTCAAACCATTAATCACAGGTGTGACGGGCTTTCCCTTTAGATTTTCTTAATTTTTCATTCCGTAAGAACTTTCTACGCAGTATTAGAAAACTTAAAAAAATGAATAAAATCGGTAAAGTCGTTCTCAAGTTATGGCGTGACCAAGGTAAATAGGGATTCATTTATATATATATATATATATATATATATATACAAGGCGAAGAATTTGACTGGGAAAGGGGTTATAGTCAACACCAATCTCAGTACTTGGGCAACGATTACAAGAGCTATTAATGGTTTGTTGAAATAAAACCACTTGATGCTAAGGTCGACAAGTTTCGAAATATATTTATTCCATTCTCAAGACCTAACAACTTGCGGCACAAAACCGAAAAGGCACATGTAGTTCACAAAACATGTGACTAGATTTCAAATTTTAAATTTACAAAAGCAGTACATCGAATGCAGCATATCACACAACAAAAAGTAATGCTAGATTTTCCTGTCACCAGGTTACTCTTAATTAATTTTAAATGTATTTGTGGATTTTTAACATGTAACCTGGTGACAGGAAAATCTAGCATTACTTTTTGTTGTGTGATATGCTGCATTCGCTGTACTGCTTTTGTAAATTTAAAATTTGAAATCTAGTCACATGTTTTGTGAACTACATGTGCCTTTTCGGTTTTGTGCCGCAAGTTGTTAGGTCTTGAGAATGGAATAAATATATTTCGAAACTTGTCGACCTTAGCATCAAGTGGTTTTATTTCAACAAACCATTAATAGCTCTTGTAATCGTTGCCCAAGTACTGAGATTGGTGTTGACTATAACCCCTTTCCCAGTCAAATTCTTCGCCTTGTGTAGTAACCACCGAGCTGTGAAAAGGACTTTGTTATAGGAATATATATATATATATTCAATTTGTTCAAATTTGAATATCTTCACATGCGTTTAATAAAACATGTGTTTTGGTCCACAAGGTGTTAGCTTTTGATAATGTTTTGAATAAAAAAAACGAAACGTCAGGCGTAACATACAAGTGGTTTTAATTCAATCTAACCATTAAAGCTTGGTACCTGTGCGTAGCACTGAGATTGGAGTTTTTCCAAACCCTATCCCAGTCAAGAAATAACATTGTACTGTGTATGTAACCACACAAGCTGTGAGAGGGACTATCTTTATTATATATATATATATATATATATATATATAAAGATAGTCCTTCTCACAGCTTGTGTGGTTACATACACAGTAAAATGTTTGACTGGGATAGGGTTTGGAAAAACTCCAATCTCAGTGCTACGCACAGGTACCAAGCTTTAATGGTTAGATTGAATTAAAACCACTTGTATGTTTCGCCTGACGTTTCGTTTTTATTCAAAACTTTATCAAAAGCTATGGACAAAAATTTACAATAAGTAACGTTGTTATAAAAGTTATTGAAAGTGACAGTCTTACCTAACACCTTGTGGACCAAAACACATGTTTTATTAAAAGCATGTGTAGATATTCAAATTTGAACAAATTCATAAACAGGGGCAGTAGGCCACCAAGATTACAGACCTGGGCTGCACATGATATAAATACACTTAGTCATACATCTAGTCAATTACACATTAAAAATTACTAGCACATTTAAAATTTGATTTACAATAATTTTATTAGCTATTTGGCCAACATGGCCGTCAAATTTGGATAAATTCGTGGTATTATTTCTAATCAAACAGCGACAGGTGTCAGAACAAATTGTTAGAACCGCGCATGCGCGGAGCGCAAGGCGTCCAAATATTACGAGGGACGTTCAAAATGGAATTGACCAATTAGCTTGTACAACGCAATCTAACATAAGACTAGTCAAAAAACGACGACAAGGGCTATGTCTGAAGGTTCTAAAAGGTGAAAACTACAAAAAGAGTCCTAATTGAGCACCCAAAGTTGTAATTCCACCACGGGAAAAAAGACAAATGAGAAAAATGGAGGAGAAAAGACCCTAATTAGATCTAAATATAACTAAATTTATTGTGGGACCGTATTGAGTTTATTAAAAAATTTTTATTATTAAAGAATTAGTAATAGAAATGGGGTAGTAAAAAGAAAATATTATAAGATAAAAGTAACTACCCATTGGGCTTTCTCGGTTGGAGAAAATCTAAGGAGAAATCATTGTTGGACATGGCTAACAAAAGGTGGTATGAGACACTAAGATGATCAATGTCAGTATTTGAATTTAAGGTATTATTTGTACCAAAAATGTGGCACATTTCGATGAAAGTGCGGTGACTAGAATTTGGTTCAATAGTAATAATTTTTGTATTTTCAAAATCCATACAATGACCAGTGCTGTTGACATGTCCAGCAAGAGCGCAGGCTTTGGGTTTAAGACGAGAGTCGCTTTTATGCTGAATAATTCTTGATTTCAACCTCTGAGAAGTTTGACCAATATACGTAGAAGGACAACCACTACAGTTTATCTGATAGACGGCATTAGGGGTTAGGAGAGCTGGAGTTTTATCCTTTAATTTTGAGAAACAATCTTTTATGATATGATGGTGTTTGTCCGCGATGATAATATGATCGAACTTACGAAAAACCTGTTTAATTATATGAGAAAGTCCTTGGACGTAAATAAGACTTTTGTAAAGTGGAGGTTTATCATTTATATTATTATCAGAATTTTCTGGTGGAATGATCCTGCCCTTGGGGGTGGAGTATAAGATAGAATTTAATAAAGAAATAGGATAATTATTTAATTTGAGAGTATTAACTAATTTATTGAGATTAACTGCGTGAAAATCCGGATGCGAGATCGTTAAGATTCTGTGCTTGAGCCCTTTCACTACATTCAACTTATGTCGAATGTTGTGTATAGAATGGAAATTCAGATAACGGCCAGAACTGGTTGGTTTAACATACCAATCCAGTTTAATAGTGTTGGAATCCGTTCTGATGACCAGGGTGTCCAGAAAGGGGACAGACCTATCCTTTTCTCTTTCCACTGTGAATTGGATGTGAGGGTTGAAACCATTGAAAACACTCAGCACATTGGCAACGTCGTCGACCGGTACTGCACAAACCAGATCATCAACATACTGGTAAAGAAACGGAAATTGAAAAGCCAGCTTGGGGATGCTTTCCTTTATGATGGTATTGACTATGATTTCGGCCAAAATGGGGGAAAGAGTTGAGCCCATTGGGGATCCAAAGATTTGTTTATAAAAATTATTATTGAAGGAAAAATATGTTGAGTCAAAGATGAATTTGAGAAGGTTAATAAACTGTGATTTGGGTATACTAGTTAGTGGTTCTATTAAGTTCCAATTGGTTTCAACAACCTGTATAACCAAATCTACAGGGATATTGGTAAAAAGAGAGACCACATCTAGTGAAATAATCTCATAATCAGGTGGTAATTGAAAATTATTAATTTTTTCGCTGAAGGCGAAACTATCTTTGATACGAAAACTATTATATTCATTAAAGGCTTGCCCTAAGATCTCTGCCAGATATTTAGACAGTTTTCTATCTGGAGATTGTGTTGAGGACACAATGGGTCGACAAGGTGTGTCGGGTTTGTGTATTTTGGGTAAACCATACAATTTAGGAGAAACCGAATTATGACAAATTAAGCGTTTATATGTGGGGTTATCTATGTAATTATTATTATGCAAATCTCTGATTAACTTATTATTCCTAGTCTCAATAGACGTTGTGGGATCCTTTTTTAAGGGTTGATAAACCTGGTTATCTTGCAAAAGGGTCTGCATTTTGGAGATGTAATCATCACGCTCTAAGGCTACAGTGACATTGCCCTTGTCCGATGGTAAAATTACAACATTTGGATTATTTTTAAGAAAGATGTTGCATTTCTTTTCAATAGAAGATAAAGGATTATTTGTATTTTTATGATTTTTAAGGAAATCTGTAATGTGGAAAGCTACTAAGGAACGATAATTATTCCTTTCCTTATTATCCAAACTATTAATAATGTCTTCAATTTGAGCAAGATATTTATATAAGGTTGATTTATTATTCAAGCTAACAGGTAACCCAAATTTTGGTCCAAGTGCAAGGAAACGTTGTATACAATCAGGGATGACAACATTAGATATATTTTTAAACCACTTATCGGGTGTTACAATAGAATTACTTTGTGTTAAAGGCAGCCTCAAATTATTGAGTTTATTAATATTATTAGATTTGATTTTATTATAATGAAATTGGTAAAATTTGATCTGTCTTTTTTCCCGTGGTGGAATTACAACTTTGGGTGCTCAATTAGGACTCTTTTTGTAGTTTTCACCTTTTAGAACCTTCAGACATAGCCCTTGTCGTCGTTTTTTGACTAGTCTTATGTTGGATTGCGTTGTACAAGCTAATTGGTCAATTCCATTTTGAACGTCCCTCGTAATATTTGGACGCCTTGCGCTCCGCGCATGCGCGGTTCTAACAATTTGTTCTGACACCTGTCGCTGTTTGATTAGAAATAATACCACGAATTTATCCAAATTTGACGGCCATGTTGGCCAAATAGCTAATAAAATTATTGTAAATCAAATTTTAAATGTGCTAGTAATTTTTAATGTGTAATTGACTAGATGTATGACTAAGTGTATTTATATCATGTGCAGCCCAGGTCTGTAATCTTGGTGGCCTACTGCCCCTGTTTATGAATTTGTTCAAATTTGAATATCTACACATGCTTTTAATAAAACATGTGTTTTGGTCCACAAGGTGTTAGGTAAGACTGTCACTTTCAATAACTTTTATAACAACGTTACTTATTGTAAATTTTTGTCCATAGCTTTTGATAAAGTTTTGAATAAAAACGAAACGTCAGGCGAAACATACAAGTGGTTTTAATTCAATCTAACCATTAAAGCTTGGTACCTGTGCGTAGCACTGAGATTGGAGTTTTTCCAAACCCTATCCCAGTCAAACATTTTACTGTGTATGTAACCACACAAGCTGTGAGAAGGGACTATCTTTATAGAATTACCGATGCATTTCTACGAGTCAGTGAGCAGGGATTATGGGCAAGAGGCAGTCTCCTACCTTAAGAACTGGCAGACCACGAGCAAGAAGCTGGCGGCAGCCAAAAATCGAAGGATTTTCCTAACCAGATGTCGACAACTTGGAATCACACCAATCCACCTGAGAGGCTACATAAAGGCAACGGAGAACGTGTTTTGCAGAACGCAGAACAATCGCACGCTAAGAAAAGTGGATAACACACAAAGAAGGTTACTGCACAATATTTTAAAAATAGAATTAAATGATATAAATGATACCATTAGATATTTACATAAAATTTTACATATATCCAAAGAGAATTGTAAACGTTTACTACCTCGAGAGATTTTCAATGCCTTTAATATAAGACAGATCAAATTTTACCAATTTCATTATAATAAAATCAAATCTAATAATATTAATAAACTCAATAATTTGAGGCTGCCTTTAACACAAAGTAATTCTATTGTAACACCCGATAAGTGGTTTAAAAATATATCTAATGTTGTCATCCCTGATTGTATACAACGTTTCCTTGCACTTGGACCAAAATTTGGGTTACCTGTTAGCTTGAATAATAAATCAACCTTATATAAATATCTTGCTCAAATTGAAGACATTATTAATAGTTTGGATAATAAGGAAAGGAATAATTATCGTTCCTTAGTAGCTTTCCACATTACAGATTTCCTTAAAAATCATAAAAATACAAATAATCCTTTATCTTCTATTGAAAAGAAATGCAACATCTTTCTTAAAAATAATCCAAATGTTGTAATTTTACCATCGGACAAGGGCAATGTCACTGTAGCCTTAGAGCGTGATGATTACATCTCCAAAATGCAGACCCTTTTGCAAGATAACCAGGTTTATCAACCCTTAAAAAAGGATCCCACAACGTCTATTGAGACTAGGAATAATAAGTTAATCAGAGATTTGCATAATAATAATTACATAGATAACCCCACATATAAACGCTTAATTTGTCATAATTCGGTTTCTCCTAAATTGTATGGTTTACCCAAAATACACAAACCCGACACACCTTGTCGACCCATTGTGTCCTCAACACAATCTCCAGATAGAAAACTGTCTAAATATCTGGCAGAGATCTTAGGGCAAGCCTTTAATGAATATAATAGTTTTCGTATCAAAGATAGTTTCGCCTTCAGCGAAAAAATTAATAATTTTCAATTACCACCTGATTATGAGATTATTTCACTAGATGTGGTCTCTCTTTTTACCAATATCCCTGTAGATTTGGTTATACAGGTTGTTGAAACCAATTGGAACTTAATAGAACCACTAACTAGTATACCCAAATCACAGTTTATTAACCTTCTCAAATTCATCTTTGACTCAACATATTTTTCCTTCAATAATAATTTTTATAAACAAATCTTTGGATCCCCAATGGGCTCAACTCTTTCCCCCATTTTGGCCGAAATCATAGTCAATACCATCATAAAGGAAAGCATCCCCAAGCTGGCTTTTCAATTTCCGTTTCTTTACCAGTATGTTGATGATCTGGTTTGTGCAGTACCGGTCGACGACGTTGCCAATGTGCTGAGTGTTTTCAATGGTTTCAACCCTCACATCCAATTCACAGTGGAAAGAGAAAAGGATAGGTCTGTCCCCTTTCTGGACACCCTGGTCATCAGAACGGATTCCAACACTATTAAACTGGATTGGTATGTTAAACCAACCAGTTCTGGCCGTTATCTGAATTTCCATTCTATACACAACATTCGACATAAGTTGAATGTAGTGAAAGGGCTCAAGCACAGAATCTTAACGATCTCGCATCCGGATTTTCACGCAGTTAATCTCAATAAATTAGTTAATACTCTCAAATTAAATAATTATCCTATTTCTTTATTAAATTCTATCTTATACTCCACCCCCAAGGGCAGGATCATTCCACCAGAAAATTCTGATAATAATATAAATGATAAACCTCCACTTTACAAAAGTCTTATTTACGTCCAAGGACTTTCTCATATAATTAAACAGGTTTTTCGTAAGTTCGATCATATTATCATCGCGGACAAACACCATCATATCATAAAAGATTGTTTCTCAAAATTAAAGGATAAAACTCCAGCTCTCCTAACCCCTAATGCCGTCTATCAGATAAACTGTAGTGGTTGTCCTTCTACGTATATTGGTCAAACTTCTCAGAGGTTGAAATCAAGAATTATTCAGCATAAAAGCGACTCTCGTCTTAAACCCAAAGCCTGCGCTCTTGCTGGACATGTCAACAGCACTGGTCATTGTATGGATTTTGAAAATACAAAAATTATTACTATTGAACCAAATTCTAGTCACCGCACTTTCATCGAAATGTGCCACATTTTTGGTACAAATAATACCTTAAATTCAAATACTGACATTGATCATCTTAGTGTCTCATACCACCTTTTGTTAGCCATGTCCAACAATGATTTCTCCTTAGATTTTCTCCAACCGAGAAAGCCCAATGGGTAGTTACTTTTATCTTATAATATTTTCTTTTTACTACCCCATTTCTATTACTAATTCTTTAATAATAAAAATTTTTTAATAAACTCAATACGGTCCCACAATAAATTTAGTTATATTTAGATCTAATTAGGGTCTTTTCTCCTCCATTTTTCTCATTTGTCTTTTTTTCCCGTGGTGGAATTACAACTTTGGGTGCTCAATTAGGACTCTTTTTGTAGTTTTCACCTTTTAGAACCTTCAGACATAGCCCTTGTCGTCGTTTTTTGACTAGTCTTATGTTGGATTGCGTTGTACAAGCTAATTGGTCAATTCCATTTTGAACGTCCCTCGTAATATTTGGACGCCTTGCGCTCCGCGCATGCGCGGTTCTAACAATTTGTTCTGACACCTGTCGCTGTTTGATTAGAAATAATACCACGAATTTATCCAAATTTGACGGCCATGTTGGCCAAATAGCTAATAAAATTATTGTAAATCAAATTTTAAATGTGCTAGTAATTTTTAATGTGTAATTGACTAGATGTATGACTAAGTGTATTTATATCATGTGCAGCCCAGGTCTGTAATCTTGGTGGCCTACTGCCCCTGTTTATGAATTTGTTCAAATTTGAATATCTACACATGCTTTTAATAAAACATGTGTTTTGGTCCACAAGGTGTTAGGTAAGACTGTCACTTTCAATAACTTTTATAACAACGTTACTTATTGTAAATTTTTGTCCATAGCTTTTGATAAAGTTTTGAATAAAAACGAAACGTCAGGCGAAACATACAAGTGGTTTTAATTCAATCTAACCATTAAAGCTTGGTACCTGTGCGTAGCACTGAGATTGGAGTTTTTCCAAACCCTATCCCAGTCAAACATTTTACTGTGTATGTAACCACACAAGCTGTGAGAAGGACTATCTTTATATATATATATATATACTTTTAAATGCATTATCTCGAGTAAACTCCAACCTGAATCACGTTCTTAAAAATCTTCTAATTTTGTCAACACTTTATTTTCTACACAGTTTGCATACCATTGTTTTACTTTAGTACCAGAATCTATTTTTTCATTTTTAGTAGCAAATGTTTTTAAATATATCTCTCCACTACTAGGTTTTTTAAATATGCGCTAAATATTACATTGGCTTTAAGCATTAAATTATTTTTTATAATCTTTTTTACTTTTATTGAAAAACTTTTATATGCTTTTAAAAGGAATTATTGCGGGTCCTTGCAACCTAAATTTACAATCATACCTGTCATTATTCGATTATTAAAACATGACTCCACGTCTTCCCATACCAGCTTGTTCTTTTGCTGTTGCTGTTCAGCCCCTACACCCGACCCCGTCTTTACTGATTTAGCTTTTAAATTTCTTAATAATTGTCGCTGTCCTTTTAATAAACTAATATTTGCTTCTAGCACAAATTCCCAGACAATGATCCCCACATCCGGCGCAAATTCTGAGAAAATGACTCATCCCACTTAGGATGCAAATTCTCAGGCAATGATAATGGAGGTTATTGACCCCCCTCATTAACCACATTCAGCACAAATTCCCAGATCCGCACATCTGGCACACATCCGGTGCAAATTCCTGTTTGAACAAGTCTGAACGGGTCTCAACAAGTTTCACAACTACATTATCAGACAATGACTCACCCTCACATCCGGTGGAAATTCCGAAAAATGTGTCACCCTCACATCTGGTGAAAATTCCCAGAAAATCGCTCCCCTGGTTCCACCCCCCGTCGACTCCACTTCCGGTCATCTGCCCACGCCTCACCACCTCTTCGTTACCTAGAAAGAGATGCCCTCACCACCTCTTCCTAAACTTGAAAGACATGCCTTCGCTACCTCTTCGTGACCTTGAAAGACATGCCCTCACCACCTCTTTGTGAACCAAGGTTCGAACCAACGCAAGAAAGCGTGGGAAACGGCAGCCACGTTACCTACAGCGACAATTTTGGATTCTACATAGTCAAGTTTCGAACCAATCCAAGTGAGCCAGAACCCGTCTAACTACACTACTAGCACAACACCATTACTTTTACGAGACGAAATGCATGAAACTTTTCAAGAAACTCTAAAACTCTTAAAGTTTTAGTGACACCTTGATACGGTTCAAAAATCATATACAGTTATTCATTTATTTATTTGCCCTAATTTTCGTTAAAACTAACTTTTTGCCTTATCTTTCATTAAGTCTAATTTTTGCCAAAAATAAAAGTGAGCATTCAGAGCTTCTACAAGTTAGATTTTGATCTAACGTAAGCCGGTTCCCAAAATTACAATATATGAGAACTCCTAGAGATTAGGTTTCACTATGCACATAAAGCTTTTTCGGTTGCATATGTCAAGTTTCTTTCAAAGCTCCCTCCAATTTTCGAATTGGGTTTCCTTATCAGCCTTTTTGGTCATTCGCCATGTTGTGTTGCTACAGAAGAGCTGCCTTGCGAAGCTGTGTTTTGAAGCGTACCTTAATTGGGTTCTTTCACAGGCATCTCGCCTGGGAAGTTAATTTTGTTGTGTTTTGAATGTTCCGGAATTGCTAATGCAGTCCCCGTGAAGATTATTTTGCCATTTCCCAAGCTCAAACTTAGTTTGGATTTCATCTGGGCAAGCACATGTTTCCTTTTGGCGAAACAGAGCCGAGAACACCTAAGGCTCCTTTTTGTTTGGTGGCGTTCCCCTTTTGAGAACTCCTGTTGGTAATCCTTTTTGTAGTCCCCGAATAGACCGAAGCTCCATTTTTGTGACCACCTTTTGCGGCTTCCGAATGATACCGAAGGCTCCTTCCGTGGTTGCCGGATAATTCGCACCGTGCGAGCGAATCTGTTTCCCGGTTAACCGAGGAAGATGGTCCCTAGCTACCGCCTTGAGCTTGGTGAGCATGTAGAAGCCCCTCGCATACAATAGAGAGCGAATGTAGAAGTTCCTGCGTAACCTCCTTCATCGACACGTTTACCTGCAGGTAGTTAGCTCTGCACAAATCTTGGCCGAGCCCGACCGCCCTGCTGTTCATCGGACCCTCCTTCTGCGCTTGCTGCAGCCTGGAGAACTATCGCAAGGTCGGTTGTTATTTATTCTGATTTAGGCCACTCGAACTTCGGGATCCGTTTTACTGTGTTTTTGTGATTGTGGTATGGTATACCCAGCAAATATTAGAATGGTAGTTTTGTGTATTTTAAGGGTGTTTCTCACCCATTTAAAGTAGTTGATAGAATTTAGTTCACCACAGTTATCTTGTAACGAATCTACTGCGGTAGTTCATTTTCATTAGTTTTTAGGTTAAAAGTTATTAGGATGGTTGCGTCTCACGCTCCGTCCAAGTGATTATACTATCAAACTTTGTACGGCATTTGCATGATAAAATTTGATCCGCTATCGATCGCCACGTCACGTTAGCGACATAGCTTTAGATTGAATCCAGCCTCAGGATAAACCCCGCATTTGCAAGTAATATCGTGTAAGATTAGCTTGCGACATTTTGACAAAGATTGAAAATTTACCTTAGTCACATATCGGTTCGTAAAGCGCTATAATGGGAACAAGATCTTGGATTCCGTGTGGCCGTTATTGCAAATTAAGGCAAACATTAAGACTGCTCTTGCATAGTGGGTAATTGATCGAATTCAACTAATCAATCCAAATTTTAAACTGTAATAAATGTGTCATAGCCATGATGCTATCGACCGCCTTTTTTTAATAGTGCATTTGGCCACGTCAAGACGTCAATTTGTAATTCTCTTAGATATATTTACTTACAACTAACGCTTTGATGATTATTTAAATTGTGCTAATATTTTGGTGAGGTTTAAGAAGACGCTTTATTACTGTGATATTCTGATTTGGTTTGCTGTGTGATATTTATTTAATGTGCGTATTTTAATTGTGTTTGTATTTCTGTTTGCTGAAATTATACTGACTTGACATCTTTGCCTGCGTATCTAATTTGTGCCTCTGCCGTTACCCTTTTATTTTCAGGTTTGGTAAGTAGCGCCTTCTGTAGTGTACCTTTTGATTAGCAAAGTGCTGGGCTACTTGCTACTTGGCGCCCATATTTTTATTTTTTAGCTGAAGCTTTTGGGTCTTGTGTTTTACCCACGGCCAGCTCCGGCTGAGAAGTCGGTTGCCTTTGCTTATTTCTTTTACAGTCTCCGTAACGGTAATAACTTATGTCTACATCCGAAGTGAAGCAATATTTCTCGATGTTGAAAAGGATTAAGACTTTTTTTAATAAACTCAATAAAGGAAAAAAGACTAAGTGCATTAAGAACTCTATCAGCAGAAAAAACTTTTCTTAATAACATCGAAAACTTTAATAAATGAATAATTGACTTATTTGCAAATAAAAAGAACGTGGAACGGATTTTATGTACCTATCGTGCAACTTGTTAAAACACTTTTCTATCATTGATTAATTTCATTGTGTAATCTGGGACTTTATAAACTCATAAGTATCTTTCTATTACAGAACAAATCACATTTAGATGTTAAGGTGCGTAAGTATAAATACTCCAGATAAACATGTCGACATATGAAAATATTTTTGGATTTTTATTCGGATACTACTAATGAAAGATTTCCTTTTAGAAAAATTGTCAAATTATGAGTTTGAATTTCAAAATATGCAATATTTTCACGAAACATATTAGAAATTTAACTAATTTAACCTCATTGTGAGTATAGACCAAATCCGGAATTTTTAGAAATTTAACTCTCAATCGTTTTAGTGACACAAGATGGGAACGCAACAGAAGGCCAGTACGTCTCACTGTGGAATTGACTAATGTCCTCCCGAGACGCAAAAATAAAAAATATGGTTCATTCATTGCCACAGAAGATATATTCCTTCTACAATTATTTGGCATGATTTGCTTTTTTAAAAAATAGGTATTGTTAGTAAAATGCTTTAAATGGCCAGAAAAAATTTGGCCGAATGTGTTCATGTGTTAAAAATCTCTAAAATTATGTTACTCAAAAAAGAAACAAAGCACGTTTTTAATATGTTTAGTAGTTATTTCTTAACTTATAACTAGTATTTCCTATAATTTATCAAATAAAAAGGCCACGTCAATTTTTGTATGAAATCAAAGATGACTCTTTTGTAGACCCTTACCAGCACTTCTAAAAATTGTTACCATTTTAAAGTGCATAGTAAACAATTCCGTTCGCAAAAAGAATCAGTACTGCTATGAGAGTTTTTGTTTATCTTTAGATCTGAATACAAAATTGTAGTTAAATGTTCATTAAACTCCTTGGTGGGTCCGCAGTGAAAATTTCTTCTTCTTCTTCGTCAGCTGTCGTTTGTCCACTCCTGGACGTAAGCTTCTCTTACACGTCCCGCTGGTTCCTTGATGTCATCGAGCCATCGCTTCTGCGATCTCCCCGCACTTCTCTTTGTTTGTCTGAGGCACTAATTTACTATCTTACAATTCCATCTTTCCTTCACTTGTCGGGCCACATGTTTGACCCATTGCCACTTAAGTTCTGCAACACACTTCATCACATTCTGGATTCTGGATTCTGGATTAAAAATGGAGGGTGAGTTACCTCACACGCACTTAGGCAGCATTAATTGGGCCCATTGTGCTACCTCCCAGCAGCTCTCCAAGTTGGGTATCACTCAAGCCATCCAATCCTTTGAATGTACTTAAGAACGACCGCAACTGGAGTGTTGCTAATTCTGACCATATTGGGCCATAAGTCCCCCAACATGGATCCTCTGACTCTTGCGAGAGCTGGAGAGTGGCACAGAACGTGTTCTGCTGTCTCGTCATCCTCGTTGCATCCGCGACAGTTTGGGCTGTCCACCAGTCTCATCCTGTGCATATGTTGGTTTAGAGTGCAGTGTCCAGATAGGATACCCACGCCTAGTCGAAGGTTCCTTCGGGACAGTTGCAAGCAATATTTGGCTGTTTTTGGCGAGGGCGCTGTAATAGCAGCCCGTGCTTGACGACAGCTTTGCATGTTAACCCATCTTCGGATGAAGCTGTTTAAGGTTTCTTGATATAGCATAAAGCTTAATATTGTCAGGGATATAGGGATTACGGGTTCTGGCCCCCAGAGAAGTTGTCCGGAAGCCAGTCTCGCAGTCTCATCAGCCTCCTCATTGCCGTAGTTACCGTCATGTCCTTTCACCCATATAAGAGAAACATTATTTTTTGAGATATCTTCGAGAGCTTCGCGGCACTGCAGTACCACACCTGAGGTAATTGTGCAACTGCCCAGGGCTAGTAAAGCCGCTCTACTGTTACTGAAGATACCAATACATTGATTCTCGATTTTCCTTTCAAGAATTGCTTTTGCACCATGCATTATTCCAATTACTTCCGCTTGGAAGACAGTGGCCATTTTGCCTAGTGTTATGCTTTGGCGGAGTTTCAGATCGTCAGAGAAAACGGCACCCGTTCCGTGCTTTGTATTAGATCCATCATTAAAGATGGATATATCTATATGCTGGGTAAACCAGGCATTTTCATAAACGTTAAATTGTCTATTGGAGGCATATTGTAGGAGGTAGTCCACCATGGCGTCCAGAAGAGGGATCTTGTCGACGGCCTCATTCAGAATGCGGGTATGCCTGCCTCCCTTGCCTGCTGTGTGCCACAGCCCTTTGTAGCGCAGCCTCAAGGCGGCCCTTACGGTTACTTCCTCCACAAAAAGATCAAGTGGTGGAAGGCATAAGATCACCTCTAAAGCGGCTGTAGGGGTTGAGCGTATAGCACCTGTAGAACTAAGACAGGCAAGACATTGCACATGTCCTAGTTTACTTGCTGCCGTAGCCTGTCTGACCCTGGGCCACCAGACAAGTGCTCCATAACATAGCATGGGCCTAATCACGGCAGTAAACAGCCACAAGGTAATTCGGGGGGAGAATCCCCAGGATTTACTTAAAGCGCGGCACTGCCAGAATGCCATGCATGCTTTTTCAGTTTTAACTTTTAAATGTTTCTCCCAATTCAGCTGTCTGTCAAAAATAACTCCCAAGTATTTGACATTGTCTGAAAAGCTGAGAGAAGTGTTGAATAGGAGAGGTCTACGTAAAGGTCCCACCTTCCTTTTTTTGTGAAAAGTGCAATTTCTGTCTTTGAAGGATTGACAAAGAGTGACTGTTCATTACACCATGTTTCTGTTATTCGAAGAGCTGTCTGCATCAAGTTACAGAGCGTGCCCTCGAACTTGCCAGTAATGAGGATGACGATGTCATCCGCATATCCAGTAGTATAGAATCCAGCATCATTGAGTGTGCTTAGAAGGTTGTCTACCACTGTATTCCACAGTAGTGGAGACAGAACACCCCCTTGCGGCAATCGGCCCCTCGTTGAAAATATGCCATCTCAACATTGAGGGAATAAGCCGTAGTAAATGCGAAATATTAAGCAAGATACTCAACAACCATCAAATAGACGTAGTCGCAATACAAGAGACGCACACAGCCGATCACTTACAACTCAATGCCCGTGGAAAGATCCCAGGATACAAACTAGCAGCGGCCATCAACCATCCTCAATATGGCGTAGCCACTTATGTTAGACACAACCTAGAGAACTACTCTATGACCCACAACTCACACGCCAATAACATATTCATCTTAGCAATCAAAGTTGACAACCATACTATCGTCAATGTATATAAACCACCAAACGCCGAATGGATAGATTCCACAATTCCTTTATTTCAACACTCAACAATTTATACTGGCGATTTTAACAGCCATCATCATCTATGGAGATATGCCCGTAATGACCAAAACGGATTAAAACTTGTCAACTGGATGGAACAACATAATCTGCGACTAATCTTCAACGCAAAACAGAAAGGAACTTTCCAATCTGCTAGATGGAACCAAGACTCTAATCCGGACCTATCTTTTGTCACCTGTAACCAAGACCTACAACCAACACATACTGTTAGAGAAGTACTAGATACTTTCCCTCACTCACAACACAGGCCAGTCCTTATCGCTATCGGAATAACTATTCCTCTAATTAACTCTAAGAACAAACCACGTTGGAACTCTAAAAAGGCAAACTGGACAGCTGTTACCGAGCAGCTAGAAAACGATATTAGGTGGATTAAACCAATAGCAAATAACTATTGCCGCTTCACAAAAATGATTATCTCAGTGGCCAAGAAACATATTCCCAGAGGAGTCCGGAAAACATATATCCCATGCTGGGACGAGGAATGTGAACATCTGTACCAGGAATATATGACTAACAAAGACCCCGAAGTAGCAGATGAACTAATCAAATCCCTAGACAACGCAAGAACAAAGCGCTGGAAAAGTGCAGTGGAAAAGTTGGACTTCACGCATAGCAGTAGAAGTGCATGGGCTCTACTAGGACGTCTTGAAGCTAAAGAACTACCAGACTTCAAAGAAACCACTCCACACCCAAATAAAGTCGCTAATAGAATCAAAGACCTATCCAAACCTAAAATAAAGAAGGAGATAAAAAAAGGAAGTGCGAAAGGAACTTATAGATATTAAAAAGAGTCACCAACAAATTCTTCCCTTTATGCGACCTTTCTCACCAGAAGAAATCGAGGCAGCAATAAATTCCATCAAATGCGGAAAAGCTGCAGGATCAGACGGTCTTTATCCCGAATTCATAGTGCATCTCGGACCAAGAACTAAAAATTGGCTTAACTCTTTCTACGACAACATCATCACTACTGGCACTATCCCGCAGACTTTCAAAAGATGTAAAATCATCGCAATACTAAAGCCTGGTAAGCCTCCCAAAGCCCCAGAAAGCTATCGTCCCATAGCCCTCCTAAGTGTACTCTACAAACTACTAGAAAGACTCATTTACAACCGTATATCACAAACAATAAATGAGGCCATCCCTTTGGAGCAGGCTGGGTTTAGACCAGGAAGAATTTGCTGCGACCAGGTGCTAGCCCTCACCTCGTACATTGAACATGGATTCCAAAGCAACCTTAAAACCTCGGCCGCTTTCATAGACCTAACTGCTGCATACGACACAGTGTGGAAAGAGGGCCTTCTAAAGAAAGTTTTCAACGTAATCCCATGTAAAAGCCTCCTAACAATTTTAAACGCAATGCTGAGCGACCGCCTTTTTCAAGTGCACCTGAACGGCACTAAAAGCAAATTTCGGTCATTAAACAATGGCCTACCACAGGGATCCGTACTGGCCCCGCTACTTTTTAATGTCTACACATCGGACATGCCTGAAACAAGCTCACAAAAATTCGCTTACGCTGATGACTTAGCTTTATGCTCCTAACACCGAGACATCGCTTTAACAGAAAGGGAACTTACCGGAGACTTAGAAACCATGGACAAATATTTTTCCAAATGGGGGCTCCAACCGAATCCAAATAAGACCGAAGTTTCAACTTTTCACCTGCACAATAGACAAGCACGTTATAAACTAAATATCTCATTCAAAGGGACCCGATTGAAGCACAATGACACCCCTAAATACCTTGGGGTAATTCTAGACAGAACCCTCAGCTATAAACATCATCTAGAAAAACTATCTGCCAAATTGAAAACAAGGATAAACATTATCCAGAAACTCACCAACACTAAGTGGGGAGCAAATGCAGATACGCTTAGGACTTCGTCACTCGCTTTAGTTTTCTCAACAGCTGAATACTGCGCGCCGGTATGGCTTAACAGCAAACACACTCACAAAATTGACACACAGCTAAACCAAACCATGAGGCTTATATCTGGCACAGTGAAATCAACTCCAACAGAATGGCTGCCTGTACTCTGCAATATTGTCCCGGCCGCCCTTAGACGTAAAACAGCGCTAACAAGAGAATCCGACAAATGCTGCCAAAACCCTCTCCTACCTATCCACTCCTACACCAACCAAATATCACAAGACCGTTTAAGATTAAAATCCCGATTACCGCCATGGCAAACGGCAAGAATCCTAAGAGATGGCGGCCTCAGCACTGAAGATCTATGGAGAACCGAATGGATAGAACGAGATGTGCACAACTCCCACCTCGTAGACGATCCGACAAAGAAAATAGCTGGCTTCAATCTTCCCAGAAGACAATGGACTCTGCTAAACCGGATTAGAACTGGCCACGGCAGAAGCGGACAGATGATGTACCGATGGGGTTTCGTCGACTCCCCCGCCTGTACGAACTGCGACTTAAGAATACAGACAGTGGAACATATCACCCAGGAATGTCCCACCACCGCGTTTAATGGTACCCTGATGGAAATCCATGAACTAACACCAATGGCACTATCATGGCTGCATAACATAAATCTTGTATTGTAATTAAGAACATATATTGTAAATGTATTATTATTGTATTACCAATGTATAAAATTCATACGAAATATATATACCCCCTTGCGGACAGCTCTTCGTCACAACACCTCTAATGGAGTTGTCTCCTATATTAAATTGTACTGCTCTCATCGTAAGCATGTGTTTTATCCATTCACAGAGAGTGGGTGCCACACCATGCCTGCGTAAGGCAGAGTTAATGCTCTCAAATGAAGCCTTTGTAAGGGAAGATAGATAGAAGGGTTGGCCTTACCTTTTGGCGAAAGTTATATTTGATATTTTGCCGGCTGGTAACTATCGGCCTAATGGGCTAACTAGTCGCGAGGGTCGGGGTTCCAACTACGCTGAAAAGAACACTAAATGAAATACGAAGAGAATGGGCGCCAGGTCCTAGACATCGAATCATCCTTCTGCCGGACCGTTCACAAGGTCGAAGATAAGTCCAGCAGATCAAACAAAATCAAAGCAACGACCAATCAAAATATCACAGCTTTATTAATATTGGTACTATAGTGCAACAAAATAACAAATCAATAAACCAACAATATAACACATTAAAATCGACAAAGGCACTACATCATTATATTTCATCTATATCAATCAATGGCTAAAAGTAGGACATCCTGAACTATAATCTATCACGAATAAAGAAAGTGAGTTGCTACCCAATTGGCAACACAGGTACAACAATTCGCACGCATAGTGTGAGGCAGAGCTATGCAAGCAAATACAACCCCGAATGTTAGCTTACTATTTAAATGTGACGTCAAGATTTCAAAGGCTCGAAGCCCGCTGTTACGGTTGTATGATCATACAGGGCGTGGCGGTTTCTGTTTTAAACTCATCAAGTTCTTATATATGACTAATAAAAGCAACGGCTTGAATTATGCTCCTAACAAAAGCTAAAATAACAAATTACCAAGATCGATTTTACGAATCTCCAAAGTTTGAGCATTAAACTACCGTAAGCGGTTCGCTAGTTACAACCTACACCCTAAAATGACGTTTGACAAGTACAAGGTTAACCTCTGCAACTAAACTTGGTGAATACAGAAGTTAAAGTTCTGTAAAACACAGCTAGCCTGTAATCTAGGTAAGTTAAACTGTCTTAAAATAGTTCTACAGCATATCTGAATGTTATATTACGTTACAGGGCCCAGTTCAAGGCGGCCTTCATCACATTTACTGCAATACAACGGTAAGCAAACCTAACCGTAGCAAACAATTCGATAACACAAAATATCTACGATCTTATATCACGAGCATGGCTAATACGGCTACCATAAAAATAGTATACTCTACAGATTACACGAAGCGCGATACGAATCGACAAATAAGCAAACTACACCATAAATTCGATTCGACCGATATGCCCTAATGCAAGTTACACACAAATAATCCTACAATGCAAATACTACTATATGAAATGCCTACAATTAGCTAAGCGGTCGTTACGCTAGTACACGTATACACACCTCAAGTCATGTTACATACGATTCACTCGTGCTGCTTTCCAGGGCCGAACGCAAGCCACTAGCTTCTCAAAAGCACCTGGTGCACCAAGGTCACGCGGAGCAGAAGCCGACGTCCAACAGAATAGCGAGCATCGTGGGGAGGATGGCGGGTAGACAATGAAATGCAAGCATTTGCCCCAAATACACATAGCACCAAACGAGGTAAGCGAACCAATTCCATTTAACAAGCATTTTCCTGAGGTGGAATAAAATGGCTAAAAATACAAATTTTCCAAATAGATTACGATGTTCAAAAGAGGAAGACGTAGGCAAACACCATGTACGAACCTTAAGATGTTGTGCAACCAACTCGTTAAGCCAAGCGTGCGAAGAGTGAACGTCCCATGAAATCCGTCTGTGACAAAATGAATGCCGGCGACACCAATACCAATCCCCGAAGCATTCAAGCAGGGAAACGGGGCCTCTAAATCCTTCCAACTATGAAGATGGCTACCAAAGCCGTAAGACCAGGTCCCCAGAGGAAGCGATTCAAACTTTCACGACGCAAGACTTGCCAGGAAATGGCCGAAAAATGCTCAAAACCAGCCCAATTCAGCTTATCAAAGTTCCCAAAAATTGGAAAGTTGGCCAACGTAAAAACTAAAGAATGCAAAGTGCTCTGAACTGATAACAGCAGTTTAGCCTTAAGTTTGAAATTAAAGGTAAATGTTAACAAGGTTGCCTAACCAAAGTAAAGTATTGTATCATTTAGGAAATAAATGTAAATTGACAATTCTGGTTAATTATTTCAATCAATAAATAGGAAAATGTCAAAATGAGCGTAACACCTTGTCAAAGGCTCCTTCAACATCAATGAAAACTCCCAGAGTGGACATTTTATTGTCTAGCGATCTCTCAATACGGTTCACTATAGCATGTAGCGCCGATTCAGTAGATCTCCCTGAGATATAGGCGTGTTGGTTCAGGTGCAATGGGTGAGCCAGCATCCTTTCCCGTATTTCTCTGTCGCAAAGTCTTTCAAGCGTCTTTAGTAAGAAGGATGTGAGACTAATGGGACGATATGATTTGGCCTGGGTATAATCCGTACGCCCTGGTTTAGGTATAAAAACTACCTTCACTTCTCTCCAGCTCTCCGGTATATATCGAAAAGCGATACATGCCCGGTAGATGCGCACCAGGTGAACAAGCATCAGGTCCAGTCCCCACTGTAGTAGGGGTGGAAAGATACCGTCCACTCCTGGCGACTTGAAGGGGAGAAAGGAGTTTATAGCTCAGGTTACCTTGTCACCCCGTACGACCTGGTTTTCCACATTTCAATCTTCCTCCGAGGGAGGTGGGATGTTGGATCTTGGCCATACATTGTCAGGGGTGACAATACAGCCTGGAAAATGTGTTTAAATTAGCACTTCCGCTGTCTCTTCCGGTTTGGTTGTAAAAGAACCATCGCTTTGGATATCTTCAAGGGGCATGACGATTCGTAAGATTGTAGGATCGAGTTCTGCAGGATATCCACACTGATTTGCAAGTCCTCTACCTGATCAATCTTTTCTGGGAAAACCGAAACCGCCAAATGAGCTTCCAGATCTGTCTTGTAAGATAGTCTGTCAGTCCGCCTAGGGTTTCGATATTGTTTTGGTTGAGCTATAGTTCCAGATAATTTGAAACAAAGCCATCTGTGGTCTGACATAGACACAGCAGGTGATACCTGCCAGCCCACAATATTATTGGAAATATCTGAAAAGGCCAGAGTGATATCAATCACGGTCTGGCTAAGCGTTGTGACAAAAGTTGGTTCACATCCACGGTTCAGTATTTCTAAGTTTGTACTTATTAGGTACTCAAGTAAAAACCTACCCCACGAAACGTGGTGAGCATTTGCATCACAGCCAATAATTAGGTTTTTGTTGTTCCTCTCACAGTAGTTCACCAATTCGATCAACTCCGCGCTAGGTGGAGCGTCAATTGAGTCACTGGGGAGGTATACCGATGCGAAAATGACATCTTCCTTCCATTCGTTTATACTACAGCTCATCTGTATCGCCGTAATATCACGCGTACAGAGGTATGGCAAAGCAAAGGCTTGTAAATGCTTGGAACAGTAGATGCACGTCCTTGGTCTCTCATCTGTAAAAACAGTGCCATTACGGTTAATTAATCCACAGATCTTTGATTTTACAATTCAAGGCTCTTGTATTAATGCAACAGTGTCCTGCTGGCTGTCGAGCTGTCTGCGTAGAGTAACAGCAGCCTCTCGACAGTGTTGCAGGTTAATTTGTATGATGTTTAGTCCAGGTTGGGTGGACATGAGGTTGACAATAAATTATTCGACCTCGGTGTCCGACCCGGACCCTAAAAGCATACTCATCAGCTCCCTCTCCTCCTCAAGAGTATCTATGGGGGTGGGGGGTTGTGAGGCTTCTCCTTCGGATGGCTGCTGTGGTAACAGCGGCTCTCCTACTGGCGGTGGAGGGGTATCCGAGGACGCACCCTGGTCTGCAACAAAAAGGGGTTTAGGGGTATCCGTAGACGCACCCTGCCCTGGGGGGTTGGAGTCTGGAGGTGCATCTCCAGGCGGCTGAATTTTTAATTTTAAAGTTGTAAACTGATAGTGCAGTTTACTACCTTTACTTTTGACTGCTGTTTCAGCCTCTTGGTTTAGCCAAAAAACTAGGAGTCTGCCAACGGGCTCCTCCTTTTCGGGCCAGTCCCGAACACCTGGGGGTTCTGCACTGCCAGGCGGAGAGTAACAGACTCCGTAGATTTAGGTTTCCCTGGAATCCACAGAGCTGCCTTCGCCAGCCTGGGCAGCCGATCCACCTGGACGACATTGAGACGGGCGCCTTCCCATAAAGTGGGCAGGTTTGACACTGCTTCTGTTAGCCACTTCAGAGTCTGGTCATCCTCGCAGGCGATTCTAAGAATCTCTCCGTAGTACTGCCAGCCCTTAAAAGTGGGTGCAATTTCGCCTTCAGCTAGGACGAACATGTGGCTGTCCAGAGCCACCAGCAACTGGGCTTTTATTAGGTCCGCTTGGACCTGGGTGATCTTACCGAGTGGGGTCCTTAGATCCACGATGGCCACGCGGAGGTGCCTCGTAAGGGCCTCTTTGTAACCACCTGTCCTTTCGGTTACCTTTTGGTCTGGCTTGACCTTCTTTTTCGGATTAGAGGTGGAGGGCGTGCTTCCATCCGATCTAATATTTTTACTTGTGAAGGGTGTAAGCCTACCGGAACCAACCGCCTTGGTGCTAGCTCTGGGAGCCAGTCCCTTGGTAGTGGTTGAGGAGGGCCCACGTCCCTTCCCACTTCGATCCTTCATTTTGCCTGAACCTGCCACCTTAGAATTAGCTTCAGGAGCCAGTCTTTGGGTAGAGGTAGAGGCAGTAACGCCGGAGTTCCCTGCGGTTAAGCGAGCCTTCCTCCTGCGTTTCTGTTCGGCACCAGAAATCCTCTTCCTCTTTGGAAGAGTCTGTTGCTCCTCCTCTATATTTTGCTGCTGCTGTTGTTGCGGTCCTGCTTGAGGGGTATCCTGTACGGTTTCTTCAAACTTTTTATCATCCATGCTGAAAGAAAAGTTTCTGCAATAAATAAAATAAATTACACTCATATGCAAGCACTAGAAAACCAGATTCTACAGTTGAATCTGGATGTTAACTTTGGTAATTGTAGTGGAATTTAAAAAAAAATTAAATTGTTATATTCGCACACGAATGTATTTTGTTGTTAAAAAATGGACTCAAAGATTCTACCAAAAAATGGATATAGTAGTTTTTCCGAGTAAAAAGTTATAATGATTAATCTGTTATTTTTTCACTGCTTACACTGAAATTTTAAATATCCTGCGGTTGCTCGTATCGTTTAGTAACTTTTTGTATTTTCATGTTTGCATCAGGTTTGCCCCACGATGTCGCTACTATTTGTAAATAGAGGGGCTATAATTTAAATAAATGAAATCTGTATTATTAGCAGATTTTATTTTATTTTAAGCTTCTACCACATTCTGTAGGGTGAAGCACAGTCGAAAGACGCTTGTTGTTATTTTCTCTTATTGTTTGTTGTTGTCCAGTGTCAAGTTCCCATTTTAATTAAAAATTTCGCCCCCACTGATAATTCTACGGCGGCGCATGTGACGTCATGGCGTGCCTTCTTATTGCAATTCACCTTTATACACTGTGGTTTTTTTATCTGGTTACAACACATATTACGGCCAGCGTTTTTTCATGAGTGTTTAACATTTTGATAACATTTTAAATAAATCAATTTCATAGTTGCCGCAGCGGCTATAAAATTAGTTTATTTCATTTTGGAACCATAATCTTGTCTATTGGCCCTCAATAGAGGGGGTAAAATAGCTTTTATAGCCCTAGGGCCTATAAAGTTGCTAAGCAGTATACCAAGCACCAACAATGTAGTATAGGAACACCAACAATCTGCATAGAAACCGTAGCACACTAAAAATCCACAGCGCCAGCACAACGACGACGCAGTAGTCTGTAGACAAAATACTGAATCCTTAAATTTTTTCAGTTTTCAGGACTAAAATGAAATAAAACGTTGTATGTACCACGTGCCTAATCACGATTATAGCTCTCGGGAAATTTAAAGATGTCCGCTTCGTGTCGCGCTTTAAACATTCCCTCGTACTATAATCTATTGATTATGCCCTTAATACATAAATAACTATTATTTAAAATGTTATCAAAATGTTAAACACTCGTGGAAAAACGCTGGACCTAATATGTGTTGTAACGAGATAAAAAACCACAGTGTATAGGCTATGCTATTTTTTGCACTCCCGGATCATAAATCATGAAATAAATCTGATTTTGCTGGTTTTAAAATTTATACGTTCGATTCGAAAAATGGATGGCTTTGGAAATGTAGATGAGTAACTAAGGTAATGTTGTCAATAATGTCATTTTGAAGGACCAAAGTGGCACTTTTAATCCCTGACGGATGACGCCTAAAGTAGGTCGTTTAGTCTCGGGAGTGCAAATGGTAATTTACGCTACGAGACCGGAAAATAATGTTTTGCAGGTGGAAGCTTGGGGAGACCTGCAAAACACTTTCCGGTTATGTATCGTACTATATTTTTTTTACAACATCCGAGTCCATACTTTCAAACTTGCAAATTCACTTTAGAAAACAAAAAAATTATGACATTAGTATGTATTATTTGACTTATCCAAACAATAACACAAACTTGTTTCCATAGTAACGAAGCCATCAGGGACTGGCAAAATGTTACTTTCTGCTGAAAAAATTCTTCAGAAACTGCATATTTTCTAGTCGGTCATAAAAAAAAAGTTATTTTAGTATATGCTTCAAAGTTTGTGTATTGAATACAAAGCTATTCACTATATACAGTTAGTAATTACATAGGTAAGTAATATATAGAGTGTGCAACCTAGTATGTAGGTAGGTAACATTTTAAATGTTTTACGGTGCATATTAACTTAAACAAGAGATTGTTTGCAAAAAGGTGCACTCGGGTCCTAATTTTGCATATCCATATTGTTACGCTGTGAATAAGTTATAGTAGTACAAACAGCACCAACGAAAAAGAAGGAAAGCTTTTACACGAAGTGTACAGAGGCCCTCCAGGATGTTTTACGGAACAATTTGTTAATAAGGCAAGTGACAAAAAATATGTTGTCTCGCAATCTACCCTACATGATAAATATAATATTGGAATATTTTGTGAAAGCAAGACGTACAAACATTAAAGAATGAAGTGGAAGAAAAAATGGGAAGGCAATATAGTGTGACAGAGAAAAAGAATCCTAGAATTAAACTGGTGGGAATAGAGGAGCAAATAAATGAAGAAGAACTGAAGGAGTGTATAATTAAACAGAATCCACATATATGTGAAAAAAAATGCAACAATAGTAATGAAAGCAATCTACAAAGGAAAGGTGAGATACACCACAATATTAGAAATTGATACACAAACGTATGAAAAAATAAAGAGAGAAGGAAGAAGGTTGCGTATTGGATGATTGGTTTGTCCTGTATATGAAAATGTAAGCATTATGAGGTGCTATAATTGCTGTGGATTTTATCATAAGGCCGAACAATGCAAAAATAGACCAGCATGTGGAAAGTGTGGAGATGAGCATCTAACTAAAAATTGTGAAAATGAAAATATTAAGGGCCGGTTGCAGAAAGCAATGTTAAGTCTGGTGTTAGCTAACGCGACGTCAAAGTGAACAAAAACGAATCAAATCTGAAATGTTTATGGTAACTAATACATTAGTAAACAAAATTTGATGCGATTTTGTTCACTTTGACGCGACGCTAGCTAACACCAGATTTAACATTGCTTTCTGCAACCGGCCCTAAGTGTATAAACTGTAGCATGGCCTGTGAAAGACTCAATCTACACCTAGATGTGAAACATACAGCTTAGAATATAGAATGCAGTGTGTTTAAAAAGAAAGTTCAACAGGAAAGAAACAAATACCAATATGAAAATAGTGAATAGCAACTACAGAAGAAAGAACGGAAGGAAGAATACATCTATGTACAAAATGCGCTGAGCGTGATAGCACATTATGATGAATACGATCATTTTATAACTAGTAAGAAGCCAGCAATAGTATGCTTTACTGAGACGCATCTGGCAGAAGAAATAAACGATTCTGAAATTAAAATAAAAGACTATAATAGCGTAAGGCTGGATTCCACAGGAGGAGTAGAAATTTACATTAGAAGTGAAATAAACTATTGTGTAGTTAAAGAATATGTGGAACTAATGAATTATTGGTGTGTTTTTGTCAAACTGAATATAGGTAAGGAAACTTTTAATATAGGATGTCTATATCACTCACCAAGTGGTTCGGATGCAAGTTTTTTGGAATATTTTGAACACGTGTGACCAATTTTTAGTTATACAAAAACAAAATTTTATTGTGCTTGGTGATTTTAATATAAATATGGATAAGAGTTGTACATATTCGAATCGGTTAAAAAAATGTTTGAATAGCTATGGACTAAAACAGCATGTTTTAGAACCTACACATACGGCACATAATGGACAGGAATCGCTTATAGATTTGGTTATAAGTAACCACAGTACAATAAATTGTGCTGTAATGAAACAACCAGTATTCAATAACCACTCATTGATTAGAATAGGTATAAATGCTAAAAGTAAGGAAAACAGTAACAAGCTTAGTTGTCGAAAAAAAATTGGAAATTAAATAGTTTTAAAAATTTTGTGAGTAGTATGTATTATAATTATAAACTGAATGATTTAGACAGTAGGTATAATTTGTTTTATAATAATATTCTTAGTATAATAGACAAAGTAGCACCAAAAATTAGTATTAGTATAAAGGGTAAGTGCAAACCATGGTTTACCCTAGATCTAGTGATTAAAATAAAGACAAGAGAGCTAAAATATAAGAGATTTGCATTTACAAGAGAGAAAGAAGACTGGGTAGAATATCGATCATACAGGAATTTAGTTGTAGCTGAAATGAGAAACGCTAAAAGAGAATATTATGAACTAGCAGTAGATCAAAATAAACACGATCCGAAATTAATGTGGAAAATGCTAAAGAGTATAGTCTCTAATAAGCATATAGAGCCTTATAAACAAATAGAATTTAATGGTACTCTTTATAAGGATATGACTGAAATTGCACAAAAATTTAATAACTACTTTGTTGACAGTATTAATGAAATTACACAAAGCATACCAGTGAGGTATGATGCTTTAGAAATGATAAATAGAATCGCCAAATTTCATGAATTTACATTAATAAGTGTGGAAGAAATAAGAAAAGTAATCTTTACTCTACCTAATAAAGGAAGTCCTGATGAAGTTACAATAGAAATTTTTAAAATAGTATTTGATGAAGTGGCAAACCCCCTAATAAATTTAATTAATAGTTCACTGGAAAGTGGTGTGGTCCCAAAAAATCTTAAAAAGACCACAATAATACCTCTGAGAAAAGTACTCAACACTCAAAAAGCAGAGCAATTTAGACCTGTCAACACGCCTCCTGCCACAGCAAAAATATTAGAAAAAATAGTTTATAAACAATTATTAAATTACGTAGTATTGAATGATATCCTTACCAAATATCGATCGGGATTTAGACAAAATTATAGTTGTGAAGCTGCGTTTCAATACATATTGAATGATTGGATGAACAATAATGATAATGATCTGGTCACCGTTACTGTATTTTTGGACTTCAAAAGAGCTTTCGAGACAATAGATAGTAGTGATGGGCATAACCGGACAATTTTCATAACCGAATTATTTGCATTCGAATCATATTAATAACCGATTGATTATTTGAATAATCATTCGAATCAATTTTGGCTCTCGATTCGTTTCGATTAAGTCAGCCGGTTTGCCGGTTGGCAGTTCACCGTTATCTGCATCAGGATCGTAACTTGCAGATAGCAGAGGAACTCAGTTAATCGTTAATTATAATAATTGTATAAATAATTTTTATTTGATTTCTAAGGAGTTTAAACCATTGAGAATAGCTAGATCAATACTAATCATAAAGAAATTATAAATATGCAAATACAAAGTATCTATTGAATCTGTTTTTAGTTCCTAAAATTCTCTAGTAGCCACCCTTCCCTTTTCGCTTGCACATCATACCGGTATATTTTAGAATTCATCATTTATCTACGTTCAGCCTTCCGCGGTTCTAAGGACGCACACTTAAAATTTTCAACATCGAAATCCACTTCTTGTCCCGACTGCTCCGTTATTAAAAATTAAATATAAATCTTTTACGATATTGGAAAATCTTATTTCGCTTTCTGTTTATCCCTTATTAGGCATATACAACCACGTTTCGAAGCAAAATTTAGGCCGTTATAAATTAATACCAACACAGCTTCGGCAGAACGTTATCTTTAATAGGAACGGCCCCGTAAATTTAACTCGTCGACTGGGAGTCTCAAATGTCTTAATAACATCAACAAGCAGCCGCCAGCCTCACTTGGGTCAATCAAGTACATACATAGAAAAGGTTATATGAGTTATGAATGCCGTATTATTTACAGAATTTCGATCACTCGCAGGTCGCTGAGACGTGGCACGTGGTACGTATCAGGATGAGGTTATTTTTCATCCGAATACTTGGAACGAAAACCGAGTTACACAGGTTATTTCAATAACCGGATAACCGGTTATTTTTGATTCGAATAAGCCCATCACTAATAGATAGCGACAGACTGATAAATAAATTGGAAAATTATGGAATTGGTGGCACAGTACTGCGTTGGTTTAAGGATTATCTGTCAAATAGACAACAGAATGTTAGATGTGGAGAAATACAGTCGGAGTAAGTATGTACAAGTGAACTGTGGAGTACCTCAACGAAGCATCCTAGGACCTCTACTGTTCGTATTGTATTAAATGACATAGATAATGTAATCAAACATTGTAAGTTTCACCTCTTTGCAGACGATACTATCTTATACATTCCGGGCACGAATGCAAAGGAAGTACAAAGCAAACTTAATGAAGATCTGGAAAATATAGCTAAATGGTTAGAATCAAACAAAATTAAAACTTAATACTGATAAAACTAAGGCAATGACGATAGGCAAAGAAGCACAAAAACAGAATGGAAAAATGAGGCCTCAGCATAACAATTGAAGATGTAAATATAGAAATAGTAAATTCTTTCAAATATCTAGGTATAATAGTAAATAATAAGTTAATTTTTGGTAAACATATAGAAAATACGTGTAAGAAAATATAAAAAAAGTTAGGGGTACTTAATAGATCTAGTGATTTTTTAAGTAGATGG
This sequence comes from Agriotes lineatus, assembly GCA_940337035.1. NCBI lineage: Eukaryota > Metazoa > Arthropoda > Insecta > Coleoptera > Elateridae > Agriotes > Agriotes lineatus. Next base: position 116,240,609 of record OW679197.1, on the reverse strand, counting down.
GCAAGAGAGGCAGTATATAATTGTATAATTCTACCTCATTTCCATTATGCCGACACAATACTGTACTTGGCTAGGAGAGGGGATATAGATAGACTGCAATTATTGCAAATCGTGCAATGCGAGTTATATTGAAGTGCAATAAATATACAAGCATAGATTTTATGTTGAAATCATTAAATTGGATTAATGTTAATAAATTTTGTGAAATGAAAGCTCTTATTTTCATTCATAAGGTTAAATGCGGCTTAATGCCGGTATATTTTGATACTGTAATACAAGAATTTCATCAGTTTCATGAATATGATACAAGAAATAAAAGAAACTTTCTACTACAACATAAAAAATATAAAAAGAGCCAAAATTCAATATTCTTTAAAGCATTGATAGAATATAATAAGTTACCGCTTGCAGTTAAAAATAGTACGAATGTAAATATGTTCAAATTAAAATTAAGGGAAATATTTTTACATAGCATAATTATAATAGGTGTTAAAAATGAACTGTTTATTTATTTTTATTTAATTTTTTTTTGTGTTTGATGTTTGTATAGCAAGTTTGCTAAGTAAAGTTTACATTATTATTATTATTATTATTATTATGTTAAAAACCAACCTTCATTAACTAATAAATTTCGTCAGGAGCTTCATTCAAAAAACGATTAATTTCGAGTCTAGTAAATACGTTTGACTTTCTAGGTTGATAACCATCATTTTTTCGTTTTAAAAATGCTAATACCTTTGGATATTTAGAAATATCCTTGTTGTCATAAATAAATATTGTGCTTTTCAGCACTGAATACTCACACCATAAGCTCGATGGAGATTTTAATTTGGCTGATGTTTCTAAAAAATACGGCAAAACACGTTTTCTTCCATTCTGAATAGATGTTTTTCTCCGCCAACCATTTTTTAAAGAACTTGTAGGCATTTTCATAACGGATTTTGATTTTTCTGGTAGTAATTTCAAATACGCAATATTTGCCGCTTCATATACGCTAAGTTCTCTATTATCCTTATTGCCTGTTTGCATTTTATCTTTTGAAAACTACCAAGAAACGCAAGTACAAGTGATTGTTTATATTGATGTGGTGTGTGATCTATAGCTGACTCCACTGTGATTTCCCAATCTGGCTTTGACAACCATGGTGTCTTAATGCCTAAACCTCATCAAAGAACAAAAGCCAATTTGGTGAGGATGCAACAACGAAAATGACGACACATTACACATTAATCTTACACTTCACCGAACCATCTCACTTCGTCTTGCCATACAAATAATAAAACTGTTGGAAGTAGCATGCAATACTGAATGTTACTGTCCACCAAAAAACAAGAGTTCATGATTTTCATCTGTCCTGTATTTAACATTCTGCCACATTCTGTACCACCCTTTTTGCATGCTTGAATCTAAATTAATAGTGAAGGGTTCAGTATTCAAACATTAATTATGTACAACATTATATGATCTATAATATAAAATAAAAAATGCTGCGGTTTCTATAAAATTTATTTGATTGATGTTTAATAATACATTGGAATTACCATGTATGGATTTCAAATACTACTGACTTAACAAAAATAGACAACTAATTTCAGTAAATTCAATACAATAATGACAAGTATGTCTAACAACACTCAATAAATAATGAAATAGAGAACTTTGGCTACATTAATAAGATTTAGAGCTCGGAGAGCACAATAATTATAGAATATATTATTACTCATAAATTAAATATAGAAAAGACAAGACAGATCAGAAGTGACGGAAAATGAACTAGATACAAAAACTAATGCTGGATTATACCGGTCGAGTTAGTTCGAATAGCCGACGTGATTTTAGTTAAGCAATAAAATGTTTTGTGGGTGCCTTTAAAATAAGTCGACTTTGTAATTCGAAGTAACTCGAGGTCCTTGGTAAAACTAACAATAATTTACAACAACTTGGGACAAATACAACATATTTTTGTTAATACATATAACACAGAAAGGCAACCGTTTCGGTACAGAGTTTAACTTACAACACAAATTAAACTACTGCCGTCTGGAGAAGCAACTTCTCATTACCGTGTCAGTATTGACCAGACACAAACTTAATAAAATTTAAAATTTCTTTGAATAAAACAAACTAAAACTAGATTTATATATTACTATATGAAAAAGAACAAAACTTAATTTCATGCCAATGAGAAGCTGGGAGCCCAAATCAGCAATACAAAGCAAACAGGAATGATGATGGGCATTCAGCTATTAAAAATACATATAAAATTGCTTTTGTTAATTAAGTAGGTGTTATACTTCTAATTATACAATATATATTACGATAAATATGAATCATAATGAATAGGTGTTTTCACCCTGACAAATCCATAAAAAGTTGAGAATTAAAAACACTAAAAATTAGAAAATAGTAAAAAACACATTTTAAAAATAGGTAATTACTAAACAATACCATTATCAATAATAAAAAATATTTTTTATACTGGCTTAAATATCTCGAACTATAAAAACACAATTATTGTTCTGAATGCACCATCCATTTTTAATTGTTACAAGCGCCAAATGCTAAATTAAACTGAAAACTCGAGACAACACTGAAGAACACAGCTAGCCTATCAAAGCACACGAACCATTTATACCAGCAGTAACTAACTCTAGTTATAAACATGATTTTTCTTGTGTTAAATATATAATATTCTATATTTCTATACAACATTATCAATAACTAATTCATATAATACAAATGTTCCCTTCTCTTTATGCAACAATATGTATACGTATCAAATTTAGATGTTTTTGAAAGACATCAGTGTACAACAAATTGGGTTTGATTTTTATTTATTTTTGTAACTGGCCATCCTTATCAATTTTATTTTTCGTGTTTTAACTCCTTCACACAAACATCACTCGTGGTGCTTAGTTGAAACAGAAAAATAAACATATGAATATGTAACATACCAAACCGGCAAATTAACTCGGGTTTTTAACAATCCTTTTCTGCCGAAAGTCGTAAACCCTTCGACAAAAAAATACCAGGTCGGGTGGTGTTTGCACTGTTGATGGTGGCTGCCTTAATATCCTAGGGTATGGTTCCGGGTTTGGAATACAAGTACCTGTGTCTTCCATTCCTTCCTCGAACCTCCTCAATGACTTACGGTAACTACAGAATAAGTTTAGATATGAACATGTCCTGATGGTAAGTCATAAGGGTACGTACCGACAATACTCATTAAAGGTAAGAACGTAGCATTTGTCCTCGATGCACGCTACGCTGTTGGTGTCCTTGTGCCTTGACGCAAAAACTTCGTCCGGTTCGTCATATGGTTGTCTTCCCTGCTCTGTATGTTCCGGTCGATAGTACCATAGTAGCGACATCATCATTTCACCTATTTTACACAAATTGGGATTAGAATTGAGGTTCTATAATTTTTGAGTGTCATGATTGGGCCATTAATGTGTTATTTTGAGAAAATTCCATCAATCAAAGAGAAGAAGAAAAGATTTGCACTTACCATCCTCTGGATTTTCCCACAAAGCTGCTACCTTTGCAACGAATGGTAGATCGTTCCTTCTTGGTCCTGCCTTGAGTAGAACGCAATCTTTTGGTTCAATGGTATCACCCTCTGAATGTTTCATGGCTGGATAGCACTTTCTGATGACTACAGTTTCATCGCTCTGCAAGACAATAAATATGTTTGCTTTGTATAGTAAATCGTAACTAATTTACAGATATGCAATAAACATAAAACAAAAATTAAAAGAACTATGCAGTTTACAAATAGTGCATGTATATACATGTTATGTAAAATCTTAATATCAGGTCCATAGAAGAGATAATTTAAGAAAAATAAGTGGGTTGGATGGGACATGTACTTACAGTGGGAGAACACACACTAATAAGAAGAGTATACAAAGCAGGACTTAAACAAACATGAGAGGAAGACTGAAAAGAACATAGGAGGAGGAAGTCCGAACAGCAAGCACAGCATGAGGAATACAATGGAAGAAAGTAAACAGAGAAGCATAAGATAGATAAAAATAGAAGAATATATACAGGAGAAAACTATCCGAGTAACAACTCAGTTCATACCACAATAGGTAGACAGGCAAAGGATTAAGTATGCAAGTATATTATATACTGTAGTAGAATGAAGCTCAGTGTTAAGAGCCTCTGAGCCTCAAAGAAGAAAATGTAGGTTTGATCCCCAGTGACATCAACTGTCGCAAAATCTAGTGCTGAGTCCACTACAATTCCCCAAGCTGGCTTTGGACTTCAGGAAGTGTTTTAAAAAAATTAAAATACAAGGATATATAAGTAGTGATTACTTAATTTACAGCAAACAAAGCACTCTACACATTCTTTTACATATTAAAAAAAAACTTGAATATTATGTGGTAATGCTCCCGGCAGGGAATTCTGTACTGGCCGGTGGGAATTTCCTGATAGAAATTTACATAGCTGTATTATCCCTATTAATATTGAAACTTACAAGCATTATATGCACGGTTTCAATTACAAATTACACCAGAAGCTACATCATATGGACTATATAGGTATGTCAAATTAGAACATAATTCAACCATATTCATAAAAATTACAACAAAATTGAGAAACAATGATAGAAATTGACATAGCTGTATTATCCTCTTTAATAATGAAACTTAGAAGAATTATATGCGAGGTTTCAACCAAGAGTTACACCAGAAACTGCATCATGTGAACCATGTAGGTATGTCTAAGTTGAAAATAATTCACTCATTCATACAAACTAAAACAAAATTCAGAAACAATGATAGAAATTCACAGGGTTGTATTATCCCCTTTCATATTGAAACTTACACAAATTATATGCACGGTTACAATTACAAATTACACCAGAAATTACATCATATGGACTATGCAGGTATGTCAAATTTCAAAATAATTCAACCATATTCATAAAAATTACAACAAAATTGAGAAACAATGATAGAAACTGACATAGCTGTATTATCCTCTTTAATAATGAAACTTAGAAGAATTATATGCGAGGTTTCAACCAAGAGTTACACCAGAAACTGCATCATGTGAACCATATAGGTATGTCTAATTTGAAAATAATTCACTCATTCATACAAACTAAAACAAAATTCAGAAACAATGATAGAAATTCACATGGTTGTATTATCCCCTTTCATATTGAAACTTACACGAATTATATGCACGGTTTCAATTACAAATTACACCAGAAATTACGTCATATGGACTATGTAGGTATGTCAAATTTGAAAATAATTCAACCATATTCATAAAAATTACAACAAAATAGAGAAACAATGATAAAAATTTATATAGCTGTATTATCCTTTGTAATAATGAATCTTAGAAGAATTATATACATAGTTTCAACCAAGAGTTACACCAAAAACTGCATCATATGAACTATGTAGGTATATCTAATTTGAAAATAATTCACTCATTCATAGAAACTAAAACAACATTCAGAAACGATGATAGAAATTCACAGGGCTGTATTATTCCCATTAATATCGAAACTTATACGAATTATATGCACAGTTTCAATTACGAATTACGCCAGACACTACATCATATGGACTATGCAGGTACGAAAAATTTGAAAATAATTCAACCACATTCATAAAAATTACAACAAAATTGAGAAACAATGATAAAAATTTATATAGCTGTATTATCCCCTTTAATAATGAAACTTAGAAGAATTATATGCACGGTTTCAACCAAGAGTTACACCAGAAACTGCATCATGTGAACTATGTAGGTATGTGTAATTTGAAAATAATTCAGTCATTCATACAAACTAAAACAAAATTCAGAAACAACGATAGAAATTCACAGGGCTGTATTATTCCCATTAATATTGAAACTTACACGAATTATATGCACGGTTTCAATTACAAATTACACCAGAAATTACATCATATGGACTATGCAGGTCTGTCAAATTTGAAAATAATTCAACCGTATTCATAAAAATTACAATAAAATTGAGAAACAATGATAGAAATTGACATAGCTGTATTATCCTCTTTAATAATGAAACTTAGAAGAATTATATGCGAGGTTTCAACCAAGAGTTATACCAGAAACTGCATCATGTGATCTATGTAGGGATTGTGTAATTTGAAAATAATTCACTCATTCATTCAAACTAAAATAAAATTCAGAAACAATGATAGAAATTCACAGGGCTGTATTATTTCCATTAATATTGAAACTTATACGAATTATATGTACGGTTTCAATTACGAATTACACCAGAAACTACATCATATGGACTATGTAGCTATGCCAAATTTGAAAGTAATTAAACCATATTCATACAAATTACAACAAACTTGAGAAACAATGATAGAGATTGCCGTATCTGTATTATTATCTTTAATAATGAAACTTAAAAGAATTATATGCACGGTTTCATCCAAGAGTTACACCAGAAATTGCATCATGTGAACTATGTAGGTATGTCTAATTTGAAAATAATTCACTCATTCATACAAACTAAAATAAAATTCAGAAACAATGATAGAAATTCACTTTAATAATGAAACTTAGAAGAATTATATGCACGGTTTCAACCAAGAGTTACACCAGAAACTGCATCATGTGAACTTTGTAGGTTTGGTCCCCTTTGAAAATAATTCACTCATTCATACTAACTAAAACAAAATTCAGAAACTATGATAGAATGTTGCAGGGCTGTCCTATTTCCATCAATATTGAAACTTCAACTAATTATATGCACGGTTTCAATTACGAATTACACCAGAAACTACATCATATAGACTATGTAGGTATGTCGAATGTGAAAATAATTCAACCATATTCATAAAAATTACAACAAAATTGAGAATCAATGATAGAAATTTACATAGCTGTATTATCCCCCTTAGTAATGAAACTTAGAAGAATTATATGCACGGTTTCAACCAAAAGTTACACCAGAAACGCATCATGTGAACTATGTAGGTATGTCTAATTTGAAAATAATTCACTCATTCATACAAACTAAAACAAAATTCAGTAACAATGATAGAAATTCACAGGGCTGTATTATTCCCATTAATATTGAAACTTACACGAATTATATACACGGTTTCAATTACGAATTACACCAGGCACTGCATCATATGAACTGTGTAGGTATAACTAATTTGAAAATAATTCACTCATTCATAGAAACTAAAACAACATTCAGAAACAATGACAGAAATTCACAGGGCTGTATTACTCCCATTAATATTGAAACTTACATGAATTATATGCACGGTTTCAATTACGAATTACGCCAGACACTACATCATATGGACTATGCAAATACAAAAAATTGGAAAATAATTCAACCACATCTAAAAATTACAACAAAATTGAGAAACAACGATAGAAATTTACATAGCTGTATTATCCTCTTTAATAATAAAACTTAGAAGAATTATATGCACGGTTTCAACCAAGAGTTACATCAGAAACTGAATCATGTGAACTATGTAGGTATGGTCTACTTTGAAAATAGTTCACTCATTCATACAAACTAAAATAAAATTCAGAAACAATGACACCATATTCATAATAATTACAACAAAATTTGAGAAGCACTGATAGAAATTTATATTGCTGTATTATCGTCTTTAATAATGAAACTTAGAAGAATTATATGCACGGTTTCAACCAAGAGTTACACCAGAAACTGCATCATGTGATCTATGTAGAGTTGTCTAATTTGAAAATAATTCACTCATTCATACAAACTAAAACCAACTTCAAAAACAATGATAGAAATTCACAGGGCTGTATTATTCCCATTAATATTGACACTTACACGAATTATATGTACGGTTTCAATTACGAATTACACCAGAAACTATATTATATGGACTATGGAGGTACGACAAATTTGAAAATAATTCACTCATTCATACAAACTAAAACAAAATTCAGAAACAATTATATAAAGTCACAGGGCTATATTATTCCCATTAATATTGAAACTTACACAAATTATATGCAGTTTCAATTATGAATTACACCAGACACTACATCATATGGACTATGCAGGTACGACAAATTTGAAAATAATTCAATAATATTCATAAAAATTACAACAAAATCGAGAAAAAATCATAGAAATTGACATAGCTGTATTATCCTCTTTAATAATGAAACTTAGAAGAATTATATGCACGGTTTCAACCAAGAGTTACACCAGAAACTGCATCATGTGATCTATGTAGGGATTGTCTAATTTGAAAATAATTCACTCATTCATACAAATTAAAACCAACTTCAAAAACAATGATAGAAATTCACAGTGCTGTATTATTCCCATTAATATTGACACTTACACGAATTATATGTACGCTTTCAATTACGAATTACACCAGAAACTATATTATACAGACTTTGTAGCTATGTCAAATTTGAAAATAATTCACTCATTCATACAAACTAAAACAAAATTCAGAAACAATGATAGAAAGTCACAGGGCTGTATTATTCCGATTAATATTGAAACTTCCACAAATTATATGCACAGTTTCAATTATGAATTACACTAGACACTACATCATATGGACTATGCAGGTACGACAAATTTGAAAATAATTCAACCATATTCATAAAAATTACAACAAAATCGAGAAAAAATCATAGAAATTGACATAGCTGTATTATCCTCTTTAATAATGAAACTTAGAAGTATTATATGCACGGTTTCAACCAAGAGTATCACCAGAAACTGCATCCTGTGAACTATGTAGGTATGTGTAATTTGAAAATAATTCACTCATTCCTACAAATTAAAACAAAATTAAGAAACAATGATAGAAATTTACAGGGCTGTCCTATTCCCATCAATATAGAAACTTCAATGACTTATATGCACGGTTTCAATTACGAATTACACCAGAAACTACATCATATAGACTATGTAGGTATGTCGAATTTGAAAATAATTCAACCATATTCATAAAAATTACAACAAAATTTGAGAAACACTGATAGAAATTTATATTGCTGTATTATGGTCTTTAATAATGAAACTTAGAAGAATTATATGCATGGTTTCAACCAAGAGTTACACCAGAAACTGCATCATGTGATCTATGTAGGGATTGTCTAATTTTAAAATAATTCACTCATTCATACAAACTAAAACCAACTTCAGAAACAATGATAGAAATTCACAGGGCTGTATTATTCCCATTAATATTGACACTTACACGAATTATATGTACGGTTTCAATTACGAATCACACCAGAAACTACATTATATAGACTATGTAGCTATGTCAAATTTGAAAATAATTCACTCATTCATACAAACTAAAACAAAATTCAGAAACAATGATAGAAATTCACAGGGCTGTATTATTCCCATTAATATTGAAATTTACATGAATTATATGTACGGTTTCAATTACGAATTACACTAGAAACTACATTATATAGACTATGTAGCTATGTCAAATTTGAAAATAATTCAACCATATTCATAAAAATTACAACAAAATTGAGAAACAATGATAGAAATTTACATAGCTGTATTATGCTGTTTAATAATGAAACTTAGAAGAATTATATGCACGATTTCAACCAAGAGTTACTCCAGAAACTGCATCATGTGAACTGTGTAGGTATGTCTAATTTGAAAATAATTCACTCATTCACACAAATTAAAACAAAATTAAGAAACAATGATAGAAATTCACAGGGCTGTATTATCCCCTTTAAAATTGAAACTGAGAATTATATACCTACACGGTTTCAGCCAAGAATTACACCAGAAACTGCATCATATGAACTAGGTAGGCATGTAAAATTTGATCATAATTCACTTGTATTCATAAAAATTACAACATTAAGAAACAATAATAGAAATTCATAGGGCTGTATTAACTATCGCTTTAATGTCGAAGTATAAAAGAATTATATGCACAGTTTTAGACTTTCTTATAATTTTCTCAAACCATATGTATATTTTATAGATAGTATATCCTTTGCCTGACAATAAATATATTTTTTTTATACAAAAAAATTTGCATCAAAGAAACAGAGAAAGAGTTCATTACAAATTCAAATTACTGTCTCAGACAAAACAGCAATTAGTAAGCCAGTTGAGTTTCAACCTTCATACATTTTTTTAATGGTAATCAATGCGTCATGCCATGGATACTTACATTCAGGAATATCTTTGCTTGGAAGGGCTCGCCTTTCCATGTCCATCCATTCGACCAGCGTGGTAACTGCGACTGTCTGCGTGGAATTTTTGAAACAGCCACCGTAGGAACATCAATGCTCTTGCTCTTAGATTTTCTTTTACTCGCACCGACTTTTTTAGCAACAATTAATTTTGATTTAGGATGTCCTGGTTTAGAATTTGTACTTTTAATATTCACGGGTTCTTGTTTATGTTCAACTTTTAAACTTTTGCACTTTTCTTGGGCCTTCGCACTACTTTCTGATTTTTTGGTTGTCCGTAAACCATCACTGTACCCGCTTACCACACATTCGATTGTCCTATCCACGTTATTTTTTGCAAATAAACTGTCTAAAATTGCTGGTGCTAACTTCTTATTACTTATACTATTTTTAGAATTGACTTGTGACCGCTTTGCTTTCACAAAGGGTTCTTTATTCTCACTTAACTCAAAGTCTACAAAGCACTTTCCTTTATTATTTTTAAGATTCTGTTTAGAATTATGTAAGTTACTTGCTGCGAGCGGTTTAGAAACTTTTAAACGTTTATTAGTGGTCTCTTCCTTAGTTGGGCTGAGTTTTCGCTTTATTGGAGTTCTCTTAAGTTTCAATTTAGAATTTTTAAATATGATCGGTCTATCAGTGTCTATATTTAGCTTGCGTTTTCCATTGTTTATTCTAATGCTAGGAACATGCTTCTTTATAAGGTCTTTGTAGCTTCCATTAACTTTGGCTTTATCTATTTTTTGTTTCTTCTGGGGAGGTGGTGTATCCGCATCAACCTTTTCTAGATCTCGTGTTATAGACAACTTTCTCTTCATATTCTTTACTTTAACATTCTCAGCAACCGTTTTTTGGCATGGTAATAATTCTTCTGGTGTTTTTTCAATTGCTTCTGTTTCTTTAATTTTATTTGGTGTTATTGGTTCTACATGTTCTTCGATCTTCAAACATGTAACGACTTCTTTTTGTGCTTTCACACTGGAAGAATCCGTAGTGACTTCAGTGGAAGAGCTTGTTCTTAAAGGCGTGATTTCAGTTTTCTCTAATTTTGATTTTAATACTTCATCGGAGCATGGTTTTCGTTCTTCTGGACTTTCTATTTCCCTCTTCACTTTTGCCATGCACATGTTGTTATGCTGAGGGGGGTGGCACATCAACAGCATGGTGTTTTCCGGAAAATTTGCTGCGATATTGTTACGAACCATGTTTTTACCCACACGCGCTTTTCGCCGTTTTTCGATAGGTTTACAGTCTAAAGACTCTGCCCCTTCTTGTTTTGGTGCTGGTGGTGGTGGCTGGTACGTTGCCCCTGCTGGAGAGGGCGGAGGCGGCATGCCTGCAGACCCTCGGGCTGGACTCGGTGGCCCAGTCGCACTAACGGGCTCAAGCGGAAGTGCGAGAGCCACGGGAGGCAATGGAAGCGAGTCTTTGGCTATGGAAGAAATGTGAGCCGACCTCTTACTATCACCAGTAAGAGGCCCAGTATGTACGTTTTTTGGACACGACTGCATTGGACATGGGCAACTTTGATATGCTGCATCTAAAAATTAAAGTAATGGAAGAACAGTATGCACATTTATATTCTAATCCATTTTCATGTGATTCAGACTAGGCGATAAGCATCATTAATATTTTTGTATTGGTGTAAAGTGTGACGATTAGTGATTAATTCAAAAGTAAACAATATATAACTACTAGCATGATACTTAGTTGAGTAAATATGGATATTATATACAATTAAATATTTGTAGTGTTTAATATTTTTTACAAGAATTTCTGTTGGACTACTATTAGAGACTAACCTAAATTCTGATTAACGTATCTCAAGACATTTATCAACATTCACTTTGCTTTGCCATTTTTCCAATCTATAAATATATCGTCTTCTAATTCTCCTTAGGAAAATAATTTTGAAACGGGATTTGACCTAGCGTCACTGAAGCTTAGTAACAGTAATTAATAACCTTTCGATATACAGCCAATTTGTATATCTTGTAATATTTAGGATATGCCTATCCGGATAGTTTAAATGCATTTGAATAGCTTTAACTTAGGCGCCAATGCGTATGCATCTGGTCGAATCATTCCGCGTTTTCGCTTGAACAGTGATTTTAACAGCATGCGAGAAGCAAGTGTTTTAAAGCATGAAAGAAACATTAAGTGTGACACGTGCGTGCAGAAGGAGCTGCATTCGTAGTGTGTCACTTGCAGTGTGCATTTTGTTTTTTTTAGTCACCGAATCGGGCCGATGTCCAAGAAAGTGGATTTCAGTGCGAGGCGTTGAAATAACGTCTCGGCATACAGAAGTTGATTCGAGCTGAATAATAATCAGTTGTGAATACAAGCTGACATCATCTTCGGCGGATCGCTGCAACACTTTGAGCGCGAAGTGGAATGCTCCAGGTTCAAGAACGTGGATTTGCGTATCCGCACGCAATTATTAAAGGTTGGTGATCTTCCTGTTTGAAAACTGCAAAAGTTGCGGTTTGCATCATATTGCATTAGATCGCGTCTCAAACCATTTAATGGCATTTAATTTACTGTAATTCGTGACGTCAAACAGCAGTCCTGAGCGGCAGTATCGTATTACCTCGCGGGACACGGTGCAATTGTGTGCGCGACGCAGGACTTGTTCGCGTATAAAGAACAGCTATTTTGATTATCTTTTCAATTGTTTAAATATAAATTTATGTTAGTCATAGTGACTCTAGTTTTCTTTGACTGGTAAATGCGCACTCAGCAAACACTAGTGCTGTTTTTTCCAAATATCTGGGATAAAACTTCAAAATTCTATTCCACACCATTTCAATAAAATAGCATTATTGCATTCATGTTCATGCTTGCCTAAAGTATTATCAGTTATTAAGATAATCTCTGAAACTTCTTTGTGGCGTGAATTCATAATTCATATTCTTATTTTTAATTTGAAGAGTGGCGAAATACCCAAATAAGAATATGAATTATTATCAGTTATTGTACTTTCTTTTGCGAAAATATTTTAATTGAATCACAAAATTCTCTTTTTATCATAGTCAGACCACATTGAATTCTATGTTGGGTTTGTAATTCTTGTATTTTGAGGAAGTCTGGATGGTTTGCTTAAATAGAGTGATAGGATACCTTTATCTATTACTATCACACATTTTCCATTCATGCATGATCTTCTCTGTGATACTCCCAGGTGTTATTCTATTACTATTTAGATGCAAGTCGGACCCACACTTGCACAAAGGAAGAAGTAACTGATTTTCCAGTCATGAATAGTTCTATTTGTGATAGTCTCAGCCTTTAATATAACTATCTAGATGCAAGTCAAACCAAATCTTTAAATGACGAGCATGAATTTACAGTGTGTCCCAGGGATCTTTTCCCTCACTTCATGTTTGTATTAAGAAAATTCTTTTTAGATTACTTTTACTATAGTTGTCATTAACCCACTGATGCATATCACTGTAAAAATTTCAAGTTTTTTTCAACAAAATAACATTTATTCTATCACAGGAATCTAGATATCTTAGATATTTCCCCAGAAAAGTTGTTTTGGCCAAAATAACATGTTTTTGTTCACATTTTTTCATATTGCTCCCAAACTTCTATTTCCACACTATAGATTTTAAAATTGTTCTTCCTCCTTCCAATGCTTGTCCGACATATTGTTACTCATTATAGAGTTAATTTCAAATTTGATATTGTTTCAGAATTTTAAAAAACCTTACTATTGGACGTAATTATACAAAACTGTTAAAAGAAGTTATATAACCATCTACCGAAAATATTTTTGTTATATTATTCACATCCTATTCATTCATTCGGCACCGATTTGGTGATCGGTAATAGTTACTTATGCCGTCACCGCGTCATTTATAACGCAACAATAAGCATGTCCATTTATGTAGCAGTCCTGGTTTAGCGTACAAAGCGTCTGCTTACAAATCAGATTCCATCTGGAGTGCAGGTTCAAATTCCACTGACTGCATTGATTTTTTTCTTTGCAAATTGATGTAATACGCATTAGTAAGTATTTCGTATGAGTGTTTTAGTCTTAGAAATATTTTGACCGAACACTTGCCGCTTTTTTGCTAAAGACGTTAAAACGTTTTCTTTTATAACTTTTTTATTTAGAAAATGCAAAAAATATTTTAATTAAAGTGAGGCCACCTATATGGTGGGCTCCAAAGCTACAGTTGTAGAGAATTTCTGACAACTAAATAGGAGAAATAGATACCTTATTACGTTATTACTATGACAATTCCAGTGGCGTACGTCATGGAAATCTAATTGTGTCCTGTCATCTGTCAAACAAAAGGTTAAGTGAGCAACTATACTTAATAATTTTTATCTTCACCCGTTCTAAAAAACACATTGTATATTCCAAGATTTACCATTCGTAAATTTACAATTGTTCAGTACTTGGACTTCCGACAGTTTGAAGCTTACTGATATTATTGTATAAACGGGGCTGCGCGCGCTATTGCGGTCTATTCAATTTATCACTATTTTTAGACCTATTACGTTGGGCCATTCCGTTCTGTTACACACCCCTCCCCTGCTTCCCACTGCCGTCCGCCTGACCAAAGAAGGAGGCCCTCGGGGCTCCGCCCCCCTGCAAGGGGGCTCGAGCCCTCTCCAAGGTGGACCTCGGGGATCCGCCCCACTCCAAGGGGCCCTCGGTGCTCCGCTTCTCTCCAAGGGGGCGTTTGGAGCTCCAGGGGTTCCGCCCTTCTCCAAGGGAGCCCTCGGGGCTCCGCCCCTCTCCAAGGGCCCTCGAGGATCCGCCCCGGTCGTGAAATCGAGGCGACGGCGAAATGCATGCAAACGCAAATAGGGGACATCGCGTCTGCAATTGTCGTGACGGACACACACGTTTGGATCGTTCTCTTTTATTTATATGATTATACATATTGTAATAAAAGTTGCTCCACTACTGACTTTATATCTGTTAAAAACCAATTACAGAATTGACGAATTTTTCAATTGCACCCCCTCCATATTCTCGGTATGTGAAAACTAGTTCACTAATAATTTCCACGAAAACTGTATATTTTTGTTTACATCTTTGGTTTACACATGAAGATTAACATAAAAGCAATTTGTCTTTGTTTCCTTTAAACGCATTATGATTAAACACGAGATAAGGATATAGATCACTTTATGTTTTAACACTATGAAGACCAGTAGTTACCATTTGTCAATAACTGTCAGATAAAGTTAATTTGGTAAAATTTCAACCACGTTTGACTTGACCGCCAATGCTACACACTGCTAAAAATAGTTACATAAAATATCTCAACCTTCTTGAATCACATGAAAATGGATAAGAACAAATATCGACAATTCACTTACTTATGTATGGTAATGTTCTAGTTGGTGCTGCATGTGTATAACACGATGGTGGTGGAGCTGGCCCATACCCCGGGTAGTAATGAGGTGGTGGCGGATAAGGTTCCACTAACGTTGGTGGTGGGGGTGGAGGGTAACTTTCCATTAGTGGAGGTGGTGGCCCACTTGGAGGAGGTTGATAAGCACTACTTACAGCAGGGTTTGCCGTGACCACCTAGCAATGTATGTTAATGATATTTATGCATAATAATAGCAAATTACCAAGTACCTGTTGGCTTTGCTGGTTAGGCGCTGAGGGGGGCGGATGATACAGATCAGGGGGATTCGCCTGATAATACTGGGTACCGGTTGGCGCCGTTAGGTGTCTTCTGTATGTAGGTGGCGGGTAGGCTTTGTGATGCAAATAAGGATTTGGAGGATAACATAACTCGTGATGATAGGAAGGAGCTGGGGGAGGTGCTGGATAATACTGAGGCGGGTAACCGTACGAGTACCCAGGATGAGGTGCAGGATATTGACTATACCGGTACGTCGGCGGTGGCGGTTGGGGTTGTAAAGGCTCCTTGGATGTTGTAGCTGAAGTTATTATCACCTATAAATTGCTTGTTAGAAATTTTTTTGGGAAATGTTGCGATCACTTACATCACTGTCCATAGAGTCTGCCGTCGATGATTGTGAGTGGGGTTGATGTGATGAAGGAGGCGTGGGAGATGAAGAAACCTCCGAAAGAGGAGCTGATTTTCCCAGAGATGCTGGTTGTGGGTGTCCATGGGAAGGAACATTGATTAATGGACCAGCTGGTTGATAGTATCCTGGAAAGAAATAAAATTGATTAGCTTGTTATCCTCATTTAAAGCCATTGAAAATGGGACATATCATACATACATATACCAGAAAAAATGTTTATAACAGGTCTGTTTCCTTAAATATTAAATGTTACAATTTTGAATTCTTAAACTGATTAATCATTTTGCAATGGAAATATAATCAAATTAAATGATCAAACCAAGAATTTGAAAACCATTCACATAGCAGTTAATTTGTTGACTGGATTTTAGAATTTGCCAGATAAATGTTATCGACTATTATCGCGAACGTGAGTGTCTATCAAAGAAGATAAGTTATGCGTGGCTTTCACAGGACGTCAGCGAACGAGCGTAAAACTCAGCATTTTTAACTAGCGAGGGTTTAGGGTTGGGTTTTAGCAAGTTAAATGAATAAATAAGTGGCCAAGCAAACCGAAAACGTTTAGTATAAAAGGCCGGAGTCAAGCATTAACCTTTAACGAGAACATTCGGTGACCACGCATTGCGGTCCCATTTCGAGTTCGTAGGGTAAACCGCCAGGATTACGTCCAACTCAGGACTTATTTCAATTAACAATAAATCTAGAGCCTCCGTCTCCCGCGTTGTTTACTGTTAAAACTAATTTCAGCCATTAAGTGTCAACTGCAAGCAAACTTTACCAAGTTTACGGCAGTAGTATCGAATGATTTTGCCTCAGGAAAACTGGGGAAACACAAAACCTCCCAAACTGTAATTTATTTATGTAACATAAACACTTAAGGGCTAGTAATGGAATAGCTCAATACTGTTTTTGGATTATATAAACTCAAGTATCAAACTAGTCGATTACAATTCGTTTTTTTTTTCGTAATTTATTTTGTAGAATATTAAATTTATAATATATAGCTACTGAAAGTTATTCACATACGTGTCATAACATAAATATCTGAAAAATGTCGAGAGTAGTTAACTGAAAATGGATGAAGCTACCAAATATACGATGGATGCTATGCAGAACATTATGTTTTGGATTTATGATTTAAATAAAACAAATCTTTTTGTACTGAATGTCAAAAAAATTCGTGATTGACAATGCTGTAGTTTCATCAATTTCCTCATTACGAAAAGGCAGATTTGTATAACCGGTATATACAATATATATTACCTATATCACCATTGCGATTCATGAAGTCACACAATCCGCGTTTCAAGAAAAACACACCTAAAAGTACAACGCAGTCCACAACTAGTTTACTTCTGACTGTTTCCTAACACATATATTGGGGCACTGACCCATATATTTTTGGTTATAAAGTTTTTCCAAGTTCTAGGGTGATTTGTATACGTTAAACCGGTCATGCGGGCTCCTAATTGCCGAAGCTGCAACTGGGCAATTCTGCAATGGATACATGGATAGTTTACCATTGTCAGTTTATAATAATAATAACTAATACATGTTACGTTTAAGTGCATGAAAACACGATACCATACAGATGTTGCAGTCGTTTTGAAGCCCATGAGGAATTGTACACTAAAAATAAGACGTATCTATTACAATATAAATGTGAGCTGGCCATAGGCTGAAGTTACGTCATGGTTTGTGAAGCCTCTGTATATATCCATACGAAAGGCTTCACTGTCAAAATCTGTCCAATGTTTTATCTAAATTACAAGAACTGCAAAAATCAATTGCTTACATCATCAACAACGTAATATACGCTATAAGTCCTTTGGACGAATAGTAGAATTGCGGCAATGAAAATTTAATACGAAAGCACTGTAACTACACCAGACCAGACAGTAAATAATAAAAGTCACAAATTGAAAAGCAAATGTACAGCTGCGTAATATTCAAAGCGAAATATCCAACTCGGCAAGCCTGGGCCTGTACATTTCAATTTTGAGCAAGATACGATCCCGCATCTGCATTCGGCAAGATCCCAAACCGACTTAATGTATGGAAATGATATACATGACCAGATGGAGTACAATGCGTAAACAACAAGAATGACAATAGTTGAGGAACATGAAATGTAGCATAAAGCGGCTTGTCAGGCTCGTTAGGAGCGACGAGCACGAGTAAAAACGGCATTGTGTAAAATTCAAAAAGTCCGACAATATGAAACGTCAGAAAACAGATAATCTGAAAAGCAGTTAGTTACGACATCGGCAGTGCCCGATCCAGGTCAAAAAACAGCGAAGTATCACTAGGAAGTCGATGAGATTTTATGTGACGGCAAAGAGAGCGGAACGACCGAATTCGCGATATACGATTCACAAAGCGAACGAAGGTAAAGCCTGATATTCAACTAAGTTGTCTTTAAACTTGTTCTCATATTGATTCGGACATATTGAAAGGGTGTAAGAAATCTCGGATTTGCTCTTCATCCGATTCGGGTTTTTGCGTTGAGACGTCGATGTTTAATATTCTAAAGACTATTTCTCTACATTTATTATTAAAATCATACAATATGTAACTGAAAGGCAGTTCTACATAACATGTATGATGCATCAACTCCTATAATAAATTATACTGACTGGTTCAATTTATGTCGTAATGTAAGCGAGAACGTATACAGTGTACTCAGATGACTCTTGTAAACCATTCCACTTTTGATTCTTCGAGAAAAAGTTAATCTTGGCAAAAATTGTTGCTTGTGCTGAGTCGTCTCAAACAGTCGTCAAAATTAGAAAAGGTGGGACTGCCCTTAATCAAAATACCATTAATTCTAATTTAAAAATCGTATTTAACAAAGTAGCTCCAAAACTTAAGAAAATCCTTAATACGGAGTTTAATTGAAAAATAGCTTCTTACTAGGAAGTAAACAGGTAATTTAATAATGTTTCCTGTAGGAAGTCACAGGGATATTTTTCAGTCAATTTATTATAAGCACTAGCCTGTATTATCTAACAGAATAATTAATTACTGGCCAGCAGGCACACGTACGTTTAAAATACGTCGAAAAGACGTTGAGACAGTTGACGAGATGTTATTCCTTAAATTAAACGTTATATTTTAGTCACAGGTACTGTCATTTTTGCAACCTAAATTAGACGGTGACTTTTAGTTATTCTTTTTACTTAAATAAAACATTCCCGGAGCCTGTGGTTTGAATCTTACACAATTCGTTAAAAACCCCTTAACCAAACAAATATTTTACAACCGCTAAATATGTATTTTGACAGCTAAGCTGTCATCGTCAGTAGCCTTGGAGAGAAACGAACACGACAAAGTTGACCGAAGATATGTTCTTCGCCATTTTCACTGGTGATTAGGTGAAGAGCGTCCAACTGTGTCGTGTTAGTTTCTCTCCAAGACTACTGACGTGTGTGGTTAAGGGTTTTTAACGAATTGTGTCATTATTTTTACTATTTACGTGATTATATCGTTTATTATACGTGTTGGCTATGACGTTTATTGAGAGTGTTTATATGACGTCAATATGTCGCTAATTTTAAGTTTTTTTGGACCAGCAGTTAATCTAAAACGTTGAATGACTTTCACAAAAATTTGCTGTACCCTTCTTTGGTACGCCAGTAGTCAACGCTTAACATGGAATTGACGTTGATATAAAGACGCGTTGTTTACGTTTCGACACTACGTTGTTATATTGATAAATTTGCATGTTTTTAGCCCAGCAGTGAATGTGAAACGTTAATATAAACAGATCAGTAGTCGACTCTTAACTTCGATATGACTTTATACAACATTTCTGCATTATGTTTTCATGCCGTTGATTTTTATTGCATTTTAGACCAGCAATTAATGTAAAACGTAAACACGTCCACAAAAACAAGTAAGTTTTACCCTTCTTCAGTAAGGTTGACATAGTGTTAAAGCAGTTACCGAATCTGATTTAATCTTTCGTGCATCAAACAAGTCGCCGTTTTATTCAATTGGGCTGGGCACAACAAAAATACTTGACGTAAATAAAATACCAGTTTTTATCTTTTCAGCGTAAAAAACAAGCTGCACTTGTGGCTAAAACGTAACGTGCTTATAACGTTAGCACTTAACTTAAAAATAACCTTAATATAACGTTGTTTTAACGTATAAAACACATACATTTTCTGTTGAAAAGACAACGAGGTTACAACGTTAACATTCAAACGTTCAAAAGTCGGCTGGCAATTAAACGTAGAAAATACGTTAAATTGTCGGCAACAGTATTGAAAACTTATGTGTTTTAAATCGTGACAACGGTCTTGTTTGGTCATGAGTTATGTTAAGAGACCGGTATAGGCTGACGCAGAATCAACCGCATAACGTTGAAAAAGTGGTTGATTTTTGCGACACTTTGATGTTAATATAACGCTTGGTCCAAGGTTATGCTTCAACGTTAGTTCAACGTGTCATACTATCGCGTGTATCCATACACAAGCCTTTAACATTTTCGTCACACTGTCGATGGTACCTCTTGTACATGAAAAAGTGCCTGGCAATCTATTAAATGGAGGGGAATGTTTTTAAACAGCATTTATTATAGTTTTTAGAAATGTTGTACAACATTTAGTAGATTATTTTCTAAATCGAATTGATTCAATCTGTCTTGTTAATATGATCTAAGACAGATGGTTCCACGTTTCTAAAAATCCAAACAAATTGGCTTGTTAATCTCAAGCAGAAAATAAAAAAAGATTTAGTTTCCTGTTGTTTTAGTATTAGAGAATGTGAGTGTGCATTTTCAATAGCTCAATGTTAGCGGGCGAAAAATGTTGGCCATTATCAGAAGTAGCACCTGATTTGGTAAGCATCGTTGCACAGAAAAAATCTTATAGCTGTACACAGCTAGCATATACATGTACAGGATGCCATAATAAAGTGTGCTACCGACAACAAACGCTTTTTGAAGCTTTGGCAACAGTAAGTAGCTGTTGCATTCATAAAATTATCTCAAACTGTAGACTTCATTAACTCGAATTTGTCAGAGTCCCAGCCAGCTCTTATTAATGGATGAAACGTGGAATGTCATTAAACATTAAAATGATAAAGTTTGACGACGGTAATGACCGACAAAGCAGCTTATGAATTTATAATAACAGCGGTAAATTACATAGCAATTTATCGAAAACGATCAAATTGACACGTACCTAGCCGAGGTAATAAAATCATCCTCTCGTTTAATCGGTGTGCCACATCGATTAAAAGGGTGTCGTTTGCCAACAGCCATTTGTAACTAGCGACAACATATACACTTCATACACCGGAGCTTCAACACGACTGTGCTATGAAATTTACAATACCGTGTATAGGTGCAAACAGTTACTATTTATAAGCACAAAAGGTGATGTGATGCTCTAGGACTTTCTGGAGGTAAAAAAATTACACAACTTCACATTTGTTCTATGCCTATTGTTTACATTATGGGATGTAAATAAAATAGTATTTTGAGTTTGGAATATATGTAAGTGGCGTATGTATAAATACTAATTTAGAACAGTGATTTATTTAAACGATTTGATTACAACAAAAATATTAAAGATTATTGATGTTTCTGCAGGTAGGAGGTGTTGGCAAGTGCTTTGAATTAATATAAAAAATAAATTTTTATATCCGTAGGGTATCGTAATAGTTAGTTATTTTCCTATAGTTAACATCTCCCACAATTCTTATTTTTATCAGAACAGTTTGCAATTATTAATAATATCTTAAAACAAACTCATTTAACTAATTCAAAATGCATTTTAATTTAAATAGTGATTTATAAGCTAATAATCAGTCGCATAAACCACTACCGAAAAGGACGCAGCGGACAAAAGTAGCCAGCAACCATATTTTATATAACGATGCTGAGCTGATTTATTGAACATGATTACGATTGCATTTTATACACTTTTAAGGCCAGGCCGCATTGAATAACTCTTATTGAACCGACGATTACATAATTTTGTATAGCTGGCACCGATCAATAACGAAAGCGCTCTTCAGGATTCAGTTTTACGTAAACTAAGCAATAGTGATAGACAGGATAAAATCTTAAAACGCCCATAACCACATTTTAGTTTTTGTGTTTATAGTGAGCAACTCAAAATTTAGATCAAAATTGCACTGCCCTACAGTACACCATCGAGTTCTTCAAAACCATAGGGTAAAAGAGCAAAACGTTAATATAGAACCTCCCTTGTTATAAATAATAATAAACAACCTACATTAACAAATTAGTAATCCCTCAGTGGACTGGGGAAAACATTTCCCTATACGACTAAAATCATGTTAATCTCAATTACAATTCGTTACCGAAGTATTATTAAAAATAATAAAAGAAATCTATTTGAATGTCGTTTATTAAGATTTGCTAAATTCCTAAAATAGCTTTTGTTAAACAAACACGTGTCTACAGAGTTTCCTTGTATTCTCACAATATCCTACAATTATTGCGATACATGAAACACAACTAACTTCCATGTGCGGGGAGTTCCACCGTCATTGCAACTTTTGAAAGTCATAGTTTTCTTATAGAATCTTCCTACTTATAAAAATTATAGTTTAGAAACTTTTTACCACAAAAGGAACTTATATAAAGATTTTGAAACAGCCAGCTGGTGTCGTGTTATCAAGCAAGTTTCCTCGAATTGATTAATTCTTGAATTCGTTAGTTATCAAAGCACTGGATATTGACTAATTATTATTTGCAAATGCAGTAAATAGTAATAATTATGAATATCTCCACATTAGTAACAACTGTAAACAACTCACCTATTAAAACAATAACAATGCGTATGTATCAACTGATTACTTCATGTAAACATCACTACTTTTGTTCTATTAAAATTGCATATACAGTGTGCTTAAAAAAATACACCTTCGACATTTTTTTTGCACTTAATTTTTTATGCGCCGCTATATTCGTTATTGTTCAAGAACTTGTCGGAACTACCAATACTTGAGTGTTGACAGCTCTGGCTAGTTAGATAGAATACAGAATATAACAGTACCTAAAAAAAATCATGCACAAAATTAAAGGCAACTAGATGTACCTATCTCTTTTTTAATCATTCTGTACATGAAATACAATGTAAACTACAAAGAGCTTTAAGTAACAAACGACTTCCGGGATTGGACCGTGTCATGGCTGATGAAGCCCCTTACGAAAGTGGGTGAAACGTTCAGTTCTTCGATCTCAATCATGACACGGTCCAATCCCGGAAGTCGTTTGTTACTTAATGACAATGGCCATGAAAGCCTCAAAAATCATCAAAGAGCTTTAATTTTGCAGTTTCAAAAGAGTAATAAGGTAATGACGTATACAATGTAACGGTTTTGATATAAATGAAATATATACTCTTATTTTGCCATATGATATGAAACGTAGTTTATGCTATATTTAGGGAATTTTCTTGGGTGTTGGCACTAATCTCCGCACTAAGCTATTTCTGAGTTTTTTGGTTGTTATGAAAACAATTGTAAAAACATGCATCGTTTGCCAGTTTAGTTTGTTATTGACCGATTTAATCAGGCGAATTGGTTTATACTGATTGGAATTTTCGACGCTACCTTTCGCTTCGACCGGGTAACAAATCTTACAATTACACCAGGCCGCAATTCAGTCCTACGTATGTGATTAACTACGTTGCTATATTACTCTTTCAGATTTATATTTATTCTCATTTTGAATTTGCCTAAATAAAAATTGTGACTTGATTTTGTTTGCTGTGTTGATCATGAAGTCGACTTGATCGTCATTGAGGGACTGATTTCTAGTACTTGTGGGATGTATTTTCGAGTTGAAGCTGTGTGAAGTGGTGTTTGGTGACAAGATGGACTGATCGAGCTGTTTATGTTGTGTGTTAGCCTTGTGCTCCTAAAGTCACGTACCTTTGTATTTGATTCATGCTACATTACATTGTTACTCCATCGTGCAACCATAGTTTGAATTAGAATGTTGTGCTTAATCCGTTCAGGAGCTAATTTGTCAAATTTAAAACTTTACACTTGGGAAAAGCTGTATGTGCCACCATTTGATGAACTGTGCACAGTTTCATTCAATTGTCACTTAAAACATTTTGATTTAAAATATCCTAATTAATTGTTCATATTACTTTGCTTGTTGCACGCATGTGTTACACTCAGTTACTTTTAAAATTAGTTTCACATTGTTAAAAAGTTATCTGTTGTAGGTTATTACATTGAACATTTTATGCGCACACATTTGGTTCAAGTCTCACTTTGTTTAGCAGCTTGAATCTTACGAACTTTTATATACAGATATGTACTTAACGTACTAAAAATCTAAAACTGAGTATAGTTACTGCAATAAAACATTTGACTCCTGTAAAGTTAAATTGTAATTTTTATTGGGGAAATACCAATTTATTATTAATTACTATGCTGAGCTGATTAAAGCATCCGTATTTAAAATATTTTCTTTATTTGCCAAGTATTTCACCTCTAATTAATATCGTAGTTGTGGAATCCTTCAACTGGTAAGTTGTCTTAATTTTGTGTGCACTACTATTCTGGAACAAATTAGTGTGGAGCTGTCAGTGCGATCAACTTTGTTTCTGGCGCCCTTATAATTTTAACCTTGTTTAACTCAAGAAATGCATTGGCTGGATCGTATCCACCCCCTTGAGTTAGTGAAGCATCTTCTTTGTAACTTCAACACATTTGAAACCAACAACATAACTTCTAGTTATTACATAGCTAAGGCTAAGTATTTTAGGCAATGGCAACAAATAACACAAAAGGAACAAATAAATGTGCGTTATGGATGTTTCCATGAAGAACACCGTTTGTATAGTGTGTTATAATAACTTTCAGCAACTTATATTGGGGCAATTGATTCTTTCACAGTATGTATCTATATTACTTCGTGTTAATAATAAAGCATGGATGTGTGGGCGGTTTGTAATATATTTAGATAAACAACACAATTATTAAAATATAGCAGTTGTTATTGGAATAATAATAATACTTGCTGAATAAAACGATATTCGTGTTTGCGTTTTTGTAAGATTTTAAAAAAACCGCACTTGATTTGAAAACCAAGGATTCTGCCATTTCAAAGAACGCAATTTTAAAGAAAATTTAAGTTAATAAAGCTTTGGAGGAGTAGGAACAAATCTTGTTTCGAAATGACGCACAAAAATTAAACTTGGAAACCAATATAAGCAGTTTAAAGACGTTTTATGTAAGATGTCAATATAATTACTTTATGTTAGAAAATAACAATGAAAATCGTACGACACTCATTAATGACCAATAGAAAAATTAGTTCACGAGCCGTAACCAAGACAATAAAAAAATTTCTTGGAAATTTTTTGTAGATAGACATTACTTCTTTTTAGGGTTTGTGGCGTTACGATTTTCTTACCGAATCTGCATTCGAGCATTAATTCATATCCGGAAATTATTTTTCGTGCATTCCAACACGTCCTAATTTGCCCTCGCGTCCCGCTCGGGCAAATTAGTACGACGTTGTTCGAGCGCACTCAAAAAAATTTCAGGAAAGAATTTATGCTCTTATGAGATTATATGTGAAAATATTAATACTTAGAGAAAAAAACTTTATCTTATCAGCTTCTGTAGAAGGTTACAAAGAACCTACCTACTTCATTCAAATATTCATAAATCAATAACCTCAAATAGTTCTGGGTTTACGTTATAATCTGCTATGTTATTAACGAGCGATCATTAAAATGTATGTAATTCCCAAATAGCTCGGCAAACAACTGGCTAATAGCCTTTAAGGAATGCCATTATGGGCTAATGCAATTACGCGCAACGTGTAATTATTTATATTAATACCGTAGAAAGTAACGAAAAAGTTGCTGGCATTTTGTCGAAGTATAACAAGGTTGCTGTCTGCTGATTTTTCTGACATAATCCGGTATTTAACTCGTTGGGCCGCAATGCTCTCATTATCGCGACGGGATGAAATGGGTCAGGGACTGCGCTAAGGTCGCCCGTCTGCTTCGCGCTTTATTATCCTCGATTATGAATTACACATAAGCGGCGCTTAACTGTGTCAACTTCCATGCTACGAAAATACATAGGTATGTGGAAGGGTTGAGACTGATTAATACGCCGACGAACATCAAAGGGAGGAATCGGATAAAAGCCTGTGCGAGTTGGTAAGACTTCTACGCGAAATCCCTTTCGGAATGTGCTTATGTAAAATTTGGGTTACTTAGTCAAAATGTTGTTTATAAAATTTTTTATTGCAGCAAATGTTAAATTATTTCACATATGTAGCATACCAACTTGTTGTTTGTTGATACCAAGACCCAATTGGAGATAGCATTTCAAGAAAATTAGATTAGATATTCTTTCTATACACATATGACCATCACTTTGACTAATTTGATTTGCACATTATGGAACATCAAAGACGAATTTTTCCTTGCCGAAATGAGCTTATGTAAAATTAGGAAACCTTTCCTAAACAGGGTTAGCGGAATTTGCATTAATTGATTATTTGAATGAATTTGCTTGTATTAAAAGCGACAAATACTTCAGTCTATCACTTATTTAAACAAATGGTAAAGGTGAAGTTATAGATAGCATCCTGTAGCACTAAAGTTTGTGCCATTGCCATTAGATGGTGCTGAACGAAATAAGCCCGATCGGAATGGACTGCGCATAATTATGCACAAAATACGTAAACATATCTTAATTTTTCTAATAAGACTGATGCGGTCAAACGAAACGCTTAGTAATGTGAGTAAAGAGAAAACAATGTTACAGCTGGTAAGCTTCAAACTTACGCTCACAGATGGAGTCTGACTTATAATGAGACGCTTTAACTGCTTGGTCAAGAATACTATTAATACATAGACTTATCATTGTATTATGATGGACAGGGTGGCGACGTGACGTAAGGAAGTAAGTCCGATCGGTGACCATTCAACGTGACGTACATACTCATGTACGGATGCAGCTTCACTCGTTTTTATATACAGTTAAATGAACAGGGAACCGAGGCGAGTACTGGAGGCAAGACCTGAAGGAAGGCGATACAGAAGAAGGTCACGACAGACATGGGAAGAGAGTTTGGCACAAAGGGCAGAACTCAGAAGAAAAGATCTAAGAGAGGTAAAGCGAATGGCTGCTGACCGAGACAGATTTCGGATATGGATAGAGGACCCGACGTTCTAAGTGCAAAAGGAAAAGTAAAAGAAGAAGAAGAGAATTAAATGTAAACTGATTTCAACCTGTTGTTCATTGTTATCAACATATGATTCAAAACTAACAAATTAACATTTCAAATTAAAAAAAACTAAGTAACATGTTGATTTCGAAGGCTTTCACGACCAGCCCACTTTTATAAGGGGTTTCATCAAAAGAGTACGGCAACTCAACATGTGAACCACGCCAGGGGCGAAACTCTTCTAGCAATCTGAAGGAGGAAGCCGAAATTTATAGTAAGAGTCACCACATTGCTTCCTTTTTTATAATGTTAGCTGTCAGAGTTTTGTGCTGTTCCGCTGCCACTGTAGATTTCTATGTATATGTTCATTTTCAAGAATTTTCTTGCTCTTTTCTGGCTGCATCCTATTTTTCATATGATCTTTAATGCCTCGTTGATCATTCTGTACAAATGGCCAAACCCATTTACATGTGTTCTTCCTATCGTGTTTTCCAGTGGTTCAACTCCTAATTCCTTCTTTATCTCTTATGCTAGTTCTTTCAAATTATATTTATTTGCTTTTCAGATAAACTTTTGATATTCCCCGGATTCAATTTCACATCCTTTTATTTTCCGACTTCTACAGTTCGTCCCAGGAATCTTTTCTCTGACGTCATCTGCGTATGCCGTAATGGTGGAAATGGTCTAAAACTGTGTTTACATCTGTTTCACTTTGTTAGTAGAAAATAACATTCTAGATCATTTGCTAATTTGGTTCATACACACATACTGTCAAGGAAAAGACCAGTCACACAAATTTTATATTTCATAGCTAATCGTCCTTCCGCTGAAAATTTCCTTGGGCGCTTTCCATGTGCACAGTATTCTGGTATCAGAATTAATAATTTGTTTATCAGTATGATATTTACTACTCGTATCTAAAAACCAGAACACTATATTTATGTTTTCTTTTAAGCCCGTTTCTTCATAGTTTCCTTCATTAGAGTCTTTGGTTAGTTTTTTACCTTACATTCTCATTCCATCTCACTCTCTCAACACTAGGTATTACATGATTTTATTCGCGTCCTTTAGCATTCGAAACAATTCTCTCATATCTCATTTTTATTCCCTCTCTTTATTGTTAACCGTTACATAATTTTAATGTAAACTTGAGCGTTGCAAAATCTGTTTTCTTTTCCATCTTCCCTCTTCGCCTTTAAGGGCTTCTAGCTTTCTAAATTGCTCTACTTCACGTGTCAGTTTTTTTTTGCTTTCGCTGTGATACATTCTATCTTTTTTTATTTTACCGATTTGTATTTTACAACTATTTTACTTTTGCTTCCAACTGAATTCGCTTCCTCTTTCCACCTTTTATCCTTTGCTTTCACTTCTATTTTCTTTACGCTTTGAACATTTCTTTTCTACCTCACGTTAATTGCGTCCTATTTTCTTCTCTGTTACAGTTCCCCAGTGATCTCAGTAATTGTTGTAAAGAGGCAGGGCCGTAGCTATAGGCTTAGGGGCCCCGGGCAACAAATAATTATGGGGCCCCCACATTATCCTTCCCCTTTACCTCTACACCACTTTCATTAGTAAGCCGTTTTAATGGGGTTACTATTTGGTGTGTTTTCTGTTAAGATAGCAGAATGCACATTTAAAACTGACAAAAACACATATTTACTTGTCACATTGGGTTTAACATAAAACTGTATTTAATGTTTAAACAGGCTAAGTTCGGTTCAAAACTTTTTAAGAAAATTTCGTGAAGGAACTTCCTCCGTCTTCGGGGGCCCCCTATGTTCGGGGGCCCCGGGGCGCTGCCCCGGCTGCCCCGGTGGTAGCTACGGCCCTGGTAAAGAGCCTTTTTAAATGTTTTCCTTCACTGTGTCTTGCTCTTACATATGTATTCCCTCACATACGTGTAGCGCAAAGGTGATTTAGTAACGTTACATTCGTAGATTTTGCCGATAATCTTTCCTGGTCACATCATACTTTCACTCGACGAACTTATGCTTTGCACGAAACGGAAAAAATACATTGTCACATCAGTTTAAAAATATTAGTACATCTCGAAAGTTTTGATGAAGTAAAATTAAACACACTTTACACAATTAGTGCTCTTGCGAAGCATTTAATCATTTTTACAGGCTCTTTTCCATTATCACTTAAATACACAGGTAATATTAAAATAATCAGACTTTCTATAAAACTTGAGGCGCTTCTAAAATCGTAAACATATAAGCAAAAAATCTTTAGTAATTGATTCCCTGCACTAGATTAAAGATAATTTTTAGTAGAAACATTCAGCAAAACGCTGATGAGTAACATCAGCACACAAACATTCCCTTACTTCTATTTTCGAGATTCTTCGACAAACATAAAAAAGCGGCAATAACAATGAAGAGTAAAACTTTAAAGCGAAAGGGGCATAAAACGAATTTAACTAAAAAGACCTTAGTCGAAACATCGTCGCTTACACAAAGAACAAAGCAGTTCTAGGATGGCCCACTTAATTTCACGACCGCTCCATCTCCATAAGGAGAACGAACCAAATTACATATTCCATAGCATGCGAGCTCATTCAAGTTCAAGTTATTATAATGTTTATTACGTTATTACCAACCATAAATATCTGTCTGTGGACTACATTTTAGCTGTCAGAAGAGTGCATTGTGATGAGATGGAATTTCTTTACTGCACATTTTGGAAATTTATTTCTATGTAGTGGTAATTCTACTTGATTTAGAGAGCTTATACAAAAAATCGTCTTAATAAGGGTAGTTGGTATTAATTAGTTCTAAAAATTATAATTACCTTTGCTATTAAATTAGAAATTCATCAGTCATACATTATATTTGGGTATAGTGTGTTATATTGGATTCCCGCATTTTCCACTAATTTATACCAGAAGAGATAGTTTAGAGCGCTAGAAACCGCTGTAAGTGACGAATCACATATAAGAAGTGCAAAAATCGCAGTTGCCAATCCAATATAAGAAGGCAGTGTGTTGTTATCGCTTGTTCGGTTAGTTGCAGGTTTGTGATTGTGTCTTCTAAACATCGTTGATGGCATGAAAATAAAATTTGTTCTGCAATGGTTGTAAATAACCAAATCTTCTGTAATCTGCTCTTTATTCAGCTGTGTATTTTACCTACGTGTGATAACACGCTGATATTGGCTTCGAGCGAGCGGTACGCTTAGCATATGTAGTAGCTAAAAAACAGAAACCCGACTTCTTACCGCTATTTTGGGTTTATATAAATTCTAGTCTTATAGATACGTATAAAATCAATTCTAATGCGTGTAAAAATTGGAAAATTCAAATAAGGTTCTTCGGTAGCCCTCCTGCTGGTAGAGCAAATCGCCACGTGATAAATGAGAATAAAAGCGCCAGGTGAATTATTTTATAGTAAACTTCAGATTAATATTAATATACTTCAAATCCCGGTGAAGACGTAATAAATCTCTGTTCGATGACGTCCAGGTCGTGCAATACGTAGCAGCCAGTGGTGGAGTCGGCGACCTGAATGCTGCGGGTCATCCACAGAATAACGGACTCCATTCGCGCCAGCAGGAAGGCCGATCGCGGATTGCACCTCTCCACTCTATTTTTGTCTTCACCATGCGGCCGGTAAATACTCAAAAATGGACTTTACGTGTGCTTAAGAGACGTCCCGGTCGTTACGGTGACGCCGCCGCGCGCCTCTTTGGCAGAAATGGACATATTAACATTCAAATAGACTATGCAGAAAGGCCTTGCATCGCTAAATACAGTAATTACTGTGGGCAAGTTTTGAGCATGACGTTGCTCAATTATGCTAACTAGCAGCAGGTATTTGTCATCTTGGGAAAAATAAAGTTTGCTGAACAAGGCATCTAAATCGTTTCTAATTATGCATGTAGCAGACTACTCAAGAGCAAATGTAAAATACATACAATAAAGTGACTCCAGTAATAAGTTAATGTGCAAAATAAACAAAGCAACAGTTGAGCAATATCCACAAATACGAAGAGACATTGATAAGTTTTTAGTCTATCACAAAAAGTTGCTGTATTACAGAAGATTTTTTTAATTTATTCAACTTTATACACTTATACTATATCGACGTAATTCTAGACGTTTCAAAAATTGCCATTCTTAATCTGCAATCCACTTTTCCACAAGCACTTGTCTTTTAATAATTTATGAGTTTTTGAAATTGGTAATAATGAGAAGGTTCTAAATTCGGAATGTTCAATCAATTGACAGCCCAACTAGAATTTATGAGCAGGTGCATTGTCCTGCAAGAACAGCACATGGCGACATTTCAAACTCAGAGAACCTTTCCTGGCAGATTCTGAACACGAAACGTCTTTGGGCGAGAGAACCACAGTGATTCTATTCTATTCTGCTCTTTTGTTCTGAATCGTAATAATGAATTCATGTTTCCACATTTACAATACGATAAAATAAGAACAATCTTGCTCAAACAGGCAAAAGCGACTGGGATATTCATGCTGCCGCAAAATGAAAGACATGCTCATACGACATCTTCAAAGTGTCTTCTGTAATACGCTTTAGCCTTTTCGTTTATGCTTCAGAATCAATTTTTTTAAAATTTGATAGAAAAATGGGTCTTCTAACACAACGTTCACCTTTGCCCCTTCTTCCACTCATAAATCCCCAACATAATTATTTATATGGTGATGTAGAAAGAACATTAATCCTTCAATGTATTCAACATATTTACATACATTTATTTTTTCTCCAACCACACGAATAAGACGCCGTCGAATAATTTTTGTATAAAAAGGAAGTCATTTCGGGATGTTCACCAATTACCTTGGCAACTGTACACTTTTCGATTCATATTTGCACTAGTACAAAAATGGACGCATGGTAAATTTTAAATAAAACACAAACGCTTCGTCAATATTCGGCAATCGCCGTCGTTGTTGTTTAATTTCCCCCGTATAGTGATTGTTTATTTGCGCCATGGACAGTTCTACAATATAACCTACAATGTTTGATTCTAAATAATAAGTCATATTACCGAATTTATGAGAAAAATTGGTATGTTTCATTCGCACAAAAAATGCGTTTTCGGGACGCGTAAGATCTGTCCCTACTTGTCCCGAAATCATGAATTTTTTGTACTAATGATACAAATAACTATTGCGGAAAATTCTTTCAAAATAGGTATTCTGTATCCTACACATGATCAATTTTAAAGAAAATCGTACGACACTCATTAATGGCCAATAGAAAAATAGTTGACGAGGCCGTATCCAAGACAACAAAAAAAAATTCTTTGAAATTTTTTGTAGTAGACATTACTTCTTTTTAGGGTTTGTGTCGTTACGATTTTCTTACCGAATCTGCATTCGAGCATTAATTCATATCCGCAAATTATTTTTCGTGCATGCAACAACGTCCTAATTTACCCTCGCGTACCGCTCGGGCAAATTAATACGACGTTGTTGAAACGCACTCAAAAAATTTCGGAAAGAATTAATGCTCATGAGATTATATGTGAAAATTTTTGCTATCAAAATTAATAAACGATCGGATAATCGCTTTTCTACTAACTTGGTGTAACTATTTGTCAACATCCTTGGGCCATGCGAAATGATCTATTTATTCATTATATTTTAGGATTGAAAGTTAACATTTGGAATAGGTACTTACAAAGTTTATTGTCGATTTAAAGAGAAAATGATTCAAGACCAGGTGACTACCTAATATAGGCAACACATTTAACCAGTTACCAATAAATGAAGTAAATTTGTAAGAAGACTAGTGAGAGGACTGATGTTCATATTCGTGTTTATTTTATATTATACTCCCCTCCTTAAGGGAAGGGGCACCTATCACCCGACCTTCTCTTAGAGCTGTGCACAGAAGCACAAGCTCTGTTGTTAGTTGTGATCAAATGGGCACATGTTTCGTCTCTTGGTGTTAAGACTCATCAGGGTACCGACATGCGCTCATATTTATTTAGGATGTGAGGGCAGAACTCTAAACAGTCAACTTACACAATTTTACAGACTTCGCGTCTGTTGGCGTATGTTTTGCACAGCTCTAAGAGAAGGTCGGGTGATAGGTGTCCCTTCCCTTAAGGAGGGGAGTATAATATAAAATAAACACGGTAGGAATATGAACATCAGTCCTCTCACTAGTCTTCTTACAAATTTACTTCATTTACGGCGGAGACACAGGTAGTTGTGTGTGACCTCATGCAATTGAGGTACCACAGCAGGTAGAGTAAATGTATACTCACCTACTGTATGTCTCTGTGGACGTTATCCACAAAAACATACACATCATCAGTTACCAATAGTGGGTAACTATAGTTGCAAAACTAAATCTGTCAGAAGTAGTGGAAAATAATGAAGTAACTTAGCTCCGAAGAGAACTGGTGCTGATTCAAGGGAAATAAACGTAAAAAGTAAGAAAATTAACACATAGTGAGAATTTAGAACCATTCCACGAATGTCAATGCTTAAAAATGTCAAAATGATGCTTCCTTGCAACGTTAGAACGTTAAATTCACTAAATACCCAAATGTGGTCACGTGGTCTTTAATCGTTTATGAAGAATGTACTTTGTTTTGAAAAAGTAATTATTAATATCCTCTCTGTTGTTGTTGATAACTTCTCTGTTGTTGAAAATGTTGTCAACATATTGTAACAGAAGAAGTCTTTTTTCATAGCAGAATGAAACGGGTCTTGGAGTCCCTCGCCTGTGGTGCATATTTTCATATTTAAAAGATGTCGCGAACTTGTATTTCCAATGTTTTATTATTTTGAAGGTCCGTAAATATAGCTAACATGAAAATATAGGCCATCTCAACAACCGCCATTTTCGTGCACACTGACAATGCATTCATGGCAAAGTCGCCGCGATCAGACTGAAATATGTCACAGCTTGTCAGCTGAAAGGTTAAGGTTAGATATTTTAAAAATACCAGGATATGCATCTTTGAACTGCACTAACCATTCAAAACGTGGTTTCCCGCTGACAAAAAAAGGCGAAAAATGTTTTATTGATGTGTTGTGTGTGTGTGTTTGTTATGTATTTACGCGCATGTTCGAACGAGTATACCGGGTGTCAACGAATTTATTAGACAAGTAATAACTTCTAGAGTATTAGGTGTATCAAAATGAGATTTGGTATAGGTAAATGGTATAGGAAGAGGAGAGTTTTCGCATATTTTTCACTTTCTGGTCACTTCCGGTTTCACCGGAAATGGCTCCTGTTTCGAATTTTTAAATGAAACACCCTGTATATTTTTGCATATTTGGATTTCTGAGACAATTTTGGATCAGTATGTGACATTTTAAAAACTTATCCATGGCACACTTGACAAAAGTAAATAAATTATTATCCAGTATTTTGTTTAGAAATATTTAACTTATGAGCTTATTTTTAATCCAATCGCAAATAAATTAGTATCGTTAGATTCGCCAAAAAATCCTCTTTTCGGAAAGTGCTTGTCAAAAAAGGGTCGCCATTTGAAAAAAAATAGTTAGACAAGAAAACGTGCTTTTGCCAACTTGTCTTATTCCTATCTATCATACTACATAATCACTAAAACTTTGCGATTGTAATTTTCTAACATCACCTGAGGTCTTTAGATTAGTTTGCGTCTGATCATGGCCACCTAGATGCCATATTAAAAGTGGCTCTAAAAAAATCAAGTAGGCTTTAAAACTTTTAAAATGTTACATTCTGATCCAAAATTGTCTCAGAAATCCAAATATGCAAAAATATACAGAGTGTTCTATTTAAAAATTCGAAATCGGAGCCATTTCCGGTGAAACCGGAAGTGACCGGAAAGTGAAAAATATGCGAAAATTCTCCTCTCCCTATACCATTTACCTATACCAAATCTCATTTTAATACACGTAATACTCTAGAAGCTATGACTTGTCTAATAAATTCGTTGACACCCGGTATACACGTAGGTTTTTTTAGGGGTAAATTTTAGTTTTCTTTGATTTTCTTTCTGTTTTTATGTGTTTTGAACCAAGTAGATTGAGTTAACAAATGCCTTTTCTCGTTCATTCTTTGGAGTCAGTTTCAGCCCGAGAATACTACAGGGGGAGACCTTCTTGTTGTGGCACGATCTGGGGTATTAAGAGAGTTTCATGTTCACTGAGATAGCAAGGTAAACACAAAGGGCAATATTTAAATATTAAAACGTACGAGATGTGTTATTTAAATTTCAAGTTATTACGTGAGGAGTTAGCAAAACCTCATTTCAAAATTTAACAATGTTCAAATTCATAAAATTCGTCTACTGGTCTACTGAAAGTACACGTATCAAGGATATTGTTATTAAAAATTAGCGTTGGTACGAATCAACTCACGGATCCGAACCATAAAAAATTATTGGTATCATGCATAATACCAGGTTCGGATCCTTTTTATGTAAAACATATTCAAGTCACAGGATTCGAATCCATTTATTTTATTACAATGGCGATTACTGATTAGACTAACGCTTACTTATGTTAAGTGTTGATTAATGAAATAAAAGTTGAATAAATTGCACGTTATGTATATATTCTCTTTTTAAAAATGTAAAAAACAATGCACAACGCCTGCTCAAAAAGTATCCGAACCACAAAAAGAATACGTGTCATATTAAATTAAAAAAATCGACTTACGGAAATGGAATGATGCGAACTCTTTAAGTCGAAAGTGAGTATTCGAATACTTTTGCATTTGCTATAGGAATCCGGATCACAAATCTTTTTGTGCTAAAACGTCTATACGAGTAGATTATCTCTTATTCAAAGAGGAGTGATTCAAATTCTACTCAGCTCTGTTGAAAATGTGCAATATTTTCAAATCGTTAAAGCTTAATTTGGTTGGTTTTCTGTTCTTGAACATTTTGTCCACCTATTGCAGTGATTTCTGGCACAATTTTTGTCACAAGCGAAATACTAAAATATATTTCACATAATTATGCAATTACAACTTACGAGTACAAACACAACATTTGATTGAAAATAAATTCGATCATTCATTTCTCACGATCCGTATAAAAACAGTTTAGGTATACGCTTTAAATACACTGTGGTTTTTTATTTCGTTACAACACATATTACGTGCAGTATTTTTTCATGAGTGTTTAACATTTTGATAACATTTTAAATAAACTAATTTCATAGTTGCCGCAGCGGCATAAAAAAACGCTGGACGTAATATGTGTTGCAACGAGATAAAAAACACAGCGTATATGTAAGAACAATAAAATTTTGAACTTATTTTACAGGGTGCTGCACCGGCGGACGCAATATGCACATTTCAATGTGTTCAAATACTGGCATCCCTAGAAGGATTTTACAGTAAAATTAGTGTTCCTTAAAAACCCCAAATGCAATTTTGCTGTAAAATAATTAGGGAAGCCAGTTTGAACATTTTTGAAATGTGCATGTTGCGTCCGCCGGCGCCGGCACAGCACCCTGTATATAATAATTTCCTCATATTTATACATTTTTTACTTTTACCAATGGTTCATTCGAAGCAGTTAAATCCTGAAATTTATTTTATTTTTTTGCTTCGCATTTAGAATTAGTACAGCTTGATTGATTCATGGCACTTGAATGTGAAATCTGAAATATTTTAAAAAGGCAATAGTTGTTTGTACCGGGTGGCCAATTAAGAAGGGCACTCGGCCCTATCTCGAAAAGTAATTGTCGTAAAGACTTGGGGTAAAAAAATTTATGACTAAAGCGGCCAAGAGAAAATGCTGGAAATTATTTTTAAGTTTCTAGAATGGCCGCCAGGAGGCGTAATCGCATTCTTGAATTTTAAATCCCGATTTTTGAGAAATATTCTTATATTACAGATAGCTAAAATGGACACCGTTTTAAAGCTGAGATAAATTCGATTCTTTTTTGTTAAATGCTTTTTGCTCTATCTCTTAAGGGAAAGTGGTGGGGGGTGTCCGAACATTTTCGGAAAGAAATGTCAATAACTTCAAAATGGCTGAACGGATTTTGTCAAACTTGGAGTCGTTGAAAAGGGCTTTTCTTAGGCTATCAATGCTGCCTTGAGCGGATTGATTTAGATTGCTTGTGTCGTCGCTAGAGGGCGTTTTGCGACAACACTACAAATGAAATGGATTTTCTCAAAAAAATTAAATGCAACGATATCACTTTTATTGGAACAAAAGATAGCCAAATAAGGCCTAACACGCTAGTGAAAACCGCATTTCGATATTTGTTTCCTAACCTAAAATATCAGTAAAGGAAATTACAAATCGAAATAATGTCGCATCTTTGGGAATATTATCAGTATACCTGCCATTATTAAATCCTAATTATCCTTCTTTTAGCAAAATATATATAAATTTACTGTTAAAATACCAACATTATATTTAAAATGTCAATAATAATTAATCCTTTATCTAATAGAGTTGTCTGTCCGGGACGCTGTTTTGTCTGTCCGGGACGCTGTTTCAGCAGCCAAACCGTAAGAGATAGAGAAAAAAGTTATGAAAGTTATATGTTTGGAATGGTCATGTCAGGTCAGGAACCGAATTTCAGTCACGTGACACTTCCGGTTTTCGAGAAATCACGTGATTTGAAAACCGGAAGTGTCACGTGACTGAAATTCGGTTCCTGACCTGACATGACCATTCCAAACATAACTTTCATAACTTTTTTCTCTATCTCTTACGGTTTGGCTGCTGAAACAGCGTCCCGGACAGACAAAACAGCGTCCCGGACAGACAACTCTATTAGATAAAGGATTAATTATTATTGACATTTTAAATATAATGTTGGTATTTTAACAGTAAATTTATATATATTTTGCTAAAAGAAGGATAATTAGGATTTAATAATGGCAGGTATACTGATAATATTCCCAAAGATGCGACATTATTTCGATTTTTAATTTCCTTTACTGATATTTTAGGTTAGGAAACAAATATCGAAATGCGGTTTTCACTAGCGTGTTAGGCCCTTATTTGGCTATCTTTTGTTCCAATAAAAGTGATATCGTTGCATTTAATTTTTTTGAGAAAATCCATTTCATTTGTAGTGTTGTCGCAAAACGCCCTCTAGCGACGACACAAGCAATCTAAATCAATCCGCTCAAGGCAGCATTGATAGCCTAAGAAAAGCCCTTTTCAACGACTCCAAGTTTGACAAAATCCGTTCAGCCATTTTGAAGTTATTGACATTTCTTTCCGAAAATGTTCGGACACCCCCCACCACTTTCCCTTAAGAGATAGAGCAAAAAGCATTTAACAAAAAAGAATCGAATTTATCTCAGCTTTAAAACGGTGTCCATTTTAGCTATCTGTAATATAAGAATATTTCTCAAAAATCGGGATTTAAAATTCAAGAATGCGATTACGCCTCCTGGCGGCCATTCTAGAAACTTAAAAATAATTTCCAGCATTTTCTCTTGGCCGCTTTAGTCATAAATTTTTTTACCCCAAGTCTTTACGACAATTACTTTTCGAGATAGGGCCGAGTGCCCTTCTTAATTGGCCACCCGGTACATGTTAGGTAAAGTTTTTCCTTTCCAGAGTACGGTAGATGTTACTTTTTCTACGTGTTGCACACATACATTTTACTAATGCGCTATCAAATTCGTAAAAATTTTGAAAATTCAGTAGTTTTTGGTCGTAATGAAAATCACTGTAAACACTAATTGTCACATCAGAAAAAAATGGCGAATCCGTACGGTTGCGGTTTTTTCATTTGTTGCACTCTGCCGACGTGTTAGAAACAGT
This sequence comes from Agriotes lineatus, assembly GCA_940337035.1. NCBI lineage: Eukaryota > Metazoa > Arthropoda > Insecta > Coleoptera > Elateridae > Agriotes > Agriotes lineatus. The sequence continues at coordinate 116,201,465 of OW679197.1, read as the reverse complement.
AGTATGTACTTTTTCCAGCGAAATGAATGTGGAAAAATAAGAGTTCTTGATACTGAATTTGAAAATAACTATTTATACAAACCAGTTTGGTAATGCCTCAGTTTGTGTAACGCGTGGGATTTTGCAGGACGAGCGAAACGAAGTCACACAAGTTACACAAAATCCCATTTCCTAACGTGTTTTCTGCAAGATTATTTCTAATTTTGATAAAAAATCTGTTCTCTAAACTTAAACCAATGTGATTATAAATGTCATGTTAAATAATTGTCGATGTATTGAAAATAAAGTAGGCACGCATGTCAATTTGAAGTCGGTTTCTATAGCATCAAAATTGTGACAGAGGCAAAACATTTCCTCCCTAGAGACTAAATAAGACAAAAATTTTCCTAGGGAGTTTTTATTATAGCTCCGTTCGGAAAGGTACCTCTGACAGCTCTGTTTCCTCGAAATCATTCGCAGAAAGAGATCGATAATAGCCATCGGCGCGGGCGGAAGTGAGATGATCGAACGATTTCGACGAAACAGAGCTGTCAGAGGTACCTTTTCGAACGCAGTATATGACTGACACTACAATTATGTCAAATTTCAGGTTGTCAGGTTAGGTTTTGCGTCAGTTTTGACACAAACTGACGCAAAACCTAACCTGATAACCTCGAATTTGACATAATTGTGCGCTCTTGTCATAATGACTTACAGTGCCACCAACTTTAAAATTTACCATAGGCTACTAATTTTAAAATAATTGTAACTAAAATGTCATAACTGATGTTTAAAAAATACAGGTTTTTCGTTTTAAATCTTCCTGCAACGTGAAAAAAATAGTATATGCAACTCGGAAAGAATATTATTTTGCTTCAGTGCTCAGCAAAATAACGCATTTCTCTCCCTCATTGCATAATCTACTGTTTCATCACGATTAAGTGCGGAAAGTGTGACGTTTTAAAAGTTCACTCAATTTCGAAGTAACTTTATATGTCAAATTGGAAACTAACAAATAAACACGGTTTCGGCTAAAATGCCATAGTGTAAAAAATTATAATATTTTAAAATAAAAACACATTGTCTTTTTCGAAAAATTGTCATACAAGTTCACTTTTTATCAAATACTATCAATTTGGTTTATAATAAAAGTTTTTATTGACATGTTTTCAAGGATCTACGACGATCAGTTTATTCGCAAGTAAAGTTCTCAGAAAACAATGATAGAGTGTACACCACTGCTAAGAATTCATTACCAAAAGCCTCTGTACTGCACTAGCACATATTCATGTAATCTCAATGCCAGTTAATTAAATTTCTAAAGCAATCCCTTAAAAGAGCCTACAGTCGGAAGCAATATTAATTCAAATGCAAAGCAGAAACGCACGCACAGGGTTGATGTTATTGCAAGCTAATAATACGTCATTCAATGGTCTTTCAAAACAGATCCTGTAGGCATAACATTCTTTGTAAAAAACTAACAGCTAAAACTATTCTTTGGCAACGATTATGTAATCGCAATTTGGGCGTTATTTTGGTTGCAATTACATAATTTACGTTTTAAAACAGAGTCTATGTTTTACATTATACTTAGACACTTGATTTGCTGTGCTTATAAAGCCTTCCAGCAAGCAGCAGGTGCGAAAGCTTGTTAGTTGTGACTCCGGGGGTTCCTTAATCTTAGTTTAATTTGTTGACGCGTTAAGTAAGGCGGTCTGTGTGTTACATTATAGTTTTAAAGCCACAATTTCGCGCAATTACACAATATTATAAAAAGCAACTTTATAATAGTACTTCACGCACGGTCGGCTCACTTTAGCATTTATCGAGTAGCTGGCTTTCTGTAAAATGCAAAATGTTATTTTTAACGATGCTAAGTACAAACAAAAACTCCCAACATCTCAATGGAATCAAAACGACGGCATTAAATTATAATAAGTTTTATTTGAAGTGAGAGCGGGATTATACGTAGAAGCGATTCTAAATGGCTAATTTAAATATAAGGTCTTCAAAGTTAAATATTAAGGCTCACGGCACAATTTTCAAGATTTCAACGTGGCTGGGAATTCGCTAAATAAACAGAAAACGCCCACCCTGGATTCTTTTAAAGCGAATAAAAGCCTGAAAAATATAATCCCTCGCGCGCCCCAGTTTTCGACAGTTCGGTTATTTATTCGGCCGAATTAATTAAAACTCGATGATAACATTATTCAACCTACCTCGAAGACAATCTAATTCATTACCGATCCCGGTTTTTCGTTATCTGGCTGCTTTCGATCCTTTCGGCGAGCCGACGACCGAATAAAAATTCGCCTTGCTGTTGGCTTCGCGTGTTTGGGGCAATAACTTATAGGAGTAAATGCTGCCAGTAAAATAAAGGCTGGAAACCGCAGAACGTATGCTTTGCTTGTGGGAAAGCTCAACTAGACTCTTCAATTTATGTTACAGTTCTCGGCGATTACAGAGGAGATGTAGATGGCAGTATTCCAAAGACGTTAAGAGGTCATTAGGTCATCCTTTGCTTCGGAATCTATCGCCTTGTTCCTGTATGATTAAAGCGTCTACTTGGCCTTATTCGTTCCAGTCACGTTTGAAACTGTCTAGTCTTTAACTTAAAATAACAATTTCAGAATTAGTGCTACAAAATCAAGTGTATTCCTTGTTTGTTTTTTAATAATTCTCTCAAATGCACTTTTAATATACGTTATATCACTACGTCATCTTGATGTGACAAATACATAGTCACACTAGTGTACTGTATAAATACAATATTTATTTCTTAATAAAACAATACAGTTTTAACCATACCTGTGTTCACTTCTTTGTGAGTTGACGTAGGTTACAAATATCTTAAAGGGAAAGTTTGACTTGGTTTTCCTGCTAAAGATGGTGCTACCCCAAATGATCAACAAGGGTCCAATTATCAAATTTTCATTTCTTCAGTATCTACCAAACTTACTAATCTGGTCCTTCCACTCAACACAACGTATCTATGTATATCTGATTCACTTACTGAAGTAATGTTAGACAGATGAGGTTGATGGAATTTAGTAAAAGGTTTGAGCATGCAATTATCGAAGATATATTATTGTAAGTAGTAGATGGATTTACGTATCGTCGTCCTTTTTGTTAATAAACCAAAGCAAAACTCGACTCCTTTCTCGTAATCTAGCAGCAGTAGTTCATGCAATGCACTCTAGTAACTCCAACGGTCATAGAAATATTGTGCCAACTCCACTGTGATTCCCTAATCCGGCTTTGGCAACCGTGGGATCCTAACACCTCCTCAAACAGGAGACGCCCAACCCCTGCAGTGGGTAAGGTAAGTAAAATTGTTGAGAAGGTGCCGAATAGAGACAGATGCTATATTTGTATTAGTTTCCCCAGTAAATCGGCAGTTAATCGGCTTTATAGGTCCGACCATCGCCGTATTTTCTCCTAACGCTACCTGTTTCGTGCAGACATCATATCCAAGTCATTAAATTATTGTTAAATTCATTACAACTGACCCTTTCGTTTAGATACTGTTCATTCAAATCTGCTAGATGTTCAGGAATTCAGTAATGCCAAACTTCGTTACTTTTCATGCAAAAATATGTATCAACCATATAAGCCCCCTTTCTAATGTAAATTCCATATTTAATCATTCCATTAAAAATATGTAAATTCTTACCAGAAAATAAAAATGTGAATTCTGACAAATTTAATGTATACAGGGTGTCTCAAAATTGACGCCCGTGCTTCTGGGATCTGATTCAGGAAGCTAAAAGAAATCAAAAATGAAGAGTGGAAAATTTTCCGATGGTCATTTGTTATGGAGTTATTGATGAAAATGTAAATAATAGCTATTATCGTCGGGTTGCTCCAATCTGTTGTGTAACACAATTCAATAAGGTGGCTATGCAATGTTAAAAATTATTAATCGTTCTGTCATATTTCGGTTTTGTGTGTTTAAAATGGAACGATACTATTGCAATATGTTTTTTGTTGATATCTCGCTAACAAAAAACAAACGGAAAAATTTTCCACCCTTCATTTTAGATTTCTTTTAGTCCCCTGAATCAAATCCCAGAAGCACGGGCGTCAATTTTGAGACACCCTGTGTCGCCGAAGGGCGGACGTGTTCGCTTTGTGTTTCTCCCGTTATGATGAATTAATTTACGCGAGTTTCTTATCGTTTAAATAGGGCGTTATCCCAAAATCGGTTTAATATCGGATCAACTATTGCTATCCCTTCGAATTGCGAATAACTGAGTTGTATTCTGCCGCTCTGTGTGTATTTCGGCCAACCCTAGATTTCACTTAGTGGCCCCACCTCCCCTTCCGAATCTGTGCAAAGCGTAGGTGGAAGGCGGTTTTTTTGGACCTCCCGCTGTTCTCTTAACAAGCTCAAATTTTTACTTATTTTGCATATAACATTAGTGTTTAATTATATTGTGTTCCGACGATTTTCGAAAAGACTTCAAGTTAAACGTAAATATTTACTGACTTTTCCCCTCAGATAATATAAACCAATCCCATCAATCAATTTTCAGAATTTGAACCAATCATAGTCGAATATAGCGAATATTTTGCACAAGTGCAATACCCAGGTATTTGCACAAGTGCATATTCGAGTATTTGCAGGAAGAAAACCAAACCAGTTAGTAAACAAGAAATTTCAGAAAAAAAACTGAATACTCTTTAAAAAGGAATAATGGTATACAAATGGCGAAATTTCTTCGGGAAATAGTCTTGCAATATTCCCCGCGTGCATTCAGTAGAATTCGAGTATTTCTCGAGAACGCAAAGCGCAGAATGCACTAGGGATATAACTACTGAATATTATGTCAATACGCAAAGTATAAGATCAACTTTGAAGTCAAATGTAAATACTTATTGAATCTTGCGTTAATACGAAAAGCGTAAGTAATTTGATGGCCCTCTCTTAGGCTGTACATTTGTTGAATATTAATTCGGCGTTTGCTGGTATAGTGGTGAATTTAAAATTAGACTGTATACAGTGACGTCACTCAGGGTTCTGACAAATCGCATTTTATATGTATGACCCGACTTGAATAATTATACCGGTGCGTTATGCTCTCTCTAAGTTAGCATGCACGAAGTAATTCAAAAGAAAGCAAACAGCAATATTAGCATGCATTTCAGGTGATGCACTTAAAGGCAAGTTCCTTATCTGCAAGACTTGCCGATGCACCGCCTCCTCCTGTAAACAATCTGTTGATCTTCGTTTCGTGAGTTGAGAAGATTGTCACTTGTTTATTATTTGGAATACAGATTACGTAGCGCCCTTGTTTTGAGCTAGAGCACAAACACATAAATACTTCAAATTTATTTTTATTCTAGTTGAACCGCTCTTTGTTCCGGCTGTTAGTGCGCTGGAGCAATTCGTAATTACAGTCGCTTTATTTTGTTACTAATTACCATTTTTTCCACCTATAATAAGCTGGCCTCGTTTTGTGGTTAATTCGCGTTTGGCCCAGTGACAATTATGAAAATGAAAATACCCGATAACAAACTGGCCCACCAACGTGTGGCCTTGTTTTCTGATTTAATTATGGTTTCGCCTTGATATAAAACTAATTAAAGGAATTAGAAATAAACTAGCAGTCCAGTGAGACAAATGTCTCATTTAATAAAACAAAAAAGACCGTTTTGCAAATAGAACGCGTATTCACCACACGTACGTATATGACGTCATTGTTGGTAGCAAACTACCAGTCGCATTCGCCTTGATAAAATTTGCCTAGAATCTAACCTAAAAAGTTAGGATTAGGATATTAGGATAATTAAGATAATAATTAGTGTCAGAGACTGAAATTCGGTTCCTGACCTGACATGACCATTCCAAACATATAACAGCGTCCCGGACAGACACGTCTATTAGATAAAGGATGAGAACTGTCTTGTTATTTTAGTAGACTTTGCAAATAACTTACGGAATGTAATATATTGAAGAATGTTGACATCCGTTACTATTCATTGTTTGGAAAGTCCGGGAAACCAATAAGTTAAAAGTTTACCAAATTCCGATTACACTTTAAAAAGGGTTTACAAAGTTGGGCTCTCTCAATTCATCAGCAGTAGCGTTGATTTACTTAGTAACACGCTAAAATAATAAATATTTCTACATTTTCAAAAACAAAAGTATTGTCATAATGGCCTACTTTCCTACTTTCGGTCATCTAATTCACATTTTGTTAAGCCTTCTTAATCAACGATTACTGTTCTAGAATTGCATATTTTTTAAATTTTAGGTCTAGTTTCAGAATTCCACTAAAGATGGCAGTTGAGCGCATCTAGAAAAGGTAATAAGTTGTAGTAACGGTTTACTTTTGCATTCAACAAAACTATTTAGACGCGTAATAACAGTAATTGTATTATTAATTGCACATGAAGTTTTAAAATATACTTTTGGATGGAATAGCCTCGCTTTGAACGCAAATTATGCCATCGGTGGATAATTGGAAGCCGGATTTGAGTGAAAGGCCTGGAGAGCAAAAAGCAAAACGAGTATAAATAATAAATGCGTTAAGAAGAAATGGTAAATGACGGCTATTTGCATTTTCCTTCCATAAATGAGATTCAAATACGTTTTCTCTTATGTTTATTCTAACCAGACAGTGTTTATGTGTTCATTTACCTTAATTAATGGGACTCGCTGCTACAAACTGCAATAAACCGTTTAGCCAATGGCAGATCGAGATAGCCGGCGATTAAATAGTTATTTTGTTCGATTCATTCAGTTTCTGCGACACGAAATCAGAATGAAGAATTGTTCACTGTGCGGCACGCCATTAAGATTGTAATGAGAAAATGCTGGAGAGAATTACTGCTTCGATTTACAAATAACAGATAATGGGAAAATGCTGCTGCGAGTGTCTGTAATATTCCACGCAGAAGAAGTCCACGGATGGGAATCAGTTTTCTTTCATCTTGGTTCCTGACATATGAAACGCCCCGGGATTATTTCAGAAATGTAGACCAGCAGGCCGTGACGGTTCTTTAGAACTAAAATGGACGATTTAATGACAAGTAGGCAACGAGGTAATTTTTATATACCATGAGTAGAGTTGTATGTCGGTTATTTTTGAGTTAGTATCATTTGTGCTTGAATATGAACGGCATAAACCCAAAAATACTGTGTATGTTCATTGAATAATATTACTTATTTAATAATGAAGAAACGGGATTAGATGGCCAGTGGCAGCTCACTATAAGGAACCAAAGAGTCATGGCTCCACCACAACAAACCAGTCATTCAACTTTTTTTTTTAATTCTGAAAGAAATATTGTTTTGTACTGATTTTTTATCATTCTACTCATTTTAAAGCTTAAACAAAGCACTAGTATTTTTTATTTCATGAATATGAACTGTATAGGATAAGCGCTGATTGCTTCCATTGACGAATTTGTGCTAGACCGAAGCGGTTCTCAGCTTTTCGACAGTTTACAGACTGCAGCAGGGGTTGAGGGACAAGAAGTAGGTCTAAAGATAGGGCAATTTTAACATTCATTGGGAGCCATTTCAGTGCAAACGCGGGCGTGTCACGTTTCTGATTACAATTTTTGAATGTAGGATGACTCCATCGAGTTCAGATGAAGCAAGGCATCTATGTAGCTCAAACAGTGGCAATGCAAGTTTTTTGACCGAATTATACATTTAACCGAAAAATAAAGATATTCCTTTTACTTCATCTATATTTTTCTTTCATACAAGAAAATAGATGCTGATGCACGAAGAGATTTTAATAATATACATTTTTATGAGCTTTTACTAATCATTTAAGTATTATGAACTTTCATCCACGACTCTAATTGCAAAATCACGAGCTAGCAATTGAATTCTCCATCATAGGCACGGTTAAAGCGTGCGGGCTAGAATTAATTAAAATTTACTACTCTGACGTTTTAATAAAAACGTGCGCTCTTTAAACGATGTCCTTTTCAAAAGTTACGACTGTGTAATCCTTATGCAAATGGCGCAGGCATGTACATTAATTTCAAGATTCGCACACTCTTAGCAGCGTTTTCGAGTTGAGTTACGCTGGATCATGTTAGATTACGTCAGATAGAGATGTTAACAAATTGCTGCGCTACTTAGTCTATTATTAGTCCAAACTTAACCTATCATTATTTAATTTTAACGTAAGGCTTAAGGGAACACGGTATTGGAAAATAAAGCTTGAAAATTTATAATTAATCAGTTGATTTGATAGTTACTAAAGTTGTAAAGTTGGCTAAGCTTTTTTGTGCCGTTGAAATCGAGCCATCATTGAATCTTGAGGTCAATAGCTTAATTCTGCGTCCTAATTAAGTTATAAAGGCATAATGGCCAAAGACCTTACAAAACAAAGACAGTTGCATATTACGCTCATGTTAATCTCGCCGCCAATCTGCTTCAAAAATTCAGGGTAATATCAAAGAACCCATTAGTCTTTTTTGTAATTACCCGCGTCGCAGATATAAAAATCCAAATTAGGGAGTTATAAAATTTTTACGAGTGAGCTTGGTGCGCACGCTAAGAACTGTCGCACGGATCGAATCGAATCCAAGTAGAACGAGCTGATCTAAATTTATAACCAAATTATACGACGATTACAAACACAAACCCCACGTCAGGTTAACCGACTGACGGACAGGCTGGGTGGGCACAATGATTCATATATGAAACTATTAATTTTAATTTAATATACTTGTACCTAACAGGTATAATTAAAATCGTAAGCAACGCCTACTATGGCCTACTTAAGACGTGGATCTTACGTGACTTGGAACTAATTTAGCGATCCCTTTACCGGCGTTTACCTTCGCCTAAATTTGAAGAAAAAGTTGCACGCAACCACAGACGGGCAAAAAATCTTGTTCGGCCTGCAATTTGACTTTCATTGCTCGCTAATTTTATTAAGTGCGTAATTGGATTCTACGGTTGATATAAAGAGTTGCTGGAATACCCGACGGCTACTGTTTGTGCCTATAAATCTTCTATATATGAAAAAAAATGAAATAGATACTTAGAACCGCTAGTATAGCCTTTCTTTGTGATACTACAAGTGGGTGGAACATGATTATGAAATTGGTAAGATTCAATTAGTTGATTAGGAATAGTTACCTACACTTAAAATCGATTTTGTTATATTTAGCTGCCATTTTAGTCCAACATGAAGGAAATGCTTTCCAATCGCTGAAGCTGGAAATTCTTTTAACTTCAATGTTTTACGTCTATTCTTCTACTTGATATCAATATGCAAGAGCATGTAAAACATTCATATTAATTCAAGTCATTATATTATAGTAAAGGGTAATGTTTGGATTTTAATTTGACCTACACGTTTGAATCCATAAATATCTAAATGTACAACCAAATTACGACCGCTCCAAATCGAGTCGACCAAACTGTTCAATCATAAAATTATATTTTTACTTCCTTTTACGATAAAGGAAGTATTGGATTCACCCCAAAAATTAGAAATTGAGTTTTCAACAGATCTTCACGTTTTAGAGTCCCCTGACCCAAAAAACATGTTTATGCTCATTGGTTTGTCTGTGTCTCAAAAACGAAAAGAGGTACGACGTTAAAACTTCATATAATTATAAGTTGTGTGTACTATCTAGATGCGACAGCAAGCTTTTGAAGAAATCCCATAACCGGAAGTATGGTGTTTACTCTTGAGATTTTTCAGTTTTTTTTTCGATTTTTTTAAAAACGGCTCCAAAGATTTTTTTCAAACTTTTCAAATTTTTATTATATTTTTAATGTGTATTGATGTGAGGTAGGTGATTTTTCAGTTGAATACCTCTAAAATGGGATTCTTTTGTTTTTTTTAATTGATTTATTAACTTCTATTTTAAATAGGACATCCAGTATATTATTAAATTTCTGAATTCAGTTTAAAATCTTAGAGAAAATTTGACTCTTCAACTAACGTTCTATTTTGTACGGTTTCTGTAGAATTTGTAATTTTTGAAATTTTTTGACAAATGCTTAAAATAATAGATTATGCAATGAGGGAGAGAAATGCGTTATTTTGCTGAGGTACAATTTCAGACTCGAGGGCGACGAAATTGCACTGAAGCAAAATAGCATTCTCTCCGAGTTGCATATACTAGGTATTTTTTTCACGTAGTAGGAAGATTTAAAACGAAAACCCGTTTTTTAAATGTCATTTATTGACATTTTAGTTGCAATTATTTTAAAATTAGTAGCCTATGGACATAATTGTGAGCTCTTGTCATAATGACTTACAGTGCCACCAACTTTAAAATTTCAAATTCGAGGTTAGCAGGATAGGTATTGCGTCAGTTTGTGTCAAAACTGACGCAAAACCTAACCTGATAACCTCGAATTTGACATAATTGTTCTGTCAGTCCTAATGAAAACTCCCTAGGGAAATTTTTGTCTTATTAGGCTCTAGGGAGTAAATGTTTTACTTCTGTCACACATTTAATGCTATAGAAACCGATTTCTACTCCCGGTCGTGGAAAAATCAAATTTTTGGCTAATTATGAGATCACTATAAAAGGAAGTTGTGTGCGTATATCACACCAGATTTTCTCTACGCCGTAACTTAAATAATGCTGCGTTAATGTTAGGGAATAGCGTTCAATAACAACACAGATACTGTAGATTTGCGAGAAGAATGAATTGTTATAAATAAAGCTGATATTATATGCAAATGCATATTTTGTATAATTGATATGCCGGCGAAACTTTTTGCATATGTATACTCATTATGTGAAAACAAATCGTTTAAGCCAAGTTTCATTTTGCATATTTTGCATATTTATACGATTTTGAGCATACTTTCTGGATTTTTGCATATTTGGTTATAGTTAGCAATAATTTGTACTGTATGAACGTTTTTTGAGATTTTTTTGTAAAATTTACTATTTCATTAAATTATTAATAAAAGTTTTCATGTGCAACTGAGATATATACTTTTACTTCATGCAGCTGGAATGCAGTGCGCGTATCGAAATAAGCAGAGGAAAGGAGAACTCTCTGTTAAAATCTTTGACTATATAAACATAGACTGCCAGCAACACCACTTTTCCTGTAGAAACAATGTATAAGGAATCAACCAACATAGAATCCATTTCACGAGTGTTCGGTGAATAATAGTCTGGCGGCGTTAGGGAAAATCTCATTTTTATGTTACTTACAACGTGAAGTTGGTGTTGGTAGTCCATGTTTATATAGTCAAACGTTAAAATGAATGACGCCGTTGAATAAAAATTAGAAAAATAAATATTTTTATACAAAATAATTAAAATTTTTACATTATTTAGAAAACCGCTAGTTATTTTCAAAAAAATTAGAGCATATTATGTGCATATATTATAAGTTTGGGTGCATATACTCAACAAAATGTATGCATATATATGCGCATATTTTCGTACATTTGAGTGCATATAATTACCAGCTTTAGTTATAAATGATTATAGAACGGATTTTATGCAAATTGCATATTCTATAAACTATGCATGTCTTACAATACGATTAAAAATGGTAAAAATTGAATTTTTTGCAGTTAATTAATACAGATTAATTGGTGCGTATTTTGCATATTTACGCATTTCTTGCATATTTTAGCAGTTTCGTGCATATTATAGCATACATCTAGACGCGTTTTTGGCGAAAATTACCTACGACAGATTTTATCTATTCGGAGTGTAAAAAGAACGATGACAATATTCGAAGAAAACAAGTTTCTTAGAAAATGTGACCAATATTAAAGACATTAAAAGCGTGGTTTTGTAATTTACTGATTTACTAGAAATCCAATTGAAAATTACAGAGATATTTAAATATCCAAAAACTTCCCGAGAACTGGCATTTATTAAAATAAGGCAGTTTTGTTTCGACTTGGTTACGCAATTTGATATGGAAGGAATGACTTCATGAATGAATCTTTGGCATTAAGAGTTTTGAAAATCCACAAAAAAGTGTAAAAGGTAGTGTTCAAATTTTAGAAAAATTTAATTCAGTAATGAAAAACCCCTGGTTATGATGCTATTTTAAATAGTATAAGCCACGTTGTTTGAAATGCCGAATTTGTTAAGGGTCTTGATATGATTCCAGTTTTTGCAAAATTTGTAAATGCTCCTTTTCAATATTTAAGTTGGTTTTCAGATGGAAGGCATAGGTTTCTTCTTGAAAATTTTAAAAAGCATTCAGTTGTAAGATGTTTTTTATATCAATGATCAGTTTACGAATTTTGTTTGTATTACCTACGTTTTTTATTGAAATAATTGCTGTAAGAATTATTAAAACGTGTAAAATATAATATTTAATACTTAAATACTTTTTTAAATTTGTTATCGGTTTATAATATTAATCCAGCATTCATTAAAGCGTTTATAAATTCTGCATAACGTATATGAGATGACATATATACATGCATATTTTTACAAAATAGGATGCATGCGCATATGAGCTGCATATGTTCCGTTCTCTAGTTATAATTTTCCTATTGTCGATTTTCTCAATTTTTGGCTTGGAATTTACTTACAAATATTGAGATGCAGAAAAGGCGATTATTTATAGCGAGTGCTTTATTAATGAAACCATTGCCCATACATACGTATCAAATTCATTAAATTGCAATCAAAAAATTATTATCGTACTCTCGGTAGTAAAAATCGTAGTAAAAACCGATTAAGAGTCCTTTTGTTCAGTTTTATTGATAACAAATGGCATTGAACATTTCAGAATTTTTGGAACAATTAAAATGCGTGAACAGTTAAAAATTAATTTAATAGGAATTTTTAGCACAAACAAATAAGTTAATTACAGACTACTAAAAATGATCCATTACATATATTTGAGTTTTTCTAATGTAACTCAAACCCTACAAATAAAATTTGATTTTATATATGTTCACGATAAATACGGTCTACATTGGTGTTTAACAAATCCACGGAGGTATAACAGTCCTTTCAATAGTTTCTTGATATAAGGAAATAAGTACCTATACTTGTAACATTTGCCTAAAACAATCTTTCCGTTAGTATTAAAAAGGGAAAAAATTATTACAATTCACTTTTAATAATGGCGTTGTGAAAGATTTTCATTTGACTTGGTATTTACGAATGGACGGGTAGAACCAAAGATATTCATCCCCCCTTCCATCTAGTCCTTCATAAAATACACGTACAAGTAATTGTATATGCTGTTATAGCAGTTATACTAGAACTAACTGCAATATGCACTCAATTTAGTCTAATTTAATAGATATTATGTATTGTCAAAGTCTTGTATTTATTTCTATCAATTAACATTTAATTGTTTTGTATTGTGCAGAATTGCCAAAGCCTTCAAGTTCATTAGAAGAATGTAATGATCTATTGCATATATATGTATGTATTATCACTTTATCACTAACCTCTTTTTACCTAACATTGTAGAAGCTGGCGCATTGTATGCTTTGGCGTCTGACGGTGCAAATTATACTGAGCTTTAAAATAAATAAAGCTCAGTTGAATTCAACAAGTCAGTTCATATGAGTCAAACTCTTTCCCGAACGTTCCGGGTGTCACTGTGACCTCGGCTGCAGGGGCGGAAGCCACTGACCCATTCTTCACGTATCTCCTTTTTTACCCTCTGTCCTCACCCTTTTAAAAGTGAAATCTGAACCAAAATCTTTCAAAATCGTTATATATCTGCGTTTGATGTGTTTTTAGAAATTGCTACACTCGAACAAAATAAATCGAATAACACTACTTCAAAGAGCCTACAAAACGTACCTATACAAAGTGTCCCCATAGGGGCGGACGTTACAAACTAGTACATCAAATATAAGACGTTGACAAAATGTCTTCAAATAAAAACGTTAAAAATCGACCCCGTAACATCATAAAAGTCACTCGTTATGAACAAAACGTCGTCTGAAAAACAGTTTACGAATAAAAAATTGTAGGTACAAATACAGTAAGTAAAAATTATACTAAACAGAAGGCCTTTCACATGTTCGCAATTGTTTGTTAACACAAATATCTATTTTAAAACAGAATTAATGGTCCTTTATCAACAAACAATTCAAAACATTAGATTACAGCTTCTTTAGCATTGTGTAGGGTCCCAACAATGTTTACCTTAGTTTTTGCTACCAACAGCATGCAATAATTTAGGTGACTGCAAAATGTTTATTATGGTGAATATACAAAAAGTCCATCTCTGGATTCATTATTATATTAATAAAAACACACACAGCTATAATGGTTTCCACAAAAAAAAACTATAACTTACTATGATAACTCTAAAATAGCAAGTAAAATAAAACATTTGATAAAGTGAAAACTCTTTTCTCTTCATTTTGTTTCTTATACACATAATAAAGCAATTAAATGAGGATAAAGAAAATGAGCACTTTCGTGAAACACGCCAACGGTATTATCGAGCTTCTTTTTTCATTTAACAGCTTCATCGTACACAATAGTCTCTGAGATTCTGATAGGCACAATGAAAACATTACACCATAGAAAAATAAAGATTCAATTATAATCGCAGTAAATTTGCTGATATTATTTCATCCATAATGATAAATATCTAACGAGAAACAATTCGTTCTCTATTATTCACTCGAATTTTAATTATTTTGCAGTTCAATACCGAGAAACTAAGTAAATTAATAAAGTGTACTGACCAGTCATACTAGCAACAACGCGGAAAAGTTGAAAGTACATAAGTGGAAGACAGTTGGGGACATTTTAATAGCTATTTAGGCAACAAGTGCTAAAAGTTGATGTTTATGCACGAGACATGAACATTTTCATGTCTCGTGCATAAACCACTTTTAGCACGAGTTTGCATACAATATTTTTTCTACGACCTTAAATTTTTTGTTATTAATTCATAAATGTCGATTTAACAAAGGTTTGCATTTGTGACAGTTATAATTTATGTCATAATAAAGAGATGGCCTTGACGCGCAGGTGAATGTTTGTAGAGCCAGTACTGTTAAAGTCAGTTATCAAAGGTAATTATCATAGCGCACATCTGACTTGATTCATTACATAACGCTTTAATTGTTTAAAAAACATTTTACCTCTAACGCAAGAAGTAATTACAACCTCACTTCCAGTTCGAAATTGTAGTTTTATAACCTAACTTCACTTTATAACACATGTGCTAAATAAAAGTAAACAGCTGATCTCTTTAAACACGCTAAATTATAAAACGTCACTTTTAGTGAAAAAAGCTAGCGCTAAAAAGCCTTCTTTTAGTGGTGGTCGTAGAAAATAGCTATTTATGGAACAAGTGCTAAAAGTCGACGTTTATGCACGAGACATGAAAATTATGAAACGAAGCCGAAACATGCCTCGTGCATAAACGACTTTTAGCACGTGTTGCATACAATATTTTATCTATGACCTTAATTTTACCGTTATTAATCCATAAATATCGATTTAACAAAGGTTTGTAGGCCACGCCGCGCGAGCGATTGTTTGCCACGCCAGTACTGTCAAGGTGAGTTACGAAATGTAATTATTAATACTCCACATCTGACTGCATTCATTACATAATGCTTTCATTATTTCAAAAACACTTTACCTGTAACGCAAGAAGCAACTAGAATAACTTTACAACTTCACTTCCAGTTCGAAATTGTAGTTTTATAACCTCACTTCACCTTTAGCCCATGTGCTAAAAGTAAACAGCTGATTTCTTTAACCACGGTAAGCTATAAAACGTCACTTTTAGTGAAACAAGCTAACGCTAAAAGGCCTACTTTCAGTAGTGGTCGTATATAAAAGAATTTAAATGATCGAAATTTTTCATTTAAGCTATGGAAAAGTATTTCCAATAAAACAAATATTGACAAAAAAGAATATTTATTAAAATTACACGAAATTTTGAAATACACATTAATATCCCTAACCTTTTTCCATATCTGTGCTTTCCTAATATTTACAATTAATCTTTAATTTTATTATCTGTTTTTCGTTCACAGCCTTGAAAGCTGCCAAAACATTTTTTGATGACAATGCAGTTTGAGCTCGTCAATAAAATTTTCGTGAAATAAAAATTTGTCAAATCGTTACAAAATGACAGGCAATTTAGTTGCTATGAACTACCGATTTCACATTTTCTTCAATTAAATTAGTTATGTATTTTAAATCCACAATTATGTTTATCAGTAGTACCTATTTTGCTGACTATTATTTCGTCGATTAATCGATAATTGATGTTGCTCATGTACACAGACTCACGAGTGTGAAAATTCAACAAAATGTGTGGTAACAAACTATTAATACGCTATGCATACAATGATACTAAAAGGAATAAACAAGTTAAATTACATTAGAATTCACTTCACTTTAAGCAGCAGTATAGGTTTGACAGCTGTCAACGAAGAAACATATAAAAGTTAGTAAAAAATAAATAGTAAATATTCCGCAATTTTCAAAATTACAGAAATATTTCGAATGTTGTTAACATTAGCTTATGAGTCCACTCAGTAGGTGGCCTTATTTTGATTAAAATAATGTCAGCACTTGCAAAATTGAATTGCAAATAGAGTAGTTACAGAAGAAAATGTATTAACGTCTTTAATAAACAAAGCACAGCAAGTGTTCAAAATTATGTAAAAAATAGGTAATAATATCTAATGTTGCTAATAATAGTGAAACAGTAAAAGGGAACAGTTAGTAATGCGCATTACATTAATTCGCAAAGAAAAAAGCATCGCAGTCGGTGGGATTGAACGCGCACTTAACGTACTTGCTTATCGCGGCGTTATGAAGAACATATCGACGACGTAAGGAAGTATTGAACTAGTACAGCGCTTGCTATTGTGTGGGAAATATGTCAGGCATTTTCGAACAAGTTCGACAATAATTGGTGCGTCCAGTAGAAGCTTTGGTTGTAATCAGATACACGATTATTATTTTGGACATTTTCGTTAATCTCCTGATAACCGTATAATCCGTTTGAACATATTTGCTTACTTTGGGCCTATAAATAAATTCCCAAATTTACGGGACATTCTGTATAGTCGACAAGATGTAACATGTAATGTTATTATTAAGGGTATTTTTATTCTGAAGGATTTTGCCTCACCTTATGGAGCTCCAATTATGTGGAATGGATTACTCGTCCTATTTTCTTTTATCAGTTGTCTACAGCTTTTCATGTCCAACCATCTCTTCTTTGGTATTCCTTTATGTCTTCCTTGCAAGGGGTTTTCACTCGGTTATTCCTTTCCTTTCTAGCGACTGTAGAATATGGTACTCTTTTGGATTTCTTAGGTCTAATTTCTGCCTCGCTTATTTTTGCTGTTTTTGCTGCTAAAAATTTCAACTGAAATTTATTTCACCTTATATTGTCCTCTAATTTCTTTCTTTTATCTTCTCTATTTTCCCTCTGTGTTTTTGACATGTCATGTATTTTGCTTTTTGTTAGTTTATGTAAAGCCCTCTTTTACTTGCTTCATCGTCAACGGTTTCCAACTTCTTGTCACTATGGTCATATCATCTGAGTATGCAATAATTTGTACTTCGTTCTTGTTTATTGCGTCTTTCCCATCTGTTTTACTTATTATGTTTACTTATCTTATCGAGAGCGAATCGCCTTGCCCCTACTTGTTCGGAGTTTGAAATCGCTCAGTTTCTTCCTCTGCTATTCTTATCGTTATGTATGTTTCTTCCAGTGTCATTCGTGTCAGGTCTTTTCGGGTAATCTAGTGTTGTCTATCAACAAGATATGCAATAAAATTGTATGGTATGCACTACATCTTTCTCTATTATTTATTCCAGGGTATCTATGACGTTCGTTGTTGCCTGGTCTGCAACTACATTGGTAATCGCCTATAATGTCTCCGCTGTATGTAACTATTTAAGTATGGTAAAAGTTTTATGTAATACATCATTAAGTAATTAATTACATTGTTTATGATCTCTTCTCTTCACAATTGATACTACTACAATTTTTCTACATTCCTCAAGATTTCTTTCTTTACTCTATGTTTACTTTGCTGTAGTCTATGTTCTCTGCTGCCGGTTTTCACCTCCAGGTTTCAGCATTCCAATGTGGATTAGTGCTTAGCCATTTTAAATTTTGTTGATTGCTTTTGTGACCTCTTCATACGACAGCTCGTGTTGTTTCTTCTTCTATTATTTCTTTGACTCGGTTGCTATTTGTCGTTATGATATCCTGATATCTTTATATATAAAAGTAGTTGTGCTTGCTTCGTCCGCAATCGGCCACAGTTCCTGATGACGTCACCGCATCATTCATAACGCACCAATAAGCATGTGCATTTATCTATAGCCCTGGTCTAGCACATAAGGCTTACAATCAAAGGCAGGTTTAAATTCCACCGGCTGCATTGGTCTCTTTCCTTTGCAAATTGATGTAATTTGCATTAGTAAGTGTTTCCTTTTACTGTTTCAGTATTAAGGCATTTTTGCCTATTTTGTACATAATTTTGAATACCCATTCGAGCGAGCAAAAATTGTTTTTTACACATTTTAATATGTAACTTTTTTATGTACAATTCAATTATAAAAATGCAAAAATTATATCATTTAAAACAAAACCACCTACGTGTTGGGCTAGTAATAATCTAATAATACCGTTAAAGAAAAACGTCTTGTATCTTTAAAACGAAATATCGCCAACATCCCATAAATAAATCCTCAAACTTACAAAACATCCTGTATAGTCAAAATGGTATAGCATGTAATAACCATTAATTTTATTAAGTGTTCCAGGAAGCAGATTATGAATATCCTCTAGTAATTGTAAGTTCATACTCAGCACTAAAATATATTCTGCACACAGTATGTAGAACTGCCTGTGCCTATACAGAGAAAAGTTCACCGCGGAGCCCACTATTATATGCGGAACATGAGCTTCAACACTAGCAGTGACGTCAGCATCTTCCGGGTCTTACATGATGGATGTAGCCATTTGCCATCTCTCGGAAAGCTTAATACGCCGAAAGCTGTTCGAACGTAAGTTTGCTCGTGCCATCCACCGTCTGCTGATAAGTCGCGTCGGGATGACGTGGAGGAGGTTTCGAGCAGTCGTCAGATTGTAATATCCTCGGCGCAGTGTCATCGTCGTCCAAATAACTTCATGATGCCAAAAACAGTTTTATAAATCGCGCTCTGTGCCGTCGAGTTCGGTGCAGCTTGCTGAGCGGGCGTGACACGAGGATTTTTAAGCACTCGCAACGGGGGTGGAACTATGCAAAAGCCTTTAACTTGGAGCTTCCAAGTTTACAAGTAGGAATTAGGCTGAGGGGCTATCAAGTCATGTGTAAAGACTCGAACAATTCGTTTACGTTTGTTCTCGAATTCCTAACCGGATTCCGGGATTAATAATTAGTTGCCAAGGGAAATTTTACATAATTACCTTGATATTGGTCATTGGGAGCAAGATTTCGCATATTCGAAAATGAAGATGAATGCGATAGAAATGTCGCCTCTTTGATAGACGGGTCACTCGTAATTCGTCGTAACCCAATTCGTCGTAAACCAATTCGTCGTAGGTCAATTCGTCGTAAAACAATATGTCGTATAGGTCAATTCGTCGTATAGGTCAATTCGTCGTATTATTGTCGTATTTTTATTCACTTTGTATGAGATTCAATGCGCTCTGATTTTGTTGAATAAAAAGATAATAGACGTTATAGTCAACTGCATATTGTTGAGTGAAAGATATTTTAATAGAAAATTAAAAAATTATTAGCTGTCAATCTCCTAGGTGGGTGCTCACGAATTATATTCAATCATCACAAAGAGTATTGCAACGAACAGCATTTTATTTTAAAATAACTTTTGTAACACACAAAATATTTAACATGCAAATTAAAAATTATTTGACAGGCATTTTAAGTAAGTTAATGCATCTAAGTAATTGAATTGTTCCACTACTTTTTTTATTCGCCGGTCTAAGTCAATATACTTTTTTTTTCGGGGTGCTTCATCTTGCCCACTGAGTACTTGAGAGATTCTCCTTTCATAATATTGTTGTTCCTCTCGAATTTTTTTTATAATATGCCAAATATTTGGTTTTTCGCATTGCACTACTGAATAGAAACGTCTATGCCAAGCCTCAATAGAGTTATTCGATCGCGGTTGATCGTTGAGTACTCTTTCATAGACATTCCAAATTTCTTTTGAAAATAAAGGCTGGCTTCTTCTCTTTCTGTTTGTTCTGCCTAGATATGTGTCCTCGAAATAATTTGTTATTGGCATTGCTTCTTCCGTCAAACTTTCAACGACAATTTCAAAATAATCGTCCACCTGCTCGGGGGGAACAAACGCTAACGCGCCCACCATTTTTATACTGGAAGCAAACTCTACATCAGTAGTATATCTATCTTGCAATTTCTTTTCCTGTACATGTTTAAATATATTTTGTTGTAAGTGAAAGAAACAACCTTGTATCTTAACGTTTGCAAAATTTGCCTTGAATGCATTAATTGCCGCCAATTCAAAATCAAATAGTACCATCTCCAAATGTGCAAACGTACTATATTTCTTTAATTCGCTAAAAAAAGCATCGTATGTTTTTTGTTGCTTATTGGGAAGAAAAGCGTAAACTAATGGAACACACAAGTTTTTTACAAAAGCATGAATTGTGTATAATTGTAAAAATAGTTGCGGTGCAGTTTTAAAAGTTCCATCTGCCAACCAGATTTTTGATGCTTCAAGTAACTTTAAATTTCCCTCAGTAGCAAAAATAATTACTCTGTCATTTCCTTGACCATAATCACTCAACAAAAATTTAGCTCCATCAATTGAATTTTTAAATTCCTCCGGAATTATAACGTCGGACAATGTTTTAGGAGATTTATTGCATGTATATCTGTTTCTTTCACGTCTTACAGTTTTCTTCATTAAACTCACGGACGGCATCGCTGCCGCTACTTCTAATGGAACAGGGGTTAGTGCTTCCATTACTACCTCATCGGTAGTGTAGTGAGGGTTCGGTGCCAACTCACGAAGTCGGTTCGCAGCCTCAATGACTTCTTTTCTTCTAGCGTCGGGCAGGTGTGAGTGAACACCCTTTTCCGTCACTGAACAACCGTCAAGAGCATTTTTTCTTGTGATAGCCCGTGCCTTACAAATAATTCTCTTTTCGCACTTCCAATAATTGCTCTCGTTCCTATTATAGTCTAAGACGTATGCATAACCCTTGTATGTTAACTTTTGCTTCAGCTTTTCGGATTTAACAAACGATGCCATAATGACAAGTAATTAATTTTTTACTTTAATCTGACAAGTAGTGCCTTGATAATGATTTCAAAAGTCAATTATCTAACGTAAATAAATACGACGAATTGTCTCAATTACGACGAATTGACCTATACGACGAATTGACCTATACGACAAATTGTTTTACGACGAATTGACCTACGACAAATTGGGTTACGACGAATTGGGTTACGCCGAATTACGAGTGCCGGATCTTCACGTTGTTATTATGGGTTCTAGCTGAGCGGTGAAGGCAGTTTTAGGTAGTTCGCGAAGTTTATGTACCGCTTAACCTCACTTGGACTAATAATAAAAATTCGTAAATAGGGTTCGCCGGCCATGTAGCCTTTAGGGGAAAACACTGGCACGAAGTGTAGTCAAACAAAGACACACACACGAAAGGCTATGCACCACACTCGGGTGAAATTTCAAGTGAACTGGCCCTGGCCCTTCATAAATGCCATTTGCTATCGCTAAACACGTCATGCGCAAACTACTAGTATTCAGGTCTAAAACCAGGAGAAAATATGAAATAGTTAAAACAAATCGGTCCCAAAGCCCGGTATTGCACATTCAAAACAATTTCCACTCACACTGCTTCCTTTATGTGTTCCAAATTGCTGACAAAATAAATACAAAATTTTTATCTTAAAAAAATTAATTACTTATGAAGGAAACATAACATATAAACAATTTTTATTCCCATTCCCCAGGCCTGAAGTCGGTTGCAAATGACAATACAATTGACATCTAAATGCGATCGTTTCAGTTTAGTAATTTACTGGCCACTTAATTGAACTGCAAGTCAACTCCACAGTAAAATCTAAATTGAATAACCGTCACTGCTATCTATATAGATCAAAGCAGCATTATAGCCGGCATTAAATGTTATATAATAGTTCACTCTAGGGATGCCGACGCTCTACGAATTCAATATCTGCATGTATGTCATGCACAGGTTTGCATCAAAGGTAAGAGCGACACAAAATTTCAATTGAGAATAAATCTTATGAATTATTATTTGTCTGTCTCGGGCTACATTATTACTTTGCTATAGTATTATTGACAACAAAGGGGTTAAATGATAATGAAGAATAACATTGAACATTTAGACATATGGAAAACTCAAGTTCCAGAATGATGTTATTTTCTGTGAAGCCAGTATGAATCGATGAAAACAAATGACAAGTGAAAAAGCTGAAGTACAGCAAACACTAACTGAAAATATACTATTTAGTTTATCCTACATGAATGATTACGTCGGCTCTAAAGTTAACAAAATAGAAGGGCTGAATAAATAAATAAAAATTAAAACATGTCGTTAACTTGTGTATTATTGCCTAATTCAAATATACCCCTAATCTCTCTTGCGAGTTAATTCTACAATTAATTACTATACAAAACTTGACGACACTACAACATAAAGTCATAAAAATTGTTTAATTTAAATTAAAGGTCTTGGCGTAGTGTCGCAGAGTCGGTCTGTTTTAGTGTCGCAGTGTCGGTCTGTTTATCTCCTTCCTTTCAATAAAGGCTTTTTATCACCGGTCCTGCAATTATTAATCACCGCCTAATACGCTTTCCTATACTTATTTCTTTAAAATAAAAATATATTTACAATTAAATAGATGTCATTTTCAAATGCTAACAGCCAAAGACTTCCAATTTAAATAAAGTCTGTTACGACCTCTTATTTTTCACCTCCTACATTTATCTCTATATTAGCGAACTATTCTACAAAATCTGTTTGGAGGAATTTAAGAGCTAAATTAATATAACTTTATACTAGATTACAGAAAAATCACAATTCTCAAAAAAACACTATAAAATACCTAAATGCTTTTACAATACTGAAATACCTATCCTAGCTCTGCTATTTGTTCCGTATCTATGATAAGCTATTGTAAAAGTAAATTTATAGTAGTCCGTTTAAATAAGAACAGACCAGGCACATTAAACACATTTTAAGGAAAACCTAAAAATGCAGTCCTGATTTTTGGCAGAAATGGTCCTAGGGCCCTACGAGCAACCCCTTAAAAGTCTCCGTCTCTGGGGTGCCGGCGTCGTAGTATTTTGGGGCAAGAAGCTGAAGAAGAAACTGCGTATTTGAAATAATTACGATTAAGTACGTTATCTGTACATATTAAACAAAAATTTTATTGGAAAAAGTTGTCCAGAATGTAAGATTACAGCTTTATGCAAAATTTCAGAAAAATCGAGTGACTTTTGAAACCGTATGTATGAGATTAAGCACTTTCGCGCGAAATCCTGATGAAATGTGGTGCAATACTGACGCTTTCATGCGAGTCAGAGAGAGAGCAAGATAAGTAGCGAACGCACACGTTCCCTTGGGCTTCTACATTCAACCGCCAGACTTGAAGAAAGCAACAAGTGTCATCATTTGTTCCGCATCCGCGGAGGCCTTGGGCCTATTGGCTACGTTCTAAGTTTTCTACGTTTTATTCGTTTTCTCTTTAGAGATTTAACATCGTCCAGACCCGCTCAACAGATAGCACCCTAGGTCGTCTCTCGCAGTTCTCGAAGCATTTTGTTGTAGTCGCTTGGGCACGACCTGCAGCATCGTTGGACCTCATATAACCAAAGCAAGCTGAACCCCTACAAGGTACAGCGTTTTCTATGTATAATTTTAACAAGCATTTGGGTGCAGTAAAGAGTGATTTTTGAAGTGTCGTCATTTTATGTAGCCTTGCTGATAATTTAAAATTAAGCGTTTGAACTGTTGTTACTGTGAATTTGGGTATTTCTCGCCAAGTCTTAATGTTCGTATATAGCTTAACGTTGTGGGATTAAAGTAATTACCGTCTTTGAGACATATTTGACTGTTTACTGTTAAGATTTGTAAGTAGTTTTATTGCTCAATTAAAGTTGTTACCATTCTCGAGTCAGTTAGATCATTTTGTTGTCAAGTTTACCGCCAGTATTTACATTAAACGTTGCGCAATTAACAACACTAACATTTATCGAGTATTTCATTTAATATTCATTGTTCACATACATATTTCTACGTTAATATAGTTCGTTTCCAATTACTTGTGCTTATCTTTGGTAGATTTATGACGTTTAGAGGTGTATTTCGTAATGTGTTCCTCTGTTCAGGCAGCTGTAGAAAAGTGCATGCAAGATAAGTCCAACGCAGCTGTACGTGGACCGTTGCCCGAGCACTGCCAAGGTTGGGTCGGAAGGTAGGTTCACCGCTTCCACTTTATCGGTGATCTCACCTGTGTTTTTCTCGATTTAGTAAAATCTGGCAATTAACATCGTTATTTCGTTTACCGGGTCGTTGACCTAATTATGCAACTTTTGTTACAGCCCATCGTAACATAATTAGGGCTACGGTTCCGAGAATTTTCCGATTTGTGTCGTTTTATCGGGTAACTGACGGTTGAGTATTTTGAATGTCAAATTCATGTCGTAACGACGTTTTCGTGCTGTAACATTTGTGCCAAAAATCAGAACTACATTTTTGTGAGGTAGAAATCTATTATGCATGTGCTAGAATGACTGATTTTTGAAATAAAAATATAAATGACGTAATGTTGTAGTATAAAACAGCTCCCTTGATAATGGTATTTATTTTTGGTTCATAATTAATATACATACAATCAAATACAACCAAATACGTCCCTGTATAGTTTGGATTAATTGAAAATTCGTTGCAAATTTTGTAAATCAAAATAAAAACATTTTAACATTGTTTTGGTTTAGACAATTTAGTGACAACAATATCATTTTCCAAACATGAAGTATAATAAGTTACACAAATTAATATGTAACTATGCTTAGGTTTACCTAAAAGGCTGTAGCGTAGCGGTGATGAATGGCATGAAAACGGCTGTCGTGCAAGACAAGGCTATATACTAAAATGTGACACTAAATGCAGTGCTAAATCAACTAAAAAGTGAAATTCGCTATGTGACAGGTCTGGTGAAAGAGCTAATAGATCTGCAATGTCAAATGTGATTTGTGTCGTCGAGTTGAACAATGAAAACTAACGTTCACGATGCAATTTCTAACACAGCCGGAGTTATGTCGTAAACAAACCCTTCCGTTATCCCAAATAACAATAAACCAGAAAAGGGAGTCAAGCCCGGTCGCCAATACAGCCATAAACGATCGAAAAGGGAAAGTTCTTTTCGACCGACGATTTCAACCTCTTGTGCTACAATCGAGCTGGACAATCCTATTGTACTCAATAGAATAGGGAATGTCCCTTTCATTCAGGGGCACCGTATATAAAGGCAGTAGCTTAGTTTTCGAGATCACTCACTCATCACTTATCACTTGTACTTTTACTGTGACTTAATATCACATTTTCGGCATATTCCGACTTGTACGCATTTTGCTGAGTCGCAGATTGAGGTCAAATTCCAAAGTCTTTTAATTAATAATTAATTCGGTATCGAAAACCAGGCTACTCAAATTCGTATTTGTATTTTAAATTAATAAATACTATCCAATTCGTATATGTTGTATTTTGTTCGTGTGTTCTAAATAAATAAAAGGAATGTTATTGTGTTCCACAAGCGGTTATATTTTACTGAACTTAATTCCGCAGTAAAAAACAACGTAATGGTTCCAGTGGCGCAACTACAAAATTGGTAACGCACGATTAAGAAACCAAAAGGCATTTTTCTTTTTGTTTAGTTTTTTTAAATTCTTCGTTTAAAACTCTTTTTTTCCATTAGACCAACATTTATAAACTTAGGTTACGTCAGTCAGTTTGCTTTTATTTTTTCCGTTTCAATAAACAATGAAAATACTTATAGACGTTTTTGGCAATTTTCTGTCGCCTTTTTCAAATATATTGATTGATTTATAATTTTTTCAATGCCAAAAATATTTTTAGAGTTTATTCGTGACGTCCATCAAATGTTACATGTAATCGGTTCATTGGAAAATTCAGGAAGAATTATGCAAAAATGTTACACAAAATCGTCGAAGGGTCGACAATGCCTTATTGAAAAGAAAGAAACAAACTGGACTGATACAGTTAAACATACTATTGAATTTTAATAAGGCTAACGATCTCTCTAATGACGTCAGCTAAAGTAGGTTAGTTAGGAGCCGCGACATGAAGGACACGTACAGATCATACCTACACGTTGATAGCGATTATCGATTATAATTGAGCTGTTTCTAACAGGCAAGTTACTTAGTGCCTTCGTTAGTGTTTGCTAGTGTGTGGTGTGATTTACCAACAGTTTTGCACAAATAAACACGTAAATGACCGTAATGGCGAATTGCTAACGTTATAAAACACTGGTGAATAAAGTAAATGTAGTTTCTTTTTGTCGAGGTAATTATACAAAGGTAAATAAGGTAGGTACTTCTTGTAATAATAATTCTTTGGTTATTGCAGTAGAAGACAATTACAGTTCAATCAAGAATTTAAGCAATGGGAGCTTGTATCCATATAATGCAATAGTGAATTTAATTTTGTTTAATTATGTTATATTCAAATAATTATTTGAGCATTTTAAAGAACAATTTTTAAATGTTCATAGCGAAATTTTGTATAGCAGCTACTACGATTAAAATTTCTTACAGAAAAGGGCTATTTAGTTCATATTCTTGGGTGCCAATATCATAGCGAAAATGATTAAATCTACAACAAAAGCTCTAAAAATTATTGTCGTAATGGGGTACGACTAGGGGTTCAGTTCACGACTGGTTACCCCGTTTCCACAGAAAGCCCATATTGCACCTCCTCAAGGTTCAACTCTGATTTGCTTAATTATGGTTTTATCTTTTAAACTACTGTTTTAAAATTTAGCCTGATGATGACTTTTTAGTCGAAACATGCCGCTGCTGTATTAACCTAGCATTTATTAAATGTGATACATGGGGAAGGTTTGGTGTTTTTAATATCTCTCCTGTGATATACAACCCCATTTCGAGTTACCAATGGATCCTTTTGTTACTTATTGTTAAAGTTATAAATATGTATATATGCATGAACCTCACATTTATTTTGCTCACACTATTTGATGTGAACAGCAACTTAGGAAGACGTTTAAATTACAAATCACAGCAACCCCATATCGAAATGAACTGGACTGGGTAGTATTACAATTTTGCAAAATTGTCTCCGGTCTCCCCTATAAGTAAACGCAATGACGAACCACACAACAAAACTTGTTTCATCTCCATCTTATCATCGATATGCAGAAGCCAGTTGCAAGTTGGACATCACGCACTGGTCGTTGTCGTATAGGAAAACGTTCTAAAATTCTCCAACGTTCATCCAACCTAATCAAACTTCAATCGCAGAAGCGCCGAGCCGAGCGGAGGGGCAAAATGAAATGCAGCCGTTTGTTGGGAAGCGCATCAAAGATTAAACGGGCAATAAAACATTCGGTTTATCTGATGCGAATTCAATTGTCCATCAATGATATAAACACCTGTTCGAGCTCGCAAAAATCGGATTAACATCAAAACCGCAGTTTTGTATGCAAATTATCTATCAGCGGAAAGCCGATTGTATCTGCTGTTAACGCCGGGCATAAAACAAATTCGAGACCACGTGTTCGTTCTCGAAATGGAGGCCCAGTTATGCAAGGCGATTTATTGGGGGTGCTTATTAACGAACAATGACTAACACGAATTAAAGTGAAAACATGTGGGCCGCCGCTATTTTAGAACCAGAAGATCAAAAATAACCCGCGGTAAACACTTAAACATGTGGAAGAGAACAAAAAGGAACGAAATGTTATTCCTGGTCGTAAAGTATTTTAGCGCTTGGTCGTAATTAAGTACCGCGGTATTACGCACATAGGCGAATATAGGGGCTAAAAAATACGTTTTGACATTCTCGGATTCTGAAATATAATTGAGATGAGATGAGATGGCCTGGCCGATATCTCTCAGGTTTATTTAGACTATTTTTATCAGATGTTTTTCTGATCACCAGAAGCCGTTATCAATATTTATTACCACCACAAGTATCAACAATGATTCTAGACAAATCTTAGTTAATACTAATAGATAACATTTTCATAAATTTTTATAATCTTCCCGATAAAAGACTAATTTTTAATGGACTTTCCGACCACTCTGCTCAGAAAATGTGTTTTCCAATAAAACATTGTACAGCAAATTCCGTTATTTGTAGGGGTGTTTGTTTTTCGCAAAGAAACACAGAAAATTTTCTTATGCTTCTTGAAAAAGAAGATTGGAAACAATTGTACGAGTTAAGGGATATTAATTAAAAATTTTCACATTTCTTAAATATTATTACTTGTAACTTTAATATATCTTTTACGACCTCTTTAAAAAGAAATAAAACGCCTACTAAACCATGGGTTAAAAAAGGTTTGAAAATTTCTGCTGCAAATTAAAAAAAATATTTAAACTTAAAAACATTGGTTTAATTACCACATAATTTTATAACAATTATAAAAAAACTTACAGAAAGGTTTTAAGCTTTGCGAAAAAGAAACACTTTTCTGATAGAATAAAAAAATCCTCTAACAGAACTAAAACGACTCGAAACATCCGCCAAAAATCTGAAATTAGCAGGTAAATAATCTTGATATTAGGGAACCGTTCCATATAGCCGAGGAGTTTAATAAATATTTTATTAGTATACCGGCGAAGTTGAAATCAGAATTAGATCTAAACAGCGATCCAAACTCTTTTGTAGCAAATAAATCGTACTTAAACAAAACGCTGTTTTTGCACGACGTAGATGAGAGTGAACTAATCTCACCTATTTCATCACTAAACTTAAAAGTGTAGTATTGATGGTATTTCTACGGTTCTCATTAAGAAATGTACAATGCTTATAAAAACTACTTTATGCCATTTAGTTAATGAATGCTTTAATCAAAATTGTTTTCCAGATGTACTAAAAACTGCAAATGTCATTTCACTTTATAAGAAAGGAGATCCGGGTGATTTGTCCAATTACCGACCGATAGCATTGTTATCTCCGTTCTCTAAAATAATTGAAACAATTATAGCATCTCGTATATTACATTTTTTGCAAAAACATCGTGTACTTTCCAAAAATCAACATGGCTTTAGAGAAGAGCACTCTACTAAGGCTGCCCTTATAAGTTTATTAGAAAATATTTATGATAATCAAGACAATGACAGGCGTGTAATAACAGTTTTTGTGGATCTCTCTAAAGCGTTTGATTGGGTAAATCATGATATCCTTTTAGATAAGATAAAAAAAATTTGGCCTGCGTGGTAAAATAAATAATTTATTAAAATCTTATTTGTCCAATAGGGAACAATTAGTTAGTTTTTCTGGGGTAAAATCTGGAAAGCTTGCACTTAAAGTAGGGGTTCCGCAGGGAAGCGTTCTCGGTCCACTGCTATTTCTTCTATATATTAATGACATCGATTCCGCCCTAACCTGTAAATTTACCTGTTTTGCTGATGACATAACATCATTAATATCGAAAAATTCTGATGAAAATCTTGTAGATAGAGCTAATTTTGAACTTATAAATTTATTAAACGTCCTAAAAATTAATGAGCTTAACGGTCAATCTAGATAAAACTATGATGATGCAATTTTTCACAAAAAATTTCAAATTTAATCATGATCTTACATTAGAAGTATCCAATAAAACGATTACAAATGTTAAAGTTTTTAAATTATTGGGCATTAATCTGGATTTCTCTTAAAATGTAATGATCATATAAATGCTATCTGTAAAAAACAATCAAGCACTTGCTTTGCTCTTAATAGAATTACTCATTTTGGTGATATCGTGACTTTTGAGGTAATGCTACCAATCTAAATCGGGTGTTTGTCATACAAAAGAGAGCCATTCGTAATATATTCAATTTACAGAGACGGGAGTCGTGTAAAACCATTTTCATCAATCACAGTATTTTAACTCCTATTAGTATCTACATACTAGAAATTTCACTGTATGTTAAGTCTAATATTAGTAAATTCAAATTTTTAAACGAGCCTCATCAATATAGCACTCGTTACGGTCGTCTTAACTTAGAGCATCAAAATCATGGCCTGCAATTATATAAATCCAGTCCTTGGTATATGGGTACGGTCCTCTATAATATACTACCTGTTAGTCTTAAAACATGTAGCAGCAAGACGTTTAAAAAAGATTCGACTTTAATTCTCAAAAACAACGCCTTTTATACGCTAGATGAGTTTTTAACATTTAAACTAAATTGAAGTGCAATAAACATAATGTAGTTTTCGTAGTTAGCCTGTGATAAATTTAGGTAGTTGTACACTGTTCTAATTTTAAGCATTTTATATATATGTTTTATTTAATTCCTTAGGGATCTTTTACTGTTAACTTATATATTTCTACGTTGTTTTAACTATTACATGTATACATTTTATAATTTTAAGTAAGTTTTTTTGTGACTTGTCCTATATCATTGTCTGATCGAGAGGACCACTAAATTTATTATTATTATTATTATTATTATTATTATTAATACACGGTGACAGTTCAGATATGAATTAGTAGGCGTATGTCAAACAGTTGCCACCCTCATTTGTTAGCATGTCAGAACACCCACTTCGTCCTTCTGTTGCACAAAGAGTGACAATAGACTTTCTTGCCAATAAAAACGTGAAATCGGCTGAAATTTTTCTTAGAAGACACAGTTTGGAAATACTCCTTCTCAAAAACAGTAGATTACAGATAAGGACGCATAAGGGTCGACAATCAATGACGTCCAAGAAGACCACCAACACTCGAACAATTGATGCCGTTAAGCATTGCAATCGTTTAGCAGGAGAAAAATTATATCTCAATTTATTGAAAAAAGTGTCAGTTATGTGAAAAAATCTTATTCGCGCAGAACGTTTTCTTACTCCACAAGAGAAACAACGTCCCATTGAAGTTTCTAGTGTTTTCTTGAGTCAATATTAACGTGCGACTTATCTTGGGTGCACCGTTTTATTCGCGATGGAAAACGACGAAGTTTGCAATTCTCGTACATACCCTGCTATTTTTAGTTTGAAGGTTTTATCGGTTTCTTCAGTTTACGTTTACGCGAAGCTTTATACGCAAGATTCTGTTTAAAGCACTTGGTGGAAATGGCGTAGTAATAGAGTGTAACATATGTATTTGGTTCTGTGTCAGGGATTCTCTTAAGAAATGTTATAATTAACATTATTTAAACAATCGGTAGTAAAATGTATTAAATAATAGTTATAATTGGAATGATACACTACTAGGTACGAGTATATCAGACATTATAACTAATTTGTATCTTGTCAGAATGAATGGAATTTAAGCTACAAACAATAATGACTTCACATTAAATACAGATCTGAGAGTTCGGATCTTAATAATATTTGATAATCATCTTTTGTTAAAAAAATTGTCTTCAAACCAAAAAAAAAATACTTTCAAGTTCATAAAGAACTATAAAAACTAATTTTTCTAATAAATCACTCTAAAAATTAAAATACAAATGAGAAATGATTATACTCTCGCGTAATGCAATCGTATTTTATTAAAATTGCTTCAATTTCAGTTTAATTCTCCAAATTGCTGCACATACACGTGGCTAATAAAAACATGCATTTACAACATTTTCCCGAAACTACGCGTTGCAGTAAAGCCTGGACGTTTTATACAGTGTGTAGAGTATTGCAGCATTGCGGGTCGGGTTGCGGGTAGGATCTATATCAATATTGCGGGTTGCGGGTTGGGTGGCGGGTATAACTTTCTTCAATATTGTGCAAGTTGCGGGTACATGCTAGTCCAATATTCGAATTTGGGGCCAAGGGCGGCTTTAAAAGTGCAATACTTGCGGGTCCCGGGTCGGGTATATACCGGTATAAAAATGTGGAAATTGCGGTTCGCAATTCGGATGCGAATCCTATATATTGGACCCGGGCAGGTCAGTGTAGTACTGACCAATATTGAAATGGAATAACATACATTTCGAACTGTCTGGCGTACATAAACAAAGATTCTAAGTATTCCTATACTCCATGTTTTAGCTTTCCTTATAATTTAGTGTTTAGAATTCATTCATTTATAATATCTACCATCTTCTACCTTCGGTGTCGCGAACCATCGGCATCGCGCGGGAAGTGCAATGGAAGCAATGGGTCACACGCGACTGGCATTGCGCTCCCCCGCATTCAGAAACACGCTACATTCAACAATCAAAGGAATGAAGAAAAACCAACAGAAACACCATATGTTACAAATTAGTAAATCACATTTGTGTACATAATTTGTTTTCCCTGTCATATTATACTTCTGCTATAGTTAAATAATACAAATTGTATGTATTTTTCAATGTTTGCCCTAATGTATTCTAAGTTTAGTCGTGATTCAATGCGGGCATAATTGATTGCCAATGTCCAAAACCTACATTTTTACACGTTTAAATTCTAATAAATATGATGAAAATAATATGGCCTCATTATTAGCAGTACAACATTTACATACAACAACAATAAAGGTTGTTAAATAATAAATTGTATTAGGAATCCATCGATCCATACCGGTGTAGAAGCCGATATATTTCCTAATTAAATGTCGAGAACAAAACTAAATAAGTGTTTTTTAAGTTTTTAATAATATAAACTCAAAGTGCAACAAAATCAATCATGCTCCAATGCCAATTTAGAGCGAGGAGAACTCCGCTGCTGCTAGTGACATGGTTTAGCATGCGCATTTTAGTACAAATGATGTTAAGATTAAGAATGTAATGTCATATTTTCATCTTTCTATCTGATTAGAATTATTTATATAATCATCTAGCCTAACCTCGTAGGATGCCGCAAAGTGCAAGAAATTTTATTTTCTTTAAACATAGTGTCAGCCAGGATTGGTAAAAACATGTTTTGTTCAAACAAAACAAAAACACTGTTTTGTTTAAAACATTGTTTTTAATTCTGGTAATTGTGCTATCTTGTATTTATGAAACTGAATCACTATTATAAATAAATGCAGTAAACATATTAGTTTCAATTCAATTTTCAGTTACTGTTTGCATTTATGGCTGGACGCACTATGATTTTGATCACATTTTTAAGTAAAGTAATATTTTAAAATTTGTTAAAACTAATAATTTTTATTAAAAATTGATAGAAATTGTGACTGGGAGGAAACTAAAACCCCTTCTGGAATTATTTTATAAAACTGAAATCATACAACAATCAATGCGTTAGTGCAAAATGTGACAAAATAGCAAAAAATGGCGTGTTTAGTAGCGCGCTCGAAAACGCATAAATAAATTAAACACCATGTCATATAAAGCTGTTTATAGAGTCCCTTGCTCTTGTAATGCTGTATACATTGGTGAAACATGTCTTTCAGTAACGCTCGTATCTCTGAACACCAGCGTTGCCTCAGGTCGGGTCTCGTTTCATCAGGGCCGTAGCTACCACCGGGGCAGCCGGGGCAGCGCCCCGGGGCCCCCGAACATAGGGGGCCCCCGAAAGCGGATGAAGTTTTTTTTGCGAAATTGTCTTAAAAGAGTATTGAACCAAACTGGCAAACTTGGGAAAATGAGCAGCGTCAAGGAATTTGCTGATCTGTTAATAATTGATCATAGCTTACTTCGCCAACTTTATCCTGGTGTGTGTACGGCATGTATTATGTACTTGACAGTTCCTCTGACCGTAGCTAAGGCCGAACGGTAGGGTTACCAACATTGCGTCGATGCTGACCCGAAGAAAATAATTTTTGGGGGAGAAAAAAGTGGGATAAAATTAATGAAAAAGTTCAAGGTGAAACAGTTTTTTACATTATAAAGATATAATTCCTAAAATGGTTTAATGTTTTTTAAATAGCATATGAAATGCGGCATTTTTTGTGAGTTTTATATGAATGCTTGCATGTCGAATAACAGGTGGTACTCCGCCTGGTGCAGAAGTTTTTACATCGCGATATGGCCTTCTGTGTGATCTAACCATGGTCTACCATTGACTACCATAGAGCATAGAATACAAGGTTTCACAGAATGGATGTATTGTGGGCGGAGCCACAAATTCAACCAATAAGAAATGAGCCCACAAAGAGCACGAATGGTAGTACTGAAGTGTAGTATTGAAGACGCTGTCTATGTTAAATTCGAGGTTAGGTTTTGCGTCAGTTTCTGTCAAACTGACAAAAAACCTAACCTGCTAACCTCGAATTTGACATCGACTGACAGTGCCAGCAACAATATACGATCGAGGCCATGGTTACACCATGATCGCGGCCATGATGGATTTCCTGAGTAGGCGCATTGGGGATTGGTTCACATCTCTCCTCTACTTTCTGTATTTTTTACTAAAGCTAAAGCATTAGCCAATTGGTTAGCAAGCTTCTACAGTTTTATATTAAACTCAATGTGATAAGTAAGTATATGTTTTGTCTGTTTTAAATGCCCATTCTTCTATCTTAACAGAAAGAAACAACAAATAGCAACCCTATTTAAAACGGCTTACTAAATGAAAGTGGTGCAGGGGTAAATGGGGAAGATAACGTGGGGCCCCATAATTATTTGTTGCCCCGGGGCCCCCAAGCCTGTAGCTACGGCCCTGCGTTTCATTATCAGCCATCGTCGAACACCAGCGCGATACCGGCCATAGGATCCATTACGAAGGAACTTCTATTATCTGCAAATCCCCATTCATGTTTAGCAGAAAGAGTCAAGAAGCCATTGAGATTTACAAACACTCCATGTGGAAAGCTCCCACCACCCTCTTAACAATTGCGACGACACTTGCCTATAAATTTTGCCTTCCTCCTTCCGATTATTAAAGAGTTTCACTTCTGGAGTGGTTCACACATTAAGTTACCGTGCTCTTTTGCTTACCTCCTCATGAAGCCTCTTATGAAAGTGGGGGAAACGTTGAGTTTTTCAATCTCAATAACGACGCGTTTCAATCTCGGAAGTCGTTCGTTACTACATAATGTAAAATCTGTTTCATTGCGGATTTAGATCAATCTTAATGAAGTAACTTTCAGCTTATCGATACAGTTACATACTGCAGTTGCTTCGTCAGCTCGAATCAAACGATTATTTTCTTCTTTTGGGGGAGTTCACTCGACACTAAGAAATCGACTGCAGAGCGAAAAAGCATCGAAACCAGTTAAGCAGTTTTAAAACTCTTAATAAAAACATCCCTTCACTTGAGGATGTAGAAGAGCGTTTATTTTGTTTTTAGTGTTGTAGTGCTTTTTCTTATATGCATAATTCTAATATTGTGTAACTACGTTAAAATACATAATATACTATCTACAGTATCGATTAATTTTTATATTTCATTGAATTTAGGACTAACAATTCAGAAAAAAAATGTTTAAAACATGTTTTAAATATTTGTTTAAAACAATTTGTTTTAAACATGCCAACCTTGGTTTGTCATCATAATTAATAATCATAAAATTTACAAAAATGTTTATTATGTCACATCCATAATGTCACATCCACACATCTACTTGGTTAGCGATTAACTCAAGACGCCATAATTCCCAAAAAATTAGACAATGGGCGACACTGTATAAAAAAGATGACTTCATCTACAATAGCATTTGCACTTACTGTGCTTATTTATGTACTAATTTTATATTTGTAGATGTTTAGATACAATTAGTTTGATAAACTGTA
The DNA here is from genome assembly GCA_940337035.1 of Agriotes lineatus. Lineage (NCBI taxonomy): Eukaryota > Metazoa > Arthropoda > Insecta > Coleoptera > Elateridae > Agriotes > Agriotes lineatus. The sequence goes on along the minus strand of OW679197.1, from coordinate 116,165,696 downwards.
TTATTTACCTACTTGTGAGTACGTCGAGTGCATCAACAAGATAAAAAATCCATATTTATTGGCCGTTTTAAGCCTTAAAAGTTTTTTTTTTTACTTTTAGTTCTATAAATTCATTATCGTATAAAATCTATAAGAATTTAGAAATATCAAAATAGAGAAAATTTCTTTTGAAGAAATTAATTACATTGAATACTAGATAATGCAATCTAAAAAAATAATAAACGGAAATGAGTTAAAAATCCTGCAATAAAATTGCTACTAATTTTCTTACAAAATATTTTTCACAGTTGAATTTTTGTTTATTTAATCAACATTTTTAAACGAGGGTTATAACTTTATTTGCAGTGCTAATGTTCAATAGTTTTATCCCTAGTGCGTGATACATATTCCCTTATTTACTATGCAAGAAAAATATAATGCAAGGCTCAGTGACGTAGCCAGGGGAGGGGATCGAGGAACTGAAGCAACCTATCCCCCCGCCCAAAAAAAATGGTCACTTACTTGTTTAGCCAGAAAATTGATAATGCAACTCAATGTAGACTACAGTTATATCAATGTAAATTATTGTACTTTTTGCTGCAAATTTATTGCAATATTTACTTTACATGTGTTTTGTTATTTGCGGATATTTTAAACCTGCCGCTCTGAGAATCATGGCAGGGTATAAATCAATGATATTGCTTTTGTAAAATTAAAATATACCATTACTAATGTTTATGATTATACAGGGTGGTTCATAAGTATGGTTATTAAAGTAAGGGTAATTAGACGTCAAAAAAGAAACAACTTTACATAATGAGATACGTAAACAAATCATAACAATCCTACAAAACATTTCAACTTTTAATTGCTTAAACTGATAGATGGTCACTAGAATTAATTTCTGTAAACATAATTTCGAACAGGTGGTCACGATAAGACCGATTTTGGATAAAATACAGAAGCAAAAAAAAGTTGCCAGTCTCAAGCCTGGAAGAAAAACTGGAAAGATAGAGGTTAATGTATGTACTCTTATCGGAATTACCTAATAAAGGTTTCGCTGTTAGCCAGTGGTTCTCAGTGCACCGTATTTCTACTGAGGCTAATACGATACCCCTCTTTAATTTAAGCACCATACTTATGAATCACCTTCTATAAGTACATCATCTGTACTTTGTATCAATAAATTTCTGATTTGAAAATTGTAATTAATAAATTGTAATACTCCAGAAAACGTTTAGCCTTGAGATGACCGACCGCTGAACAAAATTTGAGGAATGCCCCCCCCCCCCCCAAACTATAATCCTGGCTACGTCACTGGCAAGGCTATTTCCGGAGGAAATTTTCTTCTTTAAATTTCAAATTTAGTTGCTAGTTCGACATGTGAAAATACCCAGATATTTAGATACGTGCAAATATTCGCTAATACTTGATTGTGACTGGACGATATTTAAAAAAACAAATTCATATTTGATTGGTGGAAATTTTCAAAACGAAATAGTCTCTAGTCTTATATATATTTCTAAAAGTCGTGACTCACCCACTCACTCACTCACTGACTCATCAACGCCCAGCCCAAACCCTTGGACTTAGAAAGCTGAAATTTTGTACAGGGGTTCCCTCTATGATGTATACAAGGAATAAGGAAGGATACTTCGAAATTCAACCCCTAAATGGGTAAAATGGGGATTCCAATTTTGTATGGAAAAATAATATTAAATAGACATTTCAACTTGAAACTTCGTAGTAGGTACTCCTAAAAACAAATAAGCAAACACGTATTTCGTGATTTTCCGAAAATCAACCCCTTAGGAGGAGATATGGGGGTAACTAAGCCAAAAAATCGATACGGGTATCGTCATTGAGGTTTTTTGGGACGTTGATTGCGAAAATGGCATTTATTTTTAAGTCCAAGACGATGGACATAACATAAGGGAAGGGACGGGACGAGACGGGACTGGACGGGAAGGGAAGAGACGGGAAGGGTCCAAGACGGTTTCCTGCGTGAGCGAAGCCGTAGGCAAAAGCTAGTAATACAATAATGTTACAGAGTTGATGGTTATATTGGGAAAACTTGTTGTTTATCGAAATTCGAATAGTATTCGAACAAACTATTCTTTGAACTATGTAAAAAATACGCAAACAAATGTGTATTTTAATTTAGTTTCATATTGAACAATTACTAAGCGTTACTAAGGTATACTGCAGCTATGCAGTATGTAGTATTTTGTTCTTTGACTTATTTTGTTTATATAATAGTACAATAATAGCTACTAGGAAAAGTTAGTCGTAGTATAATCGATTGGTGTTCCCAGATATTAATACCGATACCTTTTTCACAACCGAGTACCTTCCTCATATTGCGTGCTCTGATTGGTTAACATAAATGCGAGAAGAATAATCGAATTAATTTTGAATACTAAGTGAATTCCTATGGCTTTAGCAAGACATGTTGAAATGTAATGTTTAACGTGCCATTTTAATGGAACGCCATGGCGCAAGTTTATTAATTTTTAACACTTCGAGGCAGCAATTAAACAATCGCGGCCCGTCTAAAGCGGGCTTAAGGTCACGATTTAAATATGCAGGCGCCCCACAAAATTGGAAATAATTTTGGGAATTCATTTGGGCTGATTTATGATCGGCACGATTGCATTAATTAATAAAAACTTTCTTGGGCGCGATGCGAGCCTCGCGTGTGCCTCTTCCGAACACTTCTAAATTAATAAATTTCAACCTACTTACGCTAATCAGGTTGAGGGAACGATCTCCTAAATATGTTAGCATAGCTTTCATAATCAGCGTTAATTAACAGAGCTGAAATCCACTTCTTTTTATCTGGTGCGTGCCCGGGGCAGCCGGCGGGTGCCATGAATTAACTTTTAGCGCCGTAACGGATGGTAAATTAATTACGCGCGCACTTCTTTCATCTTCGTGTTAAAAACGGCCCCCTTTGTGCGCGGACCCCGCGAAGACACGACAAGGCGCGATTAGTATCTGGGCTATTTCCACTATTTCAATAGCGGGAATCCCTCGCATTCGAGACAGTGCTTTTGATGGAGCTGCTTGCAGCGACCTGACCACATTCCGGAATTAATCTTATTAATTATGGTAATTAGTGGATGCGACACAGTACAGGATGTCCCATTTTCGATTGGATTAAATGGGAATTGCCGTTATTATTAGAGGTAAAAGAAAATGGTCTGCAAATTATGAGGTCAACTCAGATATGAACTGTCTCTTTTGGTCCCCGAGCTACAATCGCAAAAATTAAAATACGATGAGGCAGTGCAAACCACATATCTTTCCTTCTTTTTTTGGGGCGCCCGATCTTTAAAACATATTTAGTCTTCGTAATCTGTTGAAACGCTAATTTCAATGTGGTAGGGCCGTTATCATATTATGTTATATACACCATCGCGCCGTATGTGCGACGATTTGGGCTAAAGACGATTTAGAAAGGAGCCGGAAACTAATAATTGCGAAGCCTAGACGAAGGAAATCGGTTTAAAATCGAGTAGGCGATTTATTCATTTATAAATACCGTATATAGAGAGGACCGATGGGACAGAGAGCACCGATAATGTGGTATTTCAGATTTAAATGTGAGAAAAGATAGACATTTGCCTAGGCATCTTTCGATAATCAAAAAATCTTGCCCGGACCGAAATTCGACCTCGCGACCACAGGCTCGACAGTCTACTACCCCAATCTGACAGCGTAGTTGGGTGGCCGCTTAACCTCTACTACTAATGGGAATAGAAATCGACAGTGACAGTTCACAGTTCATACTCCTAATAGGCTTCGTCGTTCTGAAGTTATGATGTTTACAGCCAACTGGAATGACACATCGTTTATTAATTTTTCGACTTTCTCAACTCCAAAACTGATACTGTTTTCACAGAAGTTATGTAGTTTAATAAGACCTTTCATATTATGTTGGGTTGATGGCGATTGATTGAGCAGTTACGATAAAAATTGTACATTTTGTAAAAATTGACGGACTCGAAAGTTCGCCTGTAACTCGGAAATTGTAAGAGAAATTCTATTTATGTTTTCTTTGTGGTATTCCTCTCAAAAAGTTAATTCCATAACGTGAAAATTAACTAATAATAACGCAGATTCCCATTTACTCCCATCGAAATTGAAGCACCCTGTACAAAGCTTGAAGCGAATATCGCATACATAGTGCCTACTCTTCGGGCAATTATTATTCCCCGCAATAAAGGATACAGTTATAGACAGTTTGCAAATATCTCCATCCAGCCTGTCAAGCCCACCAGCTCAAGCCTCGATATCTGCAGGAAATGAGGCTGTATAATTGCGCTAGTTTATTAGAAAGTAGGTAGGCGTGCGCTTATAAAATATGGGAATCCGTAATTGAGCCCAAGTGCTTATCTTTAGCGAAGCACAATCTTTCTGTTTATTTATTTACTTAGCGGCTACGCGTTCGTAGCTGCTTCAAGACGCCAGGATATAATTAAGCTGCATTCAGATCTTGAAGTGACAGTTGTCGCAAATTGCGCTTTTGAGTGACGCTTCAACGGGATTACCTCTCGAGATTCATAATAATTTTTTCGTTGTGAACTCCGTATTTACATAATCCTATTTTCTATTTAAAAGAAATAGTGCTGTTCACTATATTTTTGGCATTTTATAAAAACACACTATAGACACAAGTAACAACCAAAAGCAGATACTTTTTAAATTTACAACATCAATTAAACTTTTTGTTCTACTTATGGTTGTTAATTTGTCCTCCACGAAAGTTTCTTTCAAATATTATATTAACTGTATAATAGTTAATGGACAGTTGCGAATATGATTCAAATTACATATCCTTTCTTAAGCAATAACAAATCCATGTTTATCTCTGAATTCGAAATTAATTAAAGTAGAAAGCTTAGAGTTGACACCGACAACAAAATCAGTAATACATTTATAAATAAATATACTATCTAAACAGAAATGTGTCTAATATAAACGTAAAAACCGCCGCTACTATCTGTAGGCATATATTTATTTCAGCTTAAAAATTTAGATCTACAAGCAATTTTCTCGTAGAAACAAGCACACCATTTTGCTAATATTTATGCGCCAAGGGAGTAAACTATGATTTTTGATCGAAGAGATCCGAGAACAATTTCAGTCGAGGGACTAACGAAGTGTACCAAGTCTTTCTCCCAATCGTAAATCTAAATTTCTTGATTTTCTATTCAAAATAAATTAATAATTATCTATTATCTAGTAATTAATTGATCTGTTGTCAGAAAAAAGTTTCTTTACGTCATAAAAAGTGCCGCTTCATTCCCCAAAGAGTATAGTGCCACTTTATTCCCCAGAAAGTATAGTGCCACTTTATTCTTCAGAGAATATAGTGCTACCGTATTCCCCAGAAAGTATAGTGCAACTTCATTCCCCAGAGAGTATAGTGCCATTGATTCCCTGGGGGAATAAGGAAGTCGATTATGTATCAAAAGTTGATTTTATTCCCGGTTATGAAAAATAGTTATTTATGCATCAAGAAAGTAAACTACGATTTTAATCCTGAGATTGTAAGTAATGATAGAGGTGAACAAAGGAAACCGAGGGCATTTTCAGACGAGTAACGAAATTTACTCCACTGGAGCATAGACGTTTTTCTCCCAACCGTAAATCTAAATTTCTTAATCTTCAATTGAAAATAAATGTATAATTACTTAATATCTAGTAGTTAATTGATCTGTTGTCAGAGAAACAAGTTTCGTTATGTCATGAAACAATAGTAAATATGACACTTTACTATCTGGAGAATAAAGTGCCACTTATTCCCCAGAGAGTATAGTACGACTTTATTTCCCAGAGAAGTATAGTGCCACTTTATTCCCTGGAAGAATAAGGAAGTCGATTATGTATCAAAAGTCAGGTAGATAAACTTGATTTTATTCCCAGTTGTGAAAAATAGTTATTTATGCACCAAGAAAGTAAACTACAATTTTAATCTTGAGATTGTCAACAATCACAGAGGTGATCAAAGGGAACCGAAGGCATTTTCAGACGAGTAATGAAGTTTACTCCACTGGAACATAAACAGTTTTTCTCCCAACCGTAAATCTAAATTTCTTAATCTTCAATTGAAAATAAATGTATAATTACCTAATATTTAGTAGTTAATTGATCTGTTGTCAGAGAAACAAGTTTCTTTATGTCATGAAACAATAACAAATAGACACTTTACTATCTGGAGAATAAAGTGCCAAGTCGATTATGTATCAAAAGGCAGGTAGATAAACTTATATATTATGCACCAAGGAAGTAAAATACGATTTTAATCCTGAGAATATAAGTAATGACAGAGACGAAGAAAGGGAGCCGAGGGCATTTTCAGTCGAGGGATCAACGAAGTTTACTCCACAGGTGCATACAAAGATTTCTACTAATCGTAAATACACATTTCTTTGATTTTCTGTTCAAAATAAATTAATAATTACCTAATAGTATTTAGTAGGTACTTAGTTAACTGATTTGTAGTCAGAGAAACAAATTTATGTCATGGAAAAATAACAAATATGGCACATTACTCTTTTCGAAATAATGTGCCACTTTAGTCTCCAAAGAGTAAAGTGCGACTTTATTTTATTCCTGGTTGTGAGAAATAGTTATTTATGCACCAAGGGAGTAACCTACGATTTTAATCCTGAGACCAAGTAATGACGTAGGCGACCATAAGGAACTGATGCATTTTCAGTCAAGAAATTAACGAAGTTTACTCCACATTTGCTTACAGAGTTTTTCTACCTATCGTGAATCTAAATTTCTTGATTTTCTATTAGAAATAAATTAATAATTATCTAATATCTATTACTAATTAACTGATCTGTTGTCAGAGAAACAAGTTGGTTTATATCATGAAAAATAAATAAATATGTCACTTTACTCTTTGGGACATAAAGTGCCACTTTATTCCCTGGGGGAACAAAGAAACCCATTAGGTAGAAAAAGTCAGGTGGATAAACTTTATTTTATTCCCGGTTGTGAGAAATAGTTATTTGTGTACAAAGGGAGTAACGATTTTAATGCTGAGACGAACCAAGGAAACTGATTACATTTTCAGTCGAAGTATTA